>ML663562.1:2138084-2410697 GCA_007570785.1 Antilocapra americana | reverse complement strand
TGATTAGACACATGACAATTAACATGCTTCAATGCCCTTCTCCCATAACATCCCACCCTTACCCTCATCCACAAAGTCCACGAGTCTATTCTATACATCTGCGTTCCTTTTGTTGTCTCGCATGTTTAAATGAGCACATACGACTTCTATGGTCAGACTAAAAGACATTTCCATTTTGGGTTAAAAAATATGTAAATAATGCCCTGTGTTAAAGAGGATATTATGAAACTAACATGTCCAGGCCCTGCTGGTTTTACTATAAATTGACTTATTAAATCTTTGGAAAACAATCCTGCCATACATTGTGACAGATGTGAAACTGCTGTTACAGTGGCTTCACAGACAAACCATGATAGATTCATATGATGGAATATTGATCAAAAACAAAAAAGGAACAAATTACTGATATAACCACGTGAATGAATCTCAGAAGCATTATTACTAAGTGAAAGAAGCCTGACTCAGCGATTTTCCTGGTGGCCCGATGGCTAAGACTCCATGCTTCCAATGCCAGGGGCCTGGGTTTGACCCCCGGTCAGGGAACTAGATCCTACATCCGACATCTAAGAGTTCGCATGCTGCTACTGAAGAGCCCACGTGCCACAACTAACACTCGGTGGTGGTTTAGTTGCTAATCTGTCTGAATCTTGCAGCTCTATGGGTAGAGCTTGTAGACCACCAGGCTCCTCTGTCCGTGGGATTCTTCAGGCAAGAATACTGGAGTAGGTTGCCATTTCCTTCTCCAGGGGATTTTCCTGACCCAGAGATCAAACCTATGTCTCCTGCATTGCAAGCAGATTCTTTACCCACTGAGCCTCCAGGGATGCCCTTAAGACTCAGTGCAGTCAATTAAAATAAAAAAAGCAGCAGCAGCAGCCAGACTCAAAAGGCTGCACACCGTGTAATTTCATTTAAACAATATTGTGGAAAAGGCAAAACTACAGGGGTAGAACTACTAACGGTAGTCAGGTGAAGAGTGAAACTGACTGTAAAGCAATATGGGAGCAGTTTGGGAGAATGATAAAGCTGTTCCATATCTTGATTGTTTGGGTGGCTAACACAACTGCATAGATAGATCAACACTCACAGAACTGTATTTTAACATCAGTAAATTTTACTGAATTTAAATTATATCTTAATTGAAAGAAAAAGGGAGTGGGGGAGAGAAAATCTTGAAGGCAGCCAGAAAAAAGAAATACACTACAGAGAGAAGAACAATAAGAACTGTCTTTTAAAAATAAAGAAAAAAAAAAACTTCTTCAGACCAACAAAAAATGAAAGAACACATTTCCACCAGATCTATACCATGAGAAACGCTAAGGGGAAGTTCTTCAGACAAAACTAACGTGATATCAAAAAGAAACTTAGATCAATACAAAGAAAAAAAGTTCTCCAGAAATGGCTGAAATGAAGGTAATGTGAACTACCTTTTCTCTTATTTTTAATAGCTCTCAATAATGATCATCTAAAGCAGGGGGTCAATAAACTATGGTGTAAGGGCCAAATCGCACCCTCTTCCTGTTTTTGTAAGTAAAGTTATATTGGAACACAGTAACACCCATTCCTTTATGTATTGTCTATGGCTGCTTTCATGACAGAGTTGAGTAGTTGAGACAAAGACCAGATGGCTTACAATGCCTAAAATACTATCAGGCTCTTTACAGAAAAAAGTTTGCCACCCCTGATCCAAAATAAAAATAGCAATGTATTATGGGTTTACAGCATATGTAAAAGAAAAATGTATAACAACAATAGCACAAAATGTGAAGAGGAAACTTAAGTATAAATACCTTCCTGCGATAAAAACTCTACACTTTGTGTGAAGCAGTGATTAATTAAAGACAGGCTTTATAAATCCAAAGGCAACCACACAAAAAGCTTTTAAGATTTAATGATATGCCAACAACGGAGATAAAAACTGGGTCATAAAAAGATGTGATTAACACTAAAGTAGAGAGGAAAAGAGGGGGAAAGGATTAAAGAATAAGTTGAGTAAACAGAAAACAGAAAGGTGAAGAGTTTAATCCAATCATGCTGAAATTGTATCAAATGTAAGAAGGCTAAAGATATTATTTAAAAGACAGAGATTTTTCAACATGAATAAGAAAGCAAAACTCTTTTCAACATGAATAAGAAAACAATCAGAAATTTAAGAACAGAGTTAGATTAAAAGCAAATGAATGGGCCAGGAATGAGTTCTTACTATAGTTAAGTGAGGTGATCAACAAGTCCTCTCCATAAAAAGCAACTACAAAACTGGACAAATTTCAAAAAACAATCACTTTGAAGCTTGAGAAATCAACCAAAGGCATACAATAATCTGAGAAGCATTTATGCCTAAAAACAGAAGAACTTGGACAAGAACAGTGGGCATCTGTGGCATTCTAACCTGGAGCTTCTCCTACCCCTCCTGCCTCAGTTGAAGCAGATGCTCTGCCAGAATGGGGTAGGTTGAGAATAAGCAACTTTTCTGTTGCAGGAGAAAGAGGTTCACTTGATCTGGAGCAGTGGGTAACACCCACGCAGTGACGGTGTCAACAGAATCCACGATCTCAGAGACAGGCAGGTGGGAAGGGCTAGAAGCTCTACCAGCCCAAGGTAATGGTCATGGCGGCACATGTACTCAGTTGCTCAGCTGTGTCTTAGTCTTTGAGACCCCGTGGACTGTAGCCGCCAAGCTCCTCTATCCATGGGATTTCCCAGGTAAGGATACTGGAGTGGGTTGCCATTTCCTTCTCCAGGGGATCTTCTTATCCCAGGGATCAAGCCCACATCTCCTGCACTGGCAGGTGGATTCTTTACCCTGAGACAACTAGGAAGCCCTGCAGTCATGACTGGGGCAAGTTTATTCCTGGCTAAGGATGCATGCATTTATAGCAAAGATCCAAGAGAGTCTAACCAGTCACAAACTCTTGGCTGAAAGTGAGGTTGTGTGTATGCCAAGAGGAAGGGTGAAAGGACCCAATGGAATGCAAAAGATGGGAGAGTCTTGAAAATGACTTGAACTTTGAATGTGCTACTTACCACACTTTATGGCAAATAGATGGGGAAACAGTGGCTGACTTTATATTTTTTGGTCTCCAAAATCACTGTAGATGGTGACTGCAGCCATGAAATTAAAAGACGCTTACTCCTTGGAAGGAAAGTTATGACCAATCTAGACAGCATATTAAAAAACATAGACATTACTTTGTCAGCAAAGGTCTACCTAGTCAAGGCTATGGTTTTTCCAGTGATCATGTATGGATGTGAGAGTTGGACTCTAAAGAAAGCTGAGCACCAAAGAATTGATGCTTTTGAACTGTAGTGTTGGAGAAGACTCTTGAGAGTCCCCTGGACTGCAAGGAGATCCAACCAGTCCATCCTAAAGGAGATCAGTCCTGGGTGTTCACTGGAAGGACTGATGTTGAAGCTGAAATTCCAATACTTTGGCCACCTGATGTGAAGGGCTGACTCATTTGAAAAGACCCTGATGCTGGGAAAGATTGAGGGCAGGAGGAGAAGGGGACGACAGAGGATGAGATGGTTGGATGGCATCACCAACTCAATGGACATGGGTTTGGGTGGACTCCGAGAGTTGGTGATGGACAGGGAGGCCTGGCGTGCTGCGGTTCATGGGATCGCAAAGAGTCGTACATGGCTGAATGACTGACCTGAACTGAACTTAACTTACCCACACACAGATCCATTAACACATGACAGAAATCTTCCTGGATCAAGGTGGCTGAATATAATCTAATCACTGGTTGACTAGCAAGCCATGGAAACATAAGGACAACCCCTGGGAAATCGGATTTAAAAACAAGTTTAAAAAGAAGCAGAGACATCAGTGGCTACAAATCACAGGGAAGAGAGATTTTACTGGTTTAGCAAACATATTACTAAACAAAGAAAAAGTAATAATAGGATATGTTAATTAGCTTGAATGTGGTGATTATTTCATAGTGAATATGTATACCTAATTGAATTATATACTTCAAATATATACAATATTTAACTGTTAAGATATTCCTCAATTTAAAAAACAAAACAAAAATCTTGAGGAGATCAGAATACAGAGCTGCTTAAATATCTTGTCAAAAACGTCCAGTTCTCACAAAAAATTATAAGACACAAGAAACAGTGAAGTGTGACTCACACTCAAGAAAAGGAGAAGTTGATAGGAACCGTCTGAGTATAACAGACACTGGATATAGCAGACAAGTATTTCAAAGAAGTTACTAGGTATAAAGTTCACAGAATGAAAGGAAATTAACAGGGAAAAGTAGGGCAACAATGAATATACAAATAGAGATCATCCATAAGGAGACAGAAATCCTGGAGTTGAAAAGTACAATAGCTGAAATTAAAAAATTTCCTAGAGTAGTTCAACAGTAGTTTTGAGATGGCAGGAGAAAGAGTCAGTGAAACTGAAAGCAGAAATTATCCAATCTTAGTAGCAGAGAAAGGAGATTAAAGAAAGATGAACAGAGCTTCAGAAACCTGTGCAAAAACATCAAGTATACCAACATATACACAATGGAAATCCTTGAAGGAGAAGAGAGAGAAACTTATGAAATTTGATGGAAATATTAATCCACACAGTCAAGAAGCTTAATAAACTCAAAGTAGGACCAATGCAAAGAGATAAACACATAACAAACCGTTGTGAGTCAGAAAAAAACCATGAAAAGAGCAACAGAGGGGATTTCCCTGGTGGTCCAGTGGCGAAGACTCTGGGCTCCCAATGCGAGGGAGCCAGGTTCGATCCCTGGTCAGGGAACTAGACCCCACATGCCCCAACTAAGACCCAACACAGACAAATAAATAAATAAAAATAAATATTAAAAAAAAAAAAAAAGAAAAGAGCAACAGAACAGCAACATACCTGAAATAATAGAGGCCTGCACAGAGTTGAATGACATACACAAAATATTGAAAACTTGTCAGCCAAGAATTTCATGTCCAGCAAATACATCTTTCAAAAATGAAAACAAAGATATTTTGAAATAAGCAAAAACAGAAAACTCATTGATAATGGACCTATATTACAAGAAATACCCAAGGAAGTCTCGTCAGTTCAGTTAAGTTGCTCAGTCGTGTCCGACTCTGTGAGCCCATGGACTGCAGCAGGCCTCCCTGTCCATCACCAACTCCTGGAGTCTAACCAAACTCATGTCCATTGAGTCGGTGATGCCATCCAACCACTCATCCTCTGTCAACCCTTCTCCTCTTGCCTTCAATCTTTCCCAGCATCAAGGTCTTTTCAAATGAGTCCATTCTTTGCATCAGGTGGCCAAAGTATTGGAGTTTCAGCTTCAGCATCAGTCCATTCAATGAGTATTCAGGACTGATTTCCCTTAGGATGGACTGGTTGGATCTCCTTGCAGTCCAAGGGACTCTCAAGAATCTTCTCCAATGCCACAGTTGAAAAGCATCAGTTCTTTGGCATTCAGCTTTCTTTAGAGTCCAGCTCTCACATCCATACATGACTACTGGAAAAACCAAAGCCTTGACTAGATAGACCTTTGTTGGCAAAGTAATGTCTCTGCTTTTTAATATGCTGCCTAGGGTGGTCATAACTTTTCTTCCAAGGAGTGTGTCTTTTAATTTCATGGCTGCAGTCACCCCAAAAATTAATTCTGTCACTGATTCCACTGTTTCTGCATCTATTTGCCATGAAGTGATGGGACCACATGCCATGATCTTAGTTTTCTGAATGTTGAGCTTTAAGCCAACTTTTCACTCTCCTCTTTCACTTTCATCAAGAGGCTCTTTAGCTCTTCTTTGCTTTCTGCCATATGGGTGGTGTCATCTGCATACCTGACGTTATTGATATTTCTCCCAGCAATCTTGATTCCACCTTGTGCTTCACCCAGCCCAGCATTTCTCATGATGTATCTGCATATAAGTTAAATAAGCAGGGTAACAATATACAGCCTTGACGTTCCCCCTCCCCAATTTTGAACAAGTCCATCATTCCATGTCCAGTTCTGACTGATGCTTCTTGACCTGCATACAGGTTTTCGCAGGAGGCAGGTAAGGTGGTCTGGTATTCCCATCTCTTTAAGAACTTTCCACAGTTTGTTGTGATCCACACAGTCAAAGGTTTTGACTTTGTCAATAAAGCAGAAATAGATGTTTCTCTGGAACTTTCTTGCTTTTTTGATGATCCAACAGATGCTGACAATTTGATCTCTGGTTCCTCTGCCTTTTCTAAATCCAGCTTGAACACCTGAAGTTCACGGTTTATGTACTATTGAAGCCTAGCTCAAAGAGTTTTGAGCATTACTTTATGAGTGTGTGAGATGAGTGCAACTGTGTGGTAGTTCGAGCATTCTTTCACATTGCCTTTCTTTGGGATTGGAATGAAAACTGACCTTTTCCAGTCCTGTGGCCACTGCTGAGTTTTCCAAATTTGCTGCCATATTGAGTGCAGCACTTTCATGGCATCATCTTTTAGCATTTGACACAGCTCAACTGGAATTCCATCACTTCCACTAGTTTTGTTCATAGTGATGTTTCCTAAGGCCCACATGACTTGGCATTCCAGGATGTCTAGCTCTAGGTGAGTGATCACACCATCATTATTATCTGGGTCGTGAAGATCTTTGCTGTATAGTTCTTCTGTGTAGCCTTGCCATCTCTTCTTAATATCTTCTGTTTCTGTTAGATCCATTCTATTTCTGTCCTTTATTATGCCCATCTGTGCATGAAATGTCCCCTGGTATCTCTAATTTTCTTGAAGAGATCTCTAGTCTTTCCCATTCTATTGTTTTCCTCTATTTCTTTGCACTGATCACCGAGGAAGGCTTTCTTATCTCTCCTTGCTATTCTTTGGAACTCTGCATTCAAATGGGTATATCTTTCCTTTTCTCCTTTGTTTTCTGCTTCTCTTCTTTTCACAGCTATTTTTAAGGCCTCCTCAAATAGCCATTTTGTTTTTTTGCATTTCTTTTTCTTGGGGATGGTCTTGATTCCTGTCTCCTGTACAATGTCAAGAACCTCCATCCATAGTTCATCAGGCACTCTGTCTAGCATATCTAATCTCTTGAATCTATTTCTCACTTCCACAGTATAATCATAAGGGATTTGATTTCGGTCATACCTGAATGGTCTAGTGGTTTTCCGTACTTTCTTCAATTTAAGTCTGAATTTGGCAATAAGGAGTTCATGATCTAAGACACAGTTAGCTCCTGGTCTTTTTTTTGCTGACTGTATTGAGCTTACATCTTTGGCTGCAAAGAATATAATCAATTAGATTTCGGTATTGACCATCTGATGATGTCCATGCGTAGAATCTTCTCTTGTATTGTTGGAAGAGGGTGTTTGCTCTGACCAGTGAGTTCTCTTGGCAAAACTATTAGCCTCTGCCCCGCTTCATTCTGTACTCCAAGGCCAAATTTGACTGTTACTCCAGGTGTTTCTTGACTTTGTAGTTTTGCATTCCAGGGTAGGAATTCTCTTCAGTATTAAAAAAAAAAAAAGTGACAACAATTGGTGTCTTGAAGTCACCAGAAGAAATGAGGAACACCAAAAATAGTCAATGTGTGGGTTAATATAAAAGATTTTATGTATATGTTTTTACTCATTTATTCTAACTTCCTTGAAGATGTAAATATTTTAAAAGTAGTAAATTTTACAGTGCATTTTGGTGTTTGTGATATATATTAAAATATATTTATGTTTTTAACATGTTATATCATAGATAGATATTATATATAATAGCCAAAGGAGAATTAAGAATGGAGCTATACTGGAGCAAAGCTTATATATTTTACCAGAATTAATTTAGTATTAATCTGAAGCAGAGTCTGATAAATTAAAATGCACCACTAATGAAACAACTCCAAGAAATACAGTTTAAAAAACATTAACAGAAAAGTTAAAATAGTACACTAAAAAAAAATACATATTTTATAGGAAAGGAGGCAATCAAGGAGGAAATAAAGGGACAAAATAGACAAGAAGGGAATGTATGGAAAAGAAATGCAAAAAGGCAAATGAAAGTCCAAAAGGCAGAATGTGTCAGACTGGATAAAATGGCAAGATCCAACTACATGCTTTCTATAAGAGACACACCCTAGATTAAAAGACACAAGCTGAAATTAAAAGGATGAAAAATAGATATATACTGTACAGAGGACTCTAATGGAGAATGGCTATATTAAACCAGATAGAACAGACTTTAGGGCAAAAGTATTAATAGAGTAAAAGGACATTTCATAATGACAGAGTGACAACACTAGTAAGACATAATTATAAATGTATTTCACACCTAAAAATGCAGCCTCAAACAAATGAAAGATAAACTGACACTACTGGAAGGAACAACAATTTAACAGTATTAATTTAGTTCCTCACTCTCAGGAACTGATAAAACTCAACAAAAAATCAATAAGGATATACAAGACTTAAACACAATCAATCAACTTGACATAACTTCAGCCAGTAACTGCAGAGTACACACACTTTATAAGTGCACATGGTCTACACCTTTCCCAAAAATTAACTTAAAATGGGTCAAAACACAAAGCTATAACACTCCTAAACTATAACAAGAGAAATTCTAGGTTTCATTGTATTTAGTGACGACTAAAGCTATGCTTAAAGGAAACTTTATGGCTTTTAAATAGTTATTTCAGGAAAAAAAAAAAAAGATGTCAAGTCAGTAAACTAAACTTACATCTCAACAAACTAGAAAAATAAGGACAATTTAAGTCCAAACCAAGCAGAAGAAAAGAAAATAATAAAGATTAGAGCAGAAAGCAATAAAACAGGAAAACAATAGAGTAAATCAGTAACATATGATTTACTTCACTTTATATATCAACAAAACCAATAAAACTATAGCCAGAATGACCAAAGAAAAAGGAGAAAACTCAAGTGATCAAAATCAGCAATGTAAGAGGAACATCACTACTGACTTTATAGAAATTTAAAGGAGTAAAAGGGATTTATGAAATATTTTATGCCAATAAATTAGGTAAGTGACAAATTTCTAGAAAGACAAAAAGTACTAAAACTGACTCAAGAAGAAATAGAAATCTGAATAGATCTACAGCAAGTAAAGAAAATCTCAGGCCTAGGGGCTTCACTGTGAATTACATCAAATATTTAAAGATAAAATAAAACCAACCCTTCATAAACTCTTACACAGAAGGAAGGAAGAAGTACTTCCCAAGTGATTTCATGAATCCAGTGTTCCCTCATACCAAAGGAATCACAAGAGGAAGGAAAAAACTAGAAACTAATCCCTTATTTATGCTAGGTTCCTAGGCTCTGATGTCCAGATATATCCAAGTAGATTTTCTTATCTTAAACATCTAAGGCACAGAAGCATAAATATTTGAAATTATGCTTTACTGATAATTAAAAATTTTTTTCCCAAGGTTATAAGTATAGAGGTGGCCAAAAAGTTTGATTGGACTTTTCCACAACATCTTATGGAAAAGCCAGGACAAACTTTGTGGCCAACCCAATAATATATAAGATTTTTACACTGATTTAATTATACCCAACAGCTCTACAAATACAAGATGCTCCTCCACTGTTGTTCTGGGCTCACAGGGAACCTGAGTGAAGATGATGAAAACATATAACAAAGGCTCATAGGCAGAGTGCTATAAGAAATCATTTTTTATTGAAAAGCAACAAAGGGATTGATGGCAAAGCCCTGGGAAGTCTCATTAGATTACTGTGAACATTCTACAAAGGGGCACTTAGGGTATCAAACTGCAGTCTGAAGAGTCAAAATTCAAGTGACCTTAAAGGCCAAGACACTGGACAACTTTATGTATTAACTACAATATGTCTACAAGGGTTAAAATGGACTTAGGGTCTTCAAAAGCTCTACCTCTCTGTTTTTAAGGGAACTTACTCTAAGCCATCCTAGTAGAAGTTCATCCTAAAAATGAACTCTCAGTAGAACACCTAGTTCAAACATGGAATTGCAATCTTTTCTAAGTCATCATTATATTTTTAAACTTTAAATATTTAAAATACCTTTAAGAAAAGTTGTATAAAGTATAGGATTCCTATCTGCCCTTCAGAGCTTCCTCTGATATTAACATAGTACATAACCATAGTACAATGGTCAAAACCGGGAAATTAACATTGGTACAATGCAATCAACTAAACTACACACTTTACTCACATTCGCTTTTTTTCTTTATCTTTTTTTTTTTTTTTTGCTAATTTTCTTTTCTGTTCTGGGATCCAATTCAGGACCCCACATTACTAGGTCTCCTTAGTTTCCTCCAGTTCAGTTCATTTGCTCAGTTGTGTCCGACTTTCTGCGATCCCATGGACTGCAGCACACTAGGCCTCCCTGTCCATCACCATCTCCCAGAGATTACTCAAACTCATGTCCATTGAGTTGGTGATGCTATCCAACCATCTCATCCTCTGTCGTCCCCTTCTCCTGCCCTCAATCTTTCCCAGAATCAGGGTCTTTTCCAATGAGTCAGCTCTTTGCATCAGGTGGCCAAAGTATTGAAGTTTCAGCTTTAACATCAGTTCTTTCTATGAACACTCAGGACTGATCTTTAGGATGGACTGGTTGGATCTCCTTGCAGTCCAAGGACTCTCAAGAGTCTTCTCCAACACCACAGTTCAAAAGCATCAATTTTTCAGTGCTCAGCTTTATTAATTTCCTCCAATCTATGACAATTCTTCAGTCACTCCTGTCCTTCATGACTTCTGACTTTTATGAAGAACAGTATTCAGTTACTTTGTAGAATGTCTCTAACATTTTTTTCTTGTTTAATAATACTATTAACAAGATTCATTTATTGAGGGTTTACTAAATATCAGGCACAATGCTGAGCCCTCTATCATCTTTTTAAATAAGTGTTTTTAACAGACTTTAGAGCAGAAGCATTTTAAAAATCAAAGAGTAATCACCTCTAACTCACCTTTCATTCAAGTGGTGGTGTTTCATAAATTACAAAGAATATTATTCCCCTACTGCAATATCCTTTCATGTTCCCTACCCCTCTAGAAAATATTAAGTCCAAGTATAAGCCTCAAATTCAGAGCCCTTGAGTTGTTAATCCATTTCAATCTTTACAGCCTACATTTTCCTACCCATGAACCCCGATTCATAGCTTTCTTTATTCATACCTGCCCTCCTTTTTCATCTCAAATACCTTTTCTTGAAGACGCCTTTAATCACTGCTCCTAGCTCCCAAGAGCTACTGATCCACTGAAATCTCACAGAATTTAATGACTACACTAGTCACTTGCTACACATACACCACTCTGAGCTGTAGGCATATGTTTTTGTAGACTGTCGCCCAAATCAGGCTTTTTGAGAGTAGGACGTGTGGTTTCCTTTCCCTTTGACATCTCCTATATATAGTACCTTAGGGGCTTCCCAAGTGACACTAGTGGTAAAGAACCCGCCTGTCAATGCAGGAGATGTAAGAGACACAGTTTTGACCCTGGGTCAGGAAGATCCCTTGGAGATGGGCACAGCAACCCACCCCAGTATTCTTGCCTGGAGAATCCCATGGACAGAGGGGCCTGGTGGGCTATGGTTCACACGACTGCAAAGAGTCAGACATGACTGAAGAGACTTAACACATCCTACCTCAATGCTTGACATTATTTGCTGAATACCTACCAACTGCCAAGCTTTTGGTGGTGGTTTGGCCACTAAGCCATGTCCGGCTCTTGCGACCCCATGGAATGTAGCCTGCCAGGCTCCTCTGTCCATAGGATTTTCCAGGCAAGAATATTGGAGTGGGTTGCCATTTCCTTCTCTAGGGGATCTTCCCAATTCAGGAATCGACCCCCCGTCTCCTGTGTTGCAGGTAGATTCTTTACCGACTGAGCTATGAGGGAAGCCCAAAGTTTTGGGGAACCACTAAGAAATTAGAGATGATTAAGACACAATCCTAATTCTTCAGAAATTTTTGATCTAATAAACATTTCTTTGAGTATAGTGACAGACTGAACATGGAATTTCTCTCCAGAAACTTAAGGTCACTGAAAGTTTCCTGCAGTAGTAATTTTTTTCCTTTTATGTCCTGATAAGCAGTAAAACAACTAATTTTAGATTACTGATGTGTAACAGAACATGTATATTTTCCAACCAGCTTGCTGGAAGCAAGCCGTGACCTGGTTTTATGAGAAATCCAGAGGAGGCACAGAGTAAACTTAATTAACCAAAGGCTTTTGCAAATATTGCCACAGGTTGTATCAAGTTTTAACCAGCTTGCCAACTGTTTTAGTCTAGTGACATCTAGTGGCAAAAGTGTCAAAACAACACTGCTATAAATTAAACTACATTAAGCGGAAGCCATCTTATGAAAACAAGTGGCAAAATATGAGAAAGAACTATGATATTTACCAGCATTAAACAATGTTTTAATGTCTCTTTGGCCTATTTAACCCTTCTCACTGGAATTGATCATTTTCTCCTCCTTTTGAAGCTATGCATGGGTGCTCAGTCACTCAGCTGGACCTCATGGACTGCAGCCCGCCAGGCTCCTCTCTCCATGGATTTTTCCAGCCAAGAATACTAGATACAGTGGGTTGCTATTCCTCCTGCAGGGGATCTTCCTGACCCAAGGATCAAGCCCGTGTCTCCTGTGTCTCCTGCGCTGCAGGCAGATTCTTTATCACTGAGCCATCTGGAAAGCCCATTATTGTAGCTACTTAAATATTAATTTTGACATAAAATTTACTGAAATAAATGATACTAATATTTTATTAGTATAATATACCAATATACTATATACTAATAGTAAATGATACTAATATTTAATATTAGTATAATATACCAATATACTATATTAATATAAGTTAGAGAAAAGCCCTCAATTTAAAAGACTGAATGAAGAACAAAGAAATCTTCAATGGCTGTATATTTGTTCCAAAAATCTGGAAAATCAAAACTGCACTTTTATTTCTACACATTTGTCTATTGACAATTTCATATGTAAGTAAACATGTTTAGAAACTTTTGTTACTGATTTCCATCTGCCTATATAAGGCAAATTATTATCCAAACTCATTTTTTAAAATATCACTCTGCATTTCATTGAATTTCTATGAAACTGAATTTTGGTGGAGATAAAAACACTTAAACATTATAAAAAATCTGTGACTTTTAACAGATTCTTCTACAAACAATGAATTACCAATGAATTTAAAATTTAATGCACAAGTATTAAATGTGAATCATTGTTTTAATAATTGAATTCATCCCAAAATAGTAAAGAACCTAGTAACATTTTCCAAAATACCTTTTTGATAACCACATCTCTTTAAAAAAAAAAAGATGTCTAAATCATTTAGTTGAATGATCTATTAGTTTTTGTGATTTCAAGTAGGACTCAAGGTCATCAACTTTGGCTCCTTGTTTTCCAAAGTGGTGTTTATGAACCCATTTCAGAATCCCTAGCTCAACACAGATAGTTGGCTTACATCTGAACCTACTGATTCAGACTCTCTTGAGTTTGGGGGCCCTCAAATCAGCAATTTTTAAAAAGTTTCTCCAGGTGGCTTTATTAGGCATAATAAAGCTCTGGAAATAATTACTATCAAGACCACAAATATAAATTCTTCTAAGTTGTTCTGATTCTAGTCAACCTTTCTTGCCTCTTTCAGACACAGTAAGTTGTTCCATCCTTGGGTTCTCTGATGGTTCCACCCTTTAGGTTCACTTTATTTATACCACTTACCATGTGGGTCACAATTTATCTGTTAACAATATCTGTTAACTCTTGGGTTAATCCAAAAGTGTGTTCAGGATTTTCTTTAAGATGTAATGGAAAGACTCCAGTGAACTTTTTTGGCCAATCCAATAGTTTCCCTCTATTGGGATTGATATATATATACTATTGATACTATGTATAAAACAGATAACTAATGGGAACCTACTGTATATCATCAATGCTCCCTGTTGACCTAAGTGGGAAGGAAATCCAAAGAAGAGAGTTTATATGTATACGTATAGCTGATTCACTTTGCTGTACAGTACAAACAACATTGAAAGGCAACTATAGTACAATAAAATATTTTTTAAAAGAACTATATATATATATCTTTAAAAAACTATATGCTTTTTAAACATATAGTTTAAATGGAAGACTTTCTTTAAAGGTGGAAGTGACATCGGAAGTGGAAAAAAACAATTCAGTTCATTTCAGTCTCTCAGTAGTGTCCGACTACTTGCAACCCCAAGAACCGCAGCACACCAGGCCTCCCTGTCCATCACCAACTCCCAGAGTCTACCCAAACCCATGTCCATTGAGTTGGTGATGCCATCCAACCATCTCATCCTCTGTCGTCCCCTTCTCCTCCTGCCCTCAATCTTTCCCAGCATCAGGGTCTTTTCAAATGAGTCAGCTCTTCACATCAGGTGGCCAAAATATTGGAGTTTCAGCTTCAACATCAGTCCTACCAATGAACACAATTATCTGAAATTAAAAATACATTTCCCCTCAGCTCAGTCGGTAAAGAATCTGCCTACAATGCATGAGATCCGGGTTCGATTCCTGAGTTAGGAAGATCCCCTGGAGAGGGACATGGCAACTCACTCCAGTAGTCTTGCCTGGAGAATCCCCTGGGCAGAGGAGCCTGGCCGGCTACAGTCCATGGGGTAGCAACAGTCAGACATGGCTTAGCGACTAAACCACCACCACCAACAAAAATAGATTGGATGGGATTAAGGGCAGCACAGACACAACAGAAAAAAAGACTAATGAACCTGGAAATACAGCAATAAAAACTATCCAAAGCAGGACAGAAAGAAAAACGACTAAAAAACCAAAAAAGGTGCACCAGTGACCTGTGAGAAAACACCAAAACTAGTCAAACAGAAACTGGGAGAGGCAAGAGCAGGAAAAATACTGAAGAAACAGTGGCCAAAGTATTTGCTAAAAAGCTATAAACCTACAGACCAAAGACCATGTGGAGCCCATGGTATGAACTCATCCTTTTCAATATATATCAGCTCAGTTCAGTCCCTCAGTCGTGTCTGACTCTTTGTGACCCCATGGACCGCAGCAAGCCAGGCTTCCCTGTCCTTCACCAACTCCTGGAGCTTGCTCAAACTCATGCCCATTGGGTCGGTGATGCGATCCAACCATCTCATCCTCTGACGCCCTCTTCTCCTGCCTTCAATCTTTCCCAGCATCAAGGTCTTTTCCAATGAGTCAGTTCTTCGCATCAGGTGGCCAAAGTATTGGGAGTTTCAGCTTCAGCATCAGTCCTTCCAATGAATATTCAGGACTGATCTCCTTTAGGATGGACTGGTTGGATCTCCTTGCAGTCCAAGCGACTCTCAAGAGTCTTCTCCAACACCACAGTTCAAAAGCATCAATTATTCAGCGCTCAACTCTCTTTATAGTCCAACTCTCACATCCATGACTACTGGAAAAACCATAACTTTGACTAGACAGACCTTTGTTGGCTCTGCTTTTTAATATGCTATCCAGGTTGGTCATAGCTTTTCTTCCAAGGAGCAAGCATCTTTTAATTTCATGGCTGCAGTCATCATCTGCAGTGATTTTGGAGCTCAAGAAAATAAAGTCTGTCACTGTTTCCATTGTTTCCCCATTTATTTGCCATGAAGTGATGGGACCAGATGCCCTCATCTTAGTTTTTTGAATGTTGAGTTTTAAGCCAACTTCTTCACTCTCCTCTTTCAATATATATAAATATAAAAATAAATGTTGATGTTAATGTGTGAGTTTGTATATATACACATGGGTCTATCTCCTTGCTTAAACACTGAGAGGGTGTGGAAGTGGTTTCCAAACACCCCTCTCCATTCAAAGAACAGCACTCCTAAAGAAATACTCAATTCTACTGCTGGGGCCAGGTAAGAAGAAAGTAACTCTGGAACATTATATTGTGCCAGAAATTAAAAATATGCTCAAAGAATAATCAGAGCACATGAAAAGGACACAGGAAGCTAAACTGACAGTATTTCAACTGGCCAAATTTGGACCGTTTTGACATTGAAAATAAATAGTCATCCCGTAGTATCCATGGAGGCACTGATTCCAGGACTCCCACAGTTACCAAGTCCCTGGATGCTCAAGTCGTTTATATAAAATGGTGTAATATTTGTACATAACCTACACAATGCTCATGTACTTTAAAACATCTTTAGATTACTTAAAGTATCTAATACAATGCAAATACTATGGAAATTGATACAAATACTATGTAAGTAGTTGCTGGTGCTCAGAAAAACTCAAGTTTTGTTTTTTGGAACTTTCTGGAATTTTTTTCCTGAATATTTTCAATCTGCCCTTGGGTGAATCTGTGGGTGCAGAACCCACAGGTATGGAAGGCTGAATGTAATGACTTTAACAGATCATAACCCATTGAATAAAATAGGAATTCACTGTTCCACACTGACTTAAATAAATGAATAAATACTGAGGAGAAGAGAAGGGTCGTCCTTACGTTAAAATACAAATCAATAAACGTAGGAAGAATGATAAAGTCAGAAAACCACTATTTGGAAACCATCACTGAATAATTAACTCAAGCAAGAAATATCAATGGGTATTATAACTGGTGAAAGAAATGGTCTTGAAAAACAAGACTATACAGTCTCACAATATCTCCTCAAAAACAGTCATTATAAAAAAAAAAAAAGAAAAAACCTTATAACAATAATGGGCAACGCTGACATTCTTATATAAATAAAAACAGAGAGAATTTGCTTCTAGCTGACCTGCACTGTAAGAAATGCTACAGGAAGTTCTTCAAGCTAAGAACAAACTTCATCGATGGAAGCTTCAATCTATAGGAAGGGATTAAGAATTCCCAAAATGATAAGCACATGTGTAAATATTCTATATATAGATTTCTTCTAAAGATATTAAAGGGTTTTTAATAAAAGGCACAGACACACCTTGTCAGAGACTTCATGGAAAGAAACAAGACCGGATACAGGCCAGGGATTTACTGGAGTGAGGAACAAAGTGAGGGTGCTCTCACAAATCTTCCCTACGGTTTAGAGCGACCATTCTCCGGGTATGTCCCACTCTTCTGAATAAGACTCACACTTTGCTGGTGAAAGGCTAAAAGGTTAACTGAGGTGCTACTACACATACAATGTAACAGGTAATAAGGGAATAAATTATCAGCATTTCAAAGATAGCACCTGGAGGAAAACCATACTTAGGATCAACCATGGGTCTGGAGGTCACCACTAAGCCATTCAGAGAAGACTGTGGCTCTGATTAAGATTTACCCCTGGTTCCCTCCTTTGTCACTCCACTTTCTAATGTGGAGGTAATGCCAGTCAGGCAGCAGAGGCTCTAATGAGCGCCAGGGCCAACTTCCTTTACTGTTTTGTCTGGCTAATAGGTGGGTTGAGTGAGAAAGACATGAATAAACTAGTCATTTGAAATCTAGCTCCCTCGTGTTCTTCATATCAACCTTTTCCATTGATTCATGCTTCTCCCACCCACCGTCCTCCACTTTAAACTTCAAGTACTTAAACTTCAACATTACACATGATTTCAGAACCTTCACTGCTGTTCTGCGAGATTTTGCTTCACTAAGGAAAGCTTTGGGCTCTTTTTAATTGTCAAAACCTCCTTCATGTATATCATCTTAACAACCAAGCACAAAACTCCCAACAGATCTGCTTATTACCACTGAAGCTTTTACACTATATATGTTGGTAATAAGACAGTCCCCTTCCTAGGCAACAAGACAATATTATGTTTGTATTCACGGTTAGCTGCAAACAACGTATGTACACACCACCTTGTCCTCACTCCCATGAGCGTATATTTATCACCAGGAGTGAATAGTCTTATACCTTTGATATACAAAACATCAATATTTCATTTCTCTTATATTTCATTTCTGTAGAATGACATGAAGAACACTGAGATTCATTAAAAAATATGAATGGTTGAATTTTAAGTAAGAAATCCTCTGGGAATCTACTTTGCATCAAATCGTTTTGCTTTTGTGCTCTAACACAATCATTTATTGCTACTTTCTAATTTTTTAATTTCTCCTTTTCTCTTAAGTGTATTACATTTCAAAATAAGTTGCTACTTCAGAGACTTCTAGGAAAGAAAGGAAATTCTTTAGGCTTACAAGAGGAACCTTGCTAATGTAATGTTACTTGGCATTCGTGTGGAGCATAAATTATACCCAGCGATGTTTACCCAAAAGGGTTAAGACCAAAGAAAGAATGTGCTTGCTTATTAAAAAGAAAAAAAAAAAAAACCCAAGAAAAAAACGCACACATTACCTCAGTCAGAGAATCGCCCCAAACTCGCCCAGGCACAGCCTCTGCAGGCAGATCACCCACTAGGCATTAGCACTGTATCAGATGACATTATAGAACAATAGTGAACTCTGTGAAGGGCTTGAATATATTGTTTTGAAAGAATACACTGTCATTAACTTGAATAAAGCTTTCTGAAATCAAACCTGAGGGTACAGCCCTCACTGTGTGGCCCTTTTACTACTTTAAGAAACAGCCTCATCCCAAAAGCGGCAGAGGAGGAAAAAAAGAGATTAGGAATAAAGGCAACAGTGATGAGTCACCCCTGCCCAGTCCTGAGGCAGACGTGGGGCTTTCTACCAGGCAGAACAACCTCAAAGCAGAAGGCTCAGGACTTCCTTCCCTGGTGGCCCAGTGTTTAAGAAACCACCTTCCAAATGCAAGGAACATGGGTTCCATTCCTGGTCGGGGGAACTAAGATCCCACATGCCATGGGCCAGCTAAGCCTGCACACCGAAACTAAGACTCGACACAGCTAAAAAAACAAAAAAAAGTAGGATGCTCTGAGGGGAACGCACCTGGAAATCCAAACCAGCTGATATCCATCATCCTATTTCCCTTTACAGCCTTGTGATTTTTACCACGGGTTTCCCTAGAATTGGAAACTGAGTTGTTTTTTTTTTAAAGTATAACTAACTTCTAATACTATATTTGTTTCAGGTGTACAACAGTGATTTGATATTTTTATACCTTACAAAAAGATCACCATGATAAATCTAGGTACCATCTATCAACACAGAGTTATTACAGTATTACCAATTATATTCCTGATGCTGTGATTTACATCCTGGGACTTACCTATTTTATAACTGCAAGTCTGTACCTCTTAACCTCCTCCACAACTTCCCTCCCCTCTGGCAACCACCAACTCATTCTCTGCATCTATGAGTCTGAAACTGAGTCTTATTCCACGTACAAAATAGTTAAAACTCGATATCCAGATGCCAACTTGAGATGGCAGTTCTCTAGGCCATGAACTGAAACTCTCTAAATGCCAGTGTTTAATCTAGAAAGTGGAAAGAACCAAGGACATCCCTGGCAGTGAGGTGGTTAGGTGCCGCACTCCCCATGCAGGTGGCCCAGGGTTCAGTTTCTGGTCAGGGAACTAGATCCCACGGACCTCTGAGGAAAATTTTGCACGCTGCAACCAAGACCAGTTACAGCAAAAGGAAGGAAGGAAAGAAAGAAAAGAAGGGAAGGACAGGAAGGGGGGAGTGAGGAAAGAAGGGAGGAAGTGGGGAAAGAAAGAAAGGTCATACATAGTACGGGAGGTAAGGATTAGCTAATTACTGTCAATATCATGACTATACTTACTATTTCCACCCAACTGTCCCCCTGGCCTACCTTTTCTAATCACTGTCCGAGACGTTTCTTCTTCACGAGTGAAGCGCGAGCAGTAACTTAAATGTTCACTGGCTTTTCTTGTTCCCCTGCAGCCTGGCCACTGCCTCTTGTTGCCATTTCTGTTTTCACATCACTCTCGGCACTCATAAAATGCTTTTTCTACCTTCAGTAGCCAAATCCCAAGATTTCTCTCAACAGCAAGCTACTTTTGGCGAGCTTCCCTCTCTCCAGCACCTGTTCTCAATGATCTCAACAACCAAAGTTCAAACAGGTGAAAAACAAAGCCAGGGCAACACAGCCAGTTGGCAGCCAAGTCCCAATTAAAATCCAGGTTATGGAAGCCTTGTAAACTGTTGGTGAGAATATCATTTGCTGCAGCCACTATGGGAAAACGTATGGAGGTTCCTTAAAAAACTACAAATAGTACTACCATGCAATCCAGCAATCCCACTCCTGTGCACATATTCAGAAAAAACAAAAACACTAAATTGAAAAGATACATGCACCCCAATGTTCACAGCAGCATGATTTACAAGTACCAAGATATGGAAACAACCAAGTGCTCATCAACAGATTACTGGACTCAGATGAGGTAATAGATATACAGTGGAATATTAGCCTTAGAAAAGAACGAAATACTGCCATCTGCAGCAATGTGGGTGGACCTGGAGAATATTACGCTTCATGACAGAAGTCAGACAGAGAAAAGACAAATACTAAATGATATCACGTATATGTAGAATCTGAAAAAGAATAAAAATGAATGTATATGCAAAACAGAAGCAGACTTACAGATGTAGGGAAAATACAACTTGTAGTTACTTAAGAGGAGAGGAAGCAGGGAGGGACAAATCAGAGGTATGAAATTAACACATGCAAACTATTATACATAAAATAGATAAGCCACATGGATACGCTGTACAGCACAGGAAATTATGCCCATTATATTGAAATAACCTATAATGGAACATAATCTACAAAATACTGAATCATTATGCTGTACATCTGAAACTAACAAACTACTTCAAATCAACTAGACTTGAATAAAAAATAATAAAATACAGGGAGCAATGCAACCACGTCTAGCTGTGCTGCATTAACTGCAGTGCACTAACTATTTACTCTCAGAGTTCCTAGGGACAATTTTAAATCTGAGGTTAACTTGCCTTAACACCAAACCTTCTTGTAGATGCATCCCCTATTAGCCAACTTATCATAAAGTATGAGTTGTTTCAAATGCTCAAAGAAGAAATAGTAATTCCAGAAAAATATTAAATTTATCTCAAAGTTCAGGGGTGCTTTTTTTTTTTTTTTTAGTTTTTTGTTTGCTTTCAGAATTTCCCTAAAGTGGGACAGGGGCTTCCCTGGTGACTCAGACAGTAAAAGAATCTGCCTGCAATGCAGGAGACCCAGGTTCAATCCCTGGGTTTGGAAGAGCCCCCTGGAGAAGGGAATGGCTCCCCACTTCAGTATTCTTGCCTGGAGAATCCCATGGACAGAGGAGCCTGGTGGGCTACAGTACAACGAGTCACAGAGAGTCGGACGCAACTGTATGACTAACGACTTTCACTTCTTAAAGTGGACAAAAATAGATCACACAGGCCTCATCCAGTTCTATAAATGTAAGATGTTTTCTATATTATACTATACCAGGTTAAGGAAACCAGGGAAGCTTGACCAAATTATTTATAGTTCCTCATTTTTTGTGAGGCAAGGAAGACAAAAGAGTGATTCTTACAGCAGAAACCCCGTTCAGTTAAGAGAAAATCATTGGTCTTTGGGACACCCACATGTACTTTCTAAGTGTGCTAGTTGCTCAGTCGTGCCCGACTCTTTGTGACCCATGGACTGTAGCCAGCCAGGCTCTTCTGTCCATGGAATTCTCCAGGCAAGAATTCTGGAGTGGGTTGCCATGCCCTTCTCCAAGGGCTCTTCCCAGTCCAGGGACTGAACCCAGGTCTCCCACATTGCAGGCAGATTCTTTACCATCTGAGCCACCAGGGAAGCCCAGCGTGACCTATAGATATCAATTAAGTATAATTGTTCTATTGTGTCAGTTAGGATCTCTGTTACCTTACTGACTTTCTGTCTGGAAGGTCTGTCCCCTGATGTCGGTGGGGGACTTACTATATTCAATATCCTGTAATAACCTATAATGGAAAAGAATCTGAAAAAGGATATACTCACACACCAACATATAACTCAATCACTTTGTAGTATACCTGAAATTAACACAATCTTGTAAATCAACTATACATCAATAAATTTTCTTTAATGCAAACCCTTACCTTTCAAAAGTGGCTGGAAGGTTGGAATCTCTTGCAACTTGATGACATCGGGATCGTTGCTGACGTTCCTTGAGGCCTGGGAGCCTTGAGCTACAACCACGATATCATCCATCTTGGCTCTATGCTTAGCTGGAGAAGGGGTCACTAAAAATAAAGTTACATCGCTCAGGAGTTGCATGTTATTTAGCCACCTTTGTCTCAACAAGGCTGTTTTCACTGTAGTCATTAAAAAGGACATTCTTACACACACAAAAATGCTAACCATACTTACCCTGTGGTGGCGGCTGGGGTAGGAGAGATGAATTACAGAGGACCTCTGTTTTCTATGGTATTAAAAAATCCTCAAACTTTATAGGAACATATGCCATCTATTGGATAAGGAAATGGCAACCCACTCCAGTATTCTTGCCTGGAGAATTCTATGGACCAAAGAGCCTAGTGGGGTCGCAAAGAGCTGGACACAAATAAGCAACTAACACACACGTGCCATCTATAAAAGTGCTTTTGTAACTAAAAGTTTATTCAACACACAAAATAAGCAGATTGCTTTTAGTTTTTGTTTCTTTGATCCTCCTGATGTTTGTCCCTATTTCCCAGTGAGAAAATAAGGGTACAAGATTTAGCTGTGACTTACTCAAGGTCAACAGTGCTAGAGACAGAGTTAAGAAGGGAATGGGAGGTAATGGATTACTGGTATACATGGCCCATCCCTGCCGTGCTGGGGTTGCAGAGCTATAGCATCCTACCACAGTAAGCCTGGTATGTTGAATAGATCCTAGTTATAGGAAAAAAAAAAACCCTAATTCTCAACCCTACATGACCACACCAGCCCCCTCGCCCCTTAAAGTCACAGGGCAGAAAGAACCAGTGGGACAACAGTAGGCTGAGCCAAAATTAAGAAATTTGAAGGACTGCTAAAGAGCAGATTAATTTCAGGTTTCTAGGCAAATGTAATCCATTTAGAAGGAAGTGATTTAAGAACACCCCAGACCAAGACATCCTGCGTTCCCAAACATCTTCTGGTTGGGGCAAGAATGAATCTTTATTGTTTTATATTCTAGAAGGCAGTATTTGCAGGCTTACAATAATCACATCTCAAAGGTTGATCCAAACATGCCATAGAACCATCCTGCCTCCTGCAGGCTAAAGTCTCTGGAGGCTTGGCCTTCACTCTTAGAATCTCAGCTGCTTTCACTGCTCTTCAAGAAATCTCTCTCAGGCTCTTTTGGTAATTCACCTAACGTTTTTACAAACCTCAAGCCAGAAATCTTTCCTGGGACAAAGTGATTCCTCCACCCCCAGACTCCAGAGGAAAACAGACTTCAGTAGATTCTAGGTAGCCTCTACTACTTGTCTGTAAAATGGGGCTACTGAGAGGATTAAACATGAACACATGGGACACACTTAGCCTATATTATTCAGCAGTATTGGTTAGTATGCTCTGGTACTGGTCAGAGCCCATGCTGTTGGTTAGAAGGCGAACAAGCCTATTAAAAAGATGACACACTTCTTGCAAAATATGATTCTGGCCTGACACAGAGGCAAGAAAGTAAAGGGTAACAATCATTACCATATTTGTTATAAGATACTGCATTCTCGATCTTCCAAAGAAATAAAAATGTAGCCGTAGATACTGCTCACAGTTAAAAGCTATCTTAATCTAGCCCCCAGAATGGTCTGAACTAGCCTTGAAGGTCACATTTCAGTGTGGAATACCTATAGCTCTGTTAACTTCTACATTTCTGAATTACACGTCCTACGAAGGTCAGAGCAGTGCTATCTATGACCAGAGCTCTTTTTAGGTCCCAGATATAAGCCAGTTTGGATTAACCACTCCAGAGCTTATTATCCAGGGCAACCCCAGTGGTCCTAGGGTTTGGTGTGTAACAAATAAAAAATAGAGGCAAAAACGATCCTCAATTAAGCATCAGCTGTTTTATTAATTGAGCGCTCACTACATTACAGGAACAAAAATCCTCCCATTTCTACATTAAACTCCAAGAGAAATCTAAAAAATATGGACGGGGAGAGAGTAGGGCAAAACATCATAACTTGCCTTCATGGCCGAGACACCTTCCGATGGGAAGATGCAGTTTCTGGACATGTTCTCACGCAAGAGTTCAAAGCGATTGTACACCTGTCACATTCCCCTTCCAAAAAGGAATTACTAGGACCCATTTTTAAGGAGGAATCTGTTCTTTAAGGGTCTATGACTCATCCACTGTGTCACCCCAATCTCACCCTGCCAGTCGTGAATACTTAAGCCAAATATTAATTAGATAGTCTTCCAAGGAGTAAGTTGCAGCTGAGACAAATAGCTGTTTTGAAAATTAAAAATGGGCTTGGGCGCCCACGCTGGCTTAGCTTGCAATCACAGCACTGGTTTCCATCAGGGGAACTAAAGCTAGGACTGATGGATTTTTTTTTTTTTTTTTTTTTTTTTTTGCTTTTTTAAGTAAAAAAGCACGGCGAGGGCTTTCTGTGCGTTCCCGTCCGCCGGCCCCAGTCCCCAGCAGGCTGGGAAGGCAGCCCGCCCGGCAAGCAGGCAGGGCTGGCTGGAGGAGGGTGGAGGTAGCTAGGACACCGACCTGAGGAGTTCAGATCGTTGGGTCGGCTCTCGGCCTCGGAGCTCTGCTCACTGCCCATGGTGCCGGCAGCGGTGGCAGCGGAGGAACGACGGAGCGGGCGGCGACCGCTCAGGCGGAGGGGCGACAGAGCAGGGACCGGGGGGCCGGGATGCGGAGGCTACGCCGGCTGCGAGGTGGGGAGGGCGCGCCCAGCCCACGCCGGGGCGCGGACGGTGGGGGACGGAGAGGCCCTATTTGGGGAAAGGCTTGCAGGGAGGCGCCGCGGGGCTGCACGCCGCCCGCCCGCCCGCCTTCTTTGGGGAAACCAAAGGCAAGGAGGCGGGCGATCGCCGGGAACCAGCCACGCCTGCGACCGGCGGGCGGCGCCGCTCTCACTCGCTCGCTCCAGGGGCCGCAGGCCCGTTCCTTCCGCGACGCGGATTGGCGGCGGCGGCGGCGACCGGCGGTCAGTTCCGGGTTAGAGTGCCCCGCCCCCTGCCCGAGGGAGGGCGGGGAGACGCGCGCTACCCGGCGCGGCGGGGCCGCCTTAAAGGGCCAGACGGCCTCAAGCGCAGAGCCGCTCCCAGGATTGAGTCGGTTCCTACGGCGGTGATGCGAGTCACCTTTAAGCATCATCTACACGCCAGGCACGTTACTTCTATAGTTAGAAATTTACTAATAGGTTTTTGCGGAGAAAGCGATGGCACCCCACTCCAGTACTCTTGCCTGGAAAACCCCATGGACGGAGGAGCCTGGTGGGCTGCAGTCCATGGGGTCGCTGAGAGTTGGACACGACTTCACTTATCCCTTTCACGCATTGGAGAAGGAAATGGCAACCCACTCCAGTGTTCTTGCCTGGAGAATCCCAGGGACGGGGGAGCCTGGTGGGCTGCACAGAGTCGGACACGACTGAAGCGACTTAGCAGCAGCAGCGGCAATAGGTCTTTGAGGGGTTTGTTTTTGCCTGTGTTTGGGTTTTTTTTTTTTTTAATGTATTGCTCTTTTTTCATTTTTAAAAATGACATTTGTTTATATTTATTTTTGGTTGTGCTGAGTCTTCCTCGCTGCGGGAGGGCTTTCTCTAGTTGCGTGGTACAGCGGCTACTCTTTACTAAGGTGCCTGGGCTTCGCATTGCGGTGGCTTCTCGTTGCACAGCTTGGGCTCTGGGTCACCGGTTCAGTGATTGTGGTGCATGGGCTTAGTTGTCCTGCGGCGTATAGGATCTTCCCAGACCAGGGATTGAACCCCTGTCCCCTTGCATTGGCTGGCAGATTCTTTACCACTAAGCCACTGTTCTCTGCTTACTCTCTCAGCCCTGACCGACTCTTTGCGACCCCGTGGACTGTAACCCACAAGGTTCCTCTGTCCATGGAGATTCTCCAGGCAAGAATACCGGAATGGGTTGCCATGCCCTCCTCCAGGGGACCTTCCCAACCCATTGATCCAGCCTAGGTTTCCTGCATTGCAGGCAGATTCTTTACTATCTGAGCCACCAGGGAAGCCCTTTTGATATATTTTTTTAAATTGAGAGGTAATTGACATATAACATTACATTAGTTTCAGATGTACAACATTATGACTCGATATTTGCATATGTATGCTGCAAAATTTTAAATCCTCTTTTACAGATGGAAAAAGAGTGGTACTGGATAGACACAGATTTGGAATCCACAACATCAAAACACAAAGTTCCTATTTTAGTTCCCAAAGCTGGGAGTTTGGCAGTGGCAACCATACAAAAAAAAAAATAGTAGATGGTGAAGGAAGGAGCTGGAAATGAGAGAAGAATGAAAAGAAAATGCTAGTTCTTTTGTTAGGGTGTTTGTGCATCTTCAAAAGAAAGTGGATGCCCCAAGTCTACTTTCTGGGAACCTTGATAGTTACCCACAGGCACTCAAAGTAGAAAAGGCAAGAAGGAAGTAGAGATCATGTGTAACAGAGACTGTCAACTTTGGCACATCAAGGATGTCAAGGTAGCCATTCAGGAGTTGGGTGGCTATGGCATTTTCAGAACTTTACAGCTCATATTGTTTGTTTCATGAAATTTTCAGCTAATGCTCTGAGTTTTCAAATAAACCATGATTTCATTATATATATATATTTACAAATTGAGTCAGAATCTTATTTTTTTTAATTTTTAAAAACTTTTTATTTTATATTGGTGTATAAGCCAATTGGGCTTCCCAGGTGGCGCAAGTGGTAAAGAACCCACCTGCCAATGCAGAAGACATAAAAGCTGCGGGATTGATCCCCTGAAGGAGGGGCATGGCAAGCCACTCCAGTATTCTTGCCTGGAGAATCCCATGGACAGAGATGCCTGGTGGGCTATAGTTCATAGGGTTGCAAAGAGTCAGACACAAGTGAAGTGACTTAGCATTCATAAGCTGATTAACAATGTTGTAATAGTTTCAGATGGACAGCAAAAGTACTCAGCCATACATATACATGTATCCATTCTCCCCTGCAAACTCCCTTTTCCTCCAGATTGTCACATAACATTGAGCAGAGCTCCCTGTGCTGTACAGTAGGTCCTTATTAGTTATCCATTGTAAATATAGCAGTGTGTACATGTTAATCCCAAACTCCCTAACTATCCCTTCCCCCCTGGCAACCATAAATTCATTCTCTAGGTCTGTGAGTCTGTATCTATTTTGTAAATAACTTCATTTGTATCATTTCTTTTTAGATTCTGCATATAAGAGATATCATTTGATATTTTTCTTTTCCTGCCTGACTTACTTCACTCAGTATGACGATCTCTAGATCCATCTATGATGCTGCAGTTGGCATTATTTCCTTCTTTTTAATGGCTTAGTAATATTCCATTGTTTTATATTTTTTAATATATTTTAAGCTCATCTGATGCCCATAAACAGATAACCTCTTCCTGGTAACTAGGTCATAAGTGGTGAAACTAGGATTTAGGACTCTCTGATTACAAATCCCATGCTCTTTCCTTTGCTTACCATTACAATACAATCATCCCTTAAGATTTATATAAACCACCAGGCTGATGAAACTGAAAGGGGTCTTGCCTGGGAAATTCCACGGACAGAGGAGCTTGGCGGGCTACAGTCCATAGGAGTCCCAAAAGAGTCAGACACCACTTAGTGGCTAAACGACAGCAGCAATGCATGTGGAGTCTTAGCTCCCTGACCAGGGATTGAGACCACACACACTACAAAGGCAAAGTCTTAACCACAAGACCACCAGGGAAGTCCAAAAGGGTTTATTCTTGATCACACAGCTAATGAGTGATAAAAGCAGGGTTCAAGTTTTCTAAAACTCATTATGCCTCTATCTACTCCAGGCTAGCTCCTTCTCCTGTGTCTTTTTCCTGCTGGGCACTCCATGCCAGAAGCCTTGGAGGCTCCCAAGCCAGAAATCTGGTTAACCTCACCACCATATCCAACCTGTCACCACATCTATAAAGCTTCTCTCCTTAATTTATCTTCCGTGCACAGTTCAGGGTTTCAGGGCTTCCTGACTCCCTGATTTCTTTCATTCCTTGGAAAACAGGAGGCCTCTGGCCTCACTTCCTTCAATGCATCATTCATGTGACTGGCATAGAGAGTTTTCTAGAATATTAGTCAGGTCTCTGAAACTGTCACTGCCCTGCTAAAAACCTTCAATAATCCTCATGGCTTCAGGATAAAGTTTCGAATTTAGCATATGAGAACCTCATTGCTCTGACCCCAGCCTCTTGTTCTATTCCTTTCTATACAGTCAAACTTCATGCTGGTCAGAATGAAATTCCCTGAATAGTCAGGCTGTGTTTTCTCTGTCTAGAATATTCAGCTTTTCTCTGTCCATCTCATTAACTGAACTTCATCATTCAAGATTTAACTTAGAGTTGAAAACTTCTGTCCACACAAAACCCTGAACACAGGTGTTTATGGCAGCTTTATTCATAACTGTCAAAATTTGGAAGCCACAAATGTATCCTTGGTAAGTCACTTCAGTCATGTCTGAGTCTTTGCAACCCCATGGACTCCAGCCTGCCAAGTTCCTCTGTCGATGGGATACTCCAGGCAAGAATACTGGGGTGGGTTGTCATTTCCTTCTCCAGAGGATCTTCCCCACCCAGCGACTGAACCCACAGCTCTTATGTCTCCTGCATTGGCAGGTAGGTTCTTTACCACTAGAGCCATCTGGGAAGCCCAAGGTATCCTTAGGTGGGTATATAAACAATCTCTGGTCTAGACATTGGAAAGGTCTAGACAGAGGAACCTCAAACACATATTAGAAAGTGAAAGAAGCCAGTCTAAGAAGGCTGCATGCTGTATGACTCCAAGTACATGACATTTTAGAAAAAGCAAAAATTTGGAGATAGTAGAAAAGATTTGTGTTTGCCAGGGTTTAGGAAAAGGGGAAGAGATGAATAGGCTAAGTACAGAGGATCTGGGGGGCAGTGAAAACACTCTATAGAAAACAGTAATAGTGGACATATATCATTACGTATTTGTCCAAGCCTCCAGAATGTACAACACTAGGAAGGAACCTAAGGTAAACTACAGATTTGGAAGGATTTTTATGGGTGAGTATAGGTTCATTGTACGTGTCTGTCTGTGAGCTCCATCGCACGGTTGTGTCTGACTCTGCAGCCCAATGTACTATAGCCTGCCAGGCTCCTCTGTCTATGGGATTTTTCAGGCAAGAGTACTAGAGTGAGTTACCATTTTCTACTCCAGGGGGTCTTCTCAACCCAGGGATAGAACCTGTGTCCCTTGCATCTCCTGCATTGGCAGGTGGATTCTTTACATGGGAAACCTGTGTAACAAATATACTTCTCTTCTGCAGGATGTTGGTAATAGAGCTGGCTATGCATGGGTGGGGGCAGGGCCTATATGAAATCTCTATAACTTCTTCTCAATTTTGCTATGAACCTAAAGTTGCTCTTTTCATGCTGTTCATGGGGTTCTTATTTTCTTGGGCTCCAAAATCACTGCAGATGGTGACTGCAGCCATCAAATTAAAAGATGCTTGCTCCTTGGAAGAAAGGCTATGACAAACCTACACAGCATTTTAAAAAGCAGAGATATTATTTTGCTGACAAAGGTCCGTGTAGTCAAAGCTATGGTTTTTCCAGAAGTCACGTATGGATATGAGAGTTGGAACATGAAGAAGGCTGAGCACTGAAGAATTGATGCTTTTGAATTGTGGTGTTGGAGAAGACTCTTGAGAGTCCCTTGGACTGCAAGGAGATCAAACCAGTCAATCCTAAAGGAAATCAATTCTGAATATTCATTGGAAGGACTGATGCTGAAGCTGAAGCTCCAATACTTTGGCCACCTGATGCAGAGAGCTGACTCATTGGAATAGACTCTGATGCTGGAAAAGGTTGAGGGCAGGAGGAGAAGAGAGCAACAGAGATGGGTGGATGACATCACTGACTCAATGGACATAAGTTTGAGCAAGCTCTGGGAGATGGTGAAGGACAGGGAAGCCTGAAATCCTCTGGGGAGTTAGGGGATTTGGGGGGGTGGGCGCAAGCCACCTGTTTTCCTAGCATGGTCCTGCCATACACCTTTCTCTGCTCCACACACTCCAAACTCTGACATTGTGGTTGATTTGGTCTTGCTGTGCATCGGGCACATGAGCTTGTGTTTGTCAACAGATCCGTGTCTTATTGGTCTTTAATTTCCCAGTGCAGGTGTTTAATGTATATTTTCTGACTAAAACACCTTAAAAAAAAATCTGCCTCTACGTAAATGGAGAGGTACTGTATTGGCAGAAGAGGATAAAGACCCGCTTCATATACAGTGGAATATTGTATATGTGTGTCAGTTGCTCCATTGTGTCTGACTCTTTGTGACCCCATGGACTCTCTCCAGGCTTCTGTGTTGATGGAATTCTCCAGACCAGAATACTCGAGAGGGTTGCCATTCTCTTCTCCAGGGGATCCTCCCAATCCAGGGATCGAACCTGGGTCTCCTGCATTGCAGGCAGATTCTTTACCATATGAGCCACCAGGAAGCCATTACTCAGCCATAAAAAGGAACAAAATTGTTCCTTGTAGAGACCTAGATGGACCTAGAGACTGTCATACACAGTGAAGTAAGTCAGAAAGAGAAAAATATCATATATTATTGCATATATAAGAAATCTAGAAAAATAGTATGGTGGTTTAGTTGCTAAGTCATGTTTAACTCTTGTGAAGCCATGGACTGTAGCCTGCCAGGCTTCTCTGTCCATGGGATTCTCCAGGCAAAAATACTGGAATGGGTTACCATTTCCTTCTTCAGGGGAACTTCCTGACCCAGAAATTGAACTTGGGTCTCCTGATCTTATTTACAGGACAGGAGTAGAGACCCAGACATAGAGAACAAATGTATGGACACCAAGGGTGAAGGAAGGGGTGGGATAAATTGAGAGATTGGAATTAACACATATACACTATTGATGTGCGTGTGTGTTGCTCAGTCATGTCTGACTCTTTGTGACCCCCATGGAGCTCTCCAGGCTCCTCTATCCATGGATTTATCTAGGCAAGAATTCTGGAGTGGGTTGCTATTCCCTTGTCCATACTGTTGATAATGCGTATTAAATAGATAACCAATGAGAACCTACTATATAGTTCAGAGAACTCTACTCATGCTCTGTGGACCTGAATGGGAAGGAAATCCGAATAAGAGGGGATATATGTATACACATAACTGATTCACTTTGCTGTGCAGCAGAAACTAACAACATTGTAAAGCAACTATCCTCTAGTAAAAATTAATTTTCAAAACAAGAATCTTTTCAGCAATGAGGTGGCATTTCTAATTTAAACTCCTGGTCTGTATCAATAGAAAATTTGTCTTTAATCATTATTTTCATCAGTGTCTTCTGTTCACGGTCATAACTGAAAAATCACTTAACAATAACCATTCATTGTATCCAAGCCTTGAATCTGAAGTTTCTTTCTTTCTTTCTTTTTTACAAAAGTTTATTCTTAAATGTACAATAGGTTCCAAGACAACATGTCATTCTAGCTATAGGTGGCAACAGGTATTATGGCAGGGAATCCAGGTGATTAAACAGGAACGGAACTAAGGGTCATCATTGCCTCAGGCACAATGAACAGCTTAGTTTTTGCCAGATTTCTTAATTCCACTGGTGGCCAGAGGGCTCTTCCCCTTGGCCTTTGCTTTTAGCTCCTCGAATTTCTTCTGCTCCTCTTTTTGCTTCTGCTTGAACGAGTTATCTTCCTCGTCCATCTTCTTGGCTTCTTGGGCTGCTTCAGGGGCTTCTTCTTGTCACCATCTCGGCCTGACATGGCGCCTGCTGCCCCTTCCCCCAAATCTGAAGTTTCTAAGTGGGGAAAGATCTACTTAGCTTCTAGAGTGGATCGCCTGTGAAAGGAGAGTCCAAGAGTGTGACCTCGCTACGTACGGGACCCACATGTATATCATCTATGGAGGTAAAACGTACTGAGCACATCAGTTATGGATTGCAATAGGAAAATTGCGCCAATGGTAATTCACTCTGGAGTTTCCTTTGGTAACCTTTCAAAACAAATATTTGCAACGTTATTGAAATTCAAGAGCAGGTCATCCTTTGGATACAACTAGTCGAGTTAGTTTCACACAATGGACCATTGTCCACAGGCATCTCTAGCACCACAGGCCTCCAGTAGTTAAAACTGGAGCTGTGGTTCTTAGGCCCAGAATAACAATCTACAGCTGCACGATGCCTTAGGCTTGAAGGCTCTTTCATATTGACCAAAGCAGAGATATTGTGAAAGGTTAGAACCTTAGCAAGTGAAGTGTCAAAGGTTTAGCAACTTTGCACTTGTTTTCCTGTATATGAGGGTAGGTGGAGCAAGCACTGATTTAGAAACACACTTGTAAAACCTATAACCTAGTCCTTCTTTTCCACTCATGCAATCAACAAATATATTTGTGTTAAATATTTACTATTATGTGTACCAGTGTGTGCGTGCAGGCTCAGTCACTCAGTCACGTTTGACTCTGCAAAACCCATGGACTGCAGCCCTGTAGCCAGGCTCCTCTGTCCATGGGATTCTCCAGGCAAGAATACTGGAGTGGGTTTCCATTTCCTTCTCCAGAGGATCTTTCCCACCAAGGGTTCGAACCAGAATCTCTTGTGTCTCCTGCATTGGCAGGCAGATTCTTTACCACTGTACCACCTGGGAAGCCCTCATTATGCACCAGGTACTATGCTCAATATTAGGGGTGACATTTTAATAACAGACACCATTGTTTTCAATAGTAGATACTGTGTGGATCACAACTAACTGTGGAAAACTCTTAAAGAGATGGGAATACCAGACCACCTTACCTATCTCCTGAGAAACCTGTATGCGGGTCAAGCAACAGAAGTCAGACCCTTACAAGGAACAACTGACTGGTTCAAAATTGGGAAAGGAGCATGACAAGGCTGTATATTGTCATTCTGTTTATTTAACTTATATGTAGAGTACATCATGCAAAATGTGGATGTATCAAACTGGAATCAAGATTGCTGTGAGAAATATCAACAGCCTCAGATACGCAGATGATACCACTCTCATAGCAGAAAGTGAGGAGGAACGAAAACAACCTCTTGGTGAGAGTGAAAGAAGAGTGAAAAGCTGGCAGAAAACTAAGATCTTGGCATCCAGTCCCATCACTTCATGGCAAATAGAAGGGGAAAATGTAGAAGTAGTGACAAATTTTATTTTTCTTGGGCTCCAAAATCACTGCAGACGGAGACTGTAGCCATGAAATTAAAAGATGCTTGCTCCTTGGAAGGAAAGCTATGACAAACCTAGACAGCATATTAAAAAGCAAAGACATCACTTTGCCAACAAAGGTCCGTATAGTCAAAGCTATGGTTTTTTTCAGTAGTCATGAGTTGGAATTTAAGAAGGGCTGAGTACTGAAGAATTGATGCTTTCAAATTGTAGTGCTGGAGAAGACTCTTGAGAGTCCCTTGGACTGCAAGGATATCAAACAGGTCAATCCTACAGGAAATCAATCCTGAATATTCATTGGAAGGACTGATGCTGAAGCTGAAGCTCCAATGCTTTGGCCCCCTGATTGGAAGAGCTGACTCACTGGAATAGAACCTGATGCTGGGAAAGATTGAAGGGAGGAGAAGAGGGCGGGCAACAGAGGACTAGATGATTGGACGACATCACTAATTCAATGGACATGAGTTTGAGCAAACTTGGGGAGATAGTGAAGGACAATGAACCTGGTGTGCGGCAGTTCATGGGGTCACAAAGAGTCAGACACGACTTAGTGAGTGAAAAACAACCATTGTTTTCATCATTATTATTCATACCTATAGACAATAAATCCTGCCAAATCCCAATGCCCTCCTGGAGTCTTGTTTGCACATTAGCTCAAGTATTGCCAACCTAATGAAGAACTCTCCATGCTTTGAATGATTGAAGAGGATTCTCTTAACTATGCCTCATATAGAGGGCACTGCAAACTCTTGAATGTGAAGAACATGTGATCAGAGGTTGCCTCTGGGGAGAACTAGACTGGGACACAGGGTGAGAGGCAGGGTTTTCACTCCACAGGTGTATCTGGGTTCAACACAGTTCAGTATCAGACACCAAAACAAGGCAGATATCTCAATAAAGTCACACAGGTTTTTTTTTTTTTTTTTTTTTTTTTTGGTTTCCCAGTGCCTATAAAGTTATGTTTGGGAAAGCCCAGGTGGCTCAGTGGTAAAGAATCCGCCTGTCAATGCACGTGATGAGAGTTCGTTCCTGTGGGGGGGAAGATCCCCTGGAGAAGGAAATGGCAACCCACTCCAGTATTCTTGACTGGAGAATCCCAGGGACAGAGGAGCCTAGTGGGACACAGTCGGTGGGATTGCAAAGAGTTTGACACGACTTAGCAACCAAATAGCAGAAGCAGCAACATAAACTGCTTACATCCTATCGTAGTCTAAAAATATACATCCATTAATGTTAAAATGTTGCTAAAAAAATGCTAGCTATCATCATAACCTTTGGGCTCCCCTATTGACTCAGTGGTAAAGACTCCATCTGCCAATGCAGGAGATGTGGGTTCCATCCCAGGATCAGGAAGATTTCCTAAAGTAGGAAACGGAAACGGCAATCCACTCCAGCATTCTTGCCTGCAGAATCCCATGGACAGAGGAGCCTGGTGGGCTACAGTCACAGGGTTGCAAGAGTCAGGCAGGATTTATCGACTAAACAATAACAATCATCATAACGCTTAGCAAGTCATAGCAGTAACATCAAAGATCACTGATGACAAATCACAATCCTAATAAATATAATAATGAAAAAGTTTTAATTATTGGGAGAATCACCAAAAGGTGACACAGAGATACAGATACTGTTGGAAACATGGCACCGATAGACTCACTCCAGGCAGGATTGCCACAAACCTTCAGTTGTTGTTGTTTTTTTTTTAAATGCAAAATTTGCTAAGTGCAATCAAAGGAGGTACGTTTGATGATGTACATTTTGTACTGCTTGACTTCCATCATGGGTTATTTGCTCTGTTCTCAGGGAATCCGAAGATGCAGACCCTCAAGCATACATCAAGGTTGAGCCCCCCATCCTGGGGGCACGCACAGCCTGGATCCCGGGCATCGATGGGTGAGTGGGGAGGCGTGGGAGGGGCTCCCGGCTCTCCGCGATGCCCAAGGGACCTTTCCAGGTTGCTGGGAAGCAGCTCCGGGTTGCAGGGCGGGAACGTGCCCTTCCCCCTCCAGCAAACTTTCGGCCGCCGCAACGGAAGCAGGAACTTGGGAACCACAAACCCGAGGCTGGGCCGGAGCTGCGGAGCCTCGGAGCCCCTGGCGGACCCACAGCTGCTTCCCGGAACGCGCGAGGCTGCCCTAAACCTGGAGGGCAGCAGGACTTCGGCCTCGCGTTGCCAGGTAAAGGCTCTTCTCCATCGTTCCCCCGCCCCCAGCCCCCGCGGACAGCATCACCATCTGACCACCTTTCCCGGGGCGAGGCTCCCCCGCCCCTCCGGGAGCTCCGACCACCGGGCTGGAGCGGGGAGGGGCTGAGCGGATGCTGGTGACCTCTGTATCCCCGAGGGGGTCTCCGGGCAGGCCAGCTGCTGCGGCAGCAGAATCATTTCGTGAGCCCCGTGTACTTCCTCAAGGAAAGGGCAAATTTCCCTTGTTCTCTTGTATGGTTTGTCTCCTGTATTCATCCAACCTGCTAATTGTCTAATACTCTGTAAGGTGTGTGTGTGTGTGCGCGCGCAGTTATAAATACTTTGATAAGTTAGATTTTGCTATGAGAAAAAATAATTTACAATATTTGACCGAGTGATGGCTGGTAAGATCCCGTGACTCAACTCAGCTGGTGTAAAAGCTCAGGTGCGTCTCCTTCCCACCTGTATCCCTTTACCACTCGTTTTCAACAGAATTCAACTTCACGTTGAACCTTTTCTTAATTGTATGCTTGTTCTGTCTCATGTCTGGAAATTGTTTTCCAACCCAAGCCCGGACCACAACAACTATCCATTTTCAGGGTATCTGGGGCACCCCAAACAGAAACTCTGCACCTGTTTAAACAGTAGCTCCCCCTCCCTCCTCCACCAACCTCTGGTAACTTCAATTCTACTTTTTTATCTCTATGACTTTGCCTTTTCTAGATACTTGGTGCGTTAGTATTAATAGTCGCTCAATCATGTCTGATTCTTTGCCACCCCATGGACTGTAGCCCACCAGGCTCTCTGTCCATCGGGTTCTCCAGGCAGGAATACAGGAGTGGGTTGCCATTCCCATCTTCAGGGGATCTTCCCAACGCAGGGATTGAACCTGGGTCTCCTGCATTGCAGGTGGATTCCACTAGGGAAGCCAGATACTTAGTATAAATGCACACATTCAGCATTTGTCCTTTTGTATCCGTTTTATTTCAGTTAGCATAATGCTTTCAGGAGGTAGTGTGTATTAGAATTTCATTCCTTTTGTAGCTGAATAATATTCTATTGCATGTGTATGCCACATTTAAAAATCTGTTCCTCTTTGGACCTTCAAGGCCTGAATAATAAATGGATTGAAAGAATTAACTTACCTAGCAATGGTTGGGTATTGTTAGTGAGATAAGCTCTTCATTCCTGCTTGCAGGCGCAGAAAGATGCTGGTCCTAGAAGCACAGCTTTCCTCCTGCGTCTCACATCGCAGTTCCTTTCATTGCAGCAGCTTCAGGAGAGACTCTTACAATCCATTCAAAGCCAAGTGTTGGTCTGGTTTTTGTTATTTTTGTTTTTGTTGGATTTTTTTTTCCTTCCAGTGACTAGAAAAGATTTGCAAAGTGTGGTAGCATACGAAGTAACTTGCGCCAGGATTCTTACCCTGGGCAGGGAGGAGTCCATGGACAGCATTCAGAAAATCTGTGAACTTGGGTGGAAAAGTTTATTTTGCTAACCTCTAAACGCAGTGTCGTATTTCCTTTAAGAGGCGAGTAGGCAAAAGCCACAGTGGGATTAGTGGTAGGGTAGCTCTGATTTGCCTCTGGCAGAAGTGGTCCTTATTTCCGTATCTCATTCCTTACTGAATATGTCTCAAAATCATTACATTCGACACTACTTCAGATTTATGGCCGTGATAAAATGGAATGAAATTGGGTCATTTGTATCTATGTGGATGGACCTGGGTAGAGTCGGTCATACGGAATGAAGTAAGTCAGAAAGAGAAAAATATCGTTTATGAATGAATACGTATGTATGGAATCTAAAAAGCCTGTCTGCAAGGCTGGAACAGAGATGCAGGTGTAGAGATGGACACAGTGGGGGGAAGGGAATGTGAGACGAATTGGGAGAATAGACTGATACATATACACTACCCTGTGTAGGATAGTTAGCTAGTGGGAAGCTGCTTTATAGCACAGGGAGCTCAGAGCGGGGCTCTGTGACCATCTAGAGGGGTGGGGTGGGAAGGAGGCTCAAGAGAGAAGGGACATATGTATACTTATAGCTGATTCACTTTATTGCGCAGCAGGAACTAGAGCAGCATTGTAAAACAACTATACTCCATTAAAAATTAATTTAAAAATGGGTCATTCAAAAAAATTATGGCAGTGATTAGATGTACCACTTGTCATTTATCACACAGTTATTTTGTTTTTAACTGAAAGTGGAGCTAATGGGATTTAGCTTCTAGAATTCATGTGAGGATTACATGACGTAATGTACATGATGTGCTTACATACAGAAACAGTGTTATTTTCATTTTGCTGTTTTGGGAAGTTAGACATAACAGTTAGCAAGGAAAGTATCGTGCTTTGTTACCATATACTATTTTTCAAAAAACTATGTTGATTTTTTTTTACTAACCAAAGTCTGCCTGTTTGTATTAGGGTACACTCTTGTATTTTACAGCTCTGTAGGTTTTGACAAATGTAATGATATGTTTTCATCATTACAGAGTCATGTAAAATAGTTTCACTGCCTTTAAAATCCTTTATACTCCACCTTTTCCTCCAGACAACGACTGATCTTTTACTATCAATGTTGTTTTGCCTTTTCCAGAATGTCATAGAGTTGGAATCAGATACTAGCTTCTTTCACTTAAAGTGAAATTGCTAGTCACTCAGTCTGTCTGACTCTTTGTGACCCCACGGACTGTAGCCCACCACGCTCCTCTGTCTGGAATTTTCCAGGCAAGAATACTGGAGTGGGTTGCCATTTCCTTCTTTCATCAAATGATATACAATTAAGGTTCCTCTTTTTGTGGCTTGATAACTCATTTCCTGCTGAATAATATTCAATTGTAGCGATATACCACAAGTTGCCTATCCCTTGACCACATAAGGGACATGTTGGCTATTTCTAGTTTTTTTGGCAGTTATAAACTGTTATAAATATTTGGATGTGGGTTTTTGCCAGGATTTAGAATGAATGGTTTTTTGAACTTTAGCCATTCTTATAAATGTGTCGTGACATCGCATTATTTTTTTTAAAGTAATTTTATTTATTTATTTATTTTGGTTGTGCTGGGTCTTCGTTGCTCTGCAAGGTTTTCTCTAGTTACTGTGAATGAGGGCTACTCTAGATGTGGTATGCGGGCTTCTCACTGCGGTGGCTTCGAGTGTTGTGGAGCTCAGGCTCTGGGGTGCATGGGCTTCAGTAGCTGAGGCTCCTGGGTCTAGAACACAAGCTCAATAATTGTGGTGCATGGGCTTATTTGCTCCACGACATGTGGAATCTTCCCAGAACAGAGATTGAACCCTTGTCTCCTGCATTGGCAGGTGGATTCTTTACCACTGGGCCGCTAGGAAAGCCTGCATCTTGTTCTTTTAATTTGCAGTTCCCTAATGACAGTTTTATATGCTTCTTTGGGGAGGTGTCCAGATTTTTACCCACTTTTAATTGGGTTGTTTGTTTTCTTTTTGTTAAGTTCTAAGAGTTCTTTGTGTATTTTAGCTACCAGTTATTTACCAAATATGTGTTTTGAAAATACTTTCTCCTAGCCTGTGGCTTAGCTTTCCATTTTCTTAATAGTGTCTTACACAGAGAAGAAGTTTTTAATTTAAATGAAATCCAACCTACCAATATTCTCTTTCACAGATTGTGCTTTTGGTGTCATATCTAGAAACTCATCATCCAGTTTAAGGTCACAGAGATTTTATTCTATATTACATGGAGTTTTATAGCTTTGCATTTTACAGTTAGGTCTATGATCCATTTTGAGTTAATTTTTGTGAAAGGCGTAAGGTCAGTGTCTAGATTTTTTTTTTGTCCTGTTGTCCAGCACCATTTTTGAGAAGACTATCCTTTGTTGGTTGAATTGCCTTTGTTCTTTTGTCAAAGATCAGTTGACTATATCTGTTGGGGTCTATTTCTGGGCTCACTATCCTGTCCCATTGATTTATTTGTCTATTCTTTTGCCAATAGCACCTTGTCTTGATTACTGGTGGTTTATGGTTAAGTGTTGAAGTCAGGTAGTGTCAGTCCTCCAGCTTTGTTCTTCAGTGTGTTGACTATTCTGGGTCTTTCTGCATTTCCATGTAAACTTTAAGATTGGCTTGTTGAGGGAATTCCCTGGTGGTCCATTAGTTAGGACTCTGTGCTCTCACAGCCAAGGGCTAGGATTACATTCCGAGTTGGGGATCTAAATCTCACAAGCCACACAGTGCAGGCAAAAAAATAAATAAATTTTTAAAAAATTGGTTTGTTGAGATCTATAAAATAATGTACTTGAATTTTGACTGAAATTGCATTGAATCTGTAGCCCAAGTTGGGAAGAACTGACATCTGGACAATATTGAGTACTGCTGTTGATGAACATGGAATATCTCTCTATTTCTTTAGATCATTCTTGGTATCTTTCATCAGATTTGCACAGGCACTTTAAAAAAACTCTTCAATGATTACATTCCAATAGGACTATCTTCCTTTATAATCCTATATATTTCATTTTATAAATTTAAAAACATGTCTTTTATACATTTTAAAACATGTCAGAAGAGAGCCTAAGCATCACCAGAGTGCCAAAGGCTTCATGACCTAAAAAGAAAACTTAATTGGTAATTCTGATGTAGACTACCGTTAGTGAACAATTTGTATTCTAGAAATGAGGATAGTTTCTGGTATAGTATTGCCAGTTTAACTTTTTTTTTTCATGGAAGAACCAGCTCACCAATGGAGTTGGAATTAATACGTATTAGGACTTTTGTGTTTTTAGGGATGTCAAAAAGAACTCTTGCCCTTACACTTTCCTTTAACTAAGCCAGACTCTTGCCCTGCTGATGGGCTAATTCCTAGAATTAGATTATTAGCATTAACTTGCCTCTGGTGTGATACTTAAAAAGAGAGCAATAAAAAAGGCAGCCTCAGTTTCCTCATCTGTAAAAATGAGAAAAATAGCTTTTTTGCAGAGCTGGTGTAAGAATTAACTAGGATAATGTGTGTAAAATTTAGCACATTGCCTTCCACTCAATAGGTGATTTAACATGTTAATTGTTATTACTGAGAGAGAAAATTGTCCAAACCAATGATCAGTGATCATTTACTCCTTCATCATTGACTGCAGATTTTATGTCTTTTCCCCTCTTGTTAGGAGAGGCAGGAAGAGGAAGGATTCTAAAACTGAAAGGCAAGCTACTATGCTATTTTACTCCTCTTTCTTAGACATTTGTCAGATTTTAATAATTAATAGGATAGCATTGGGTTGGCCAGATAGTTCATTAGGGTTTTCCTGTATGATCCTATAGAAAAACCTCAATGCATTTTTTTGACCAACCTAATATATCTGTGTGTGCTTACTAGCTTTTTGCCAAGTTTTTAATGAAAGGTTGTCTCAAATCTATTAAAAGTGAAATGAATAAAAAAATACTTGTTTATTTCTGGCCTTCTATGAATTGTGAGTCATTTACATTGATTTGAAGGAAATGAAATGTTTCTCTAGGTTCATTCAAAGGAACAAAACTCACTGATGATTTCCTATTTTTGTTCTAGAGAGAAATTCCATTGTCTGTACCACCTTCTTAAAGCAGACTCAAGCAGGAGGGAGAGTTTATCCGACCTTTGAAGACTAAGACTAAGCTGAAATTTAACATGTTCTTCGGGGGAGGATGGAGCTTGACTTACACTTTTGTAATAATTTGTTTCCTGACACTAAGACTGTCCACCAGTCAGAACTGCCTCACTGAGAGCCTTGAAGATGTGGTCATTGACATCCAGCAGTCTCTTTCCAAGGGAATCAGAGGCAATGAGCCCATACATACATTAACTCAACAGGACTGCATTAATTCTTGCTGCACAACAAAAAACATATCAGGTGAGTAACAGTGCCTTCATGTGTTTTGTGATGTAAGTACCTGGTCGATGAGGCTGAGTAGTTTGTACTAGGGATTCTCAGTGGGGTAGAAAAATGGGTGGCAAAATCACTTGGGAATGTTCCATGGTATGCTCTCCTCTCCACTAAGCTGAGTCAAAGTTACCGATGAGTGTCTATGTATCACTTAGGTATCTGGGTAGAAAAAGGTTGAAAACCACTGGTGTTATGTTCTAACAGGCATCTAAGATCGCAAAACCAAAAATCCTATTTAAATGCTTGGCTATCATTATCATGGAATATTGGAAACACAGTGTGACTTTAGTTTTATTTGTTTATTTATTGACTGTGCTTGGTCTTCACTGCTGCTCGGGGTTTCCTCTAGTTTTGGTGAGCGCAGGCTACTTGCTAGTTTTGGTGCTTGGGCTTCTTATTGGGGTGGCTACTCTTGCTGTTGAGCATGGCTCTAGGGCCCCCAGGCTTCAGTAGTTGGGGCACGTGGGCTTAGTAGTTGTGGCTTCCAGGCTCTAGAGCACAGAGCACAGGCTCAGTAGATGTGGCACACGAACTGCATTGCTTCATGGTATGTGGGATCTTCCTGGACCAGGGATCAAACCCATGTATTCTGCATTGGTGGATCCTTTACCACCAAGGCACTGGGGAAACCCCAGTGTGACTTTAGAAAGAACGTTTAGGGACTTTCCCGATGATTCAGTGGTTGAGAATCAGCCTGCCAGTGCAGGGGACATGGGTTCGATCCCTGGTCTAGGAGGATGCCACATGCCATGGAGCAATGAAACCCATGCTCTCGGGCCCACAAGCTGCAATTACTGAGCCTGTGCACTGCAACTGCTGAAGCCCACACGCTCCAGAGCCCATGCTCCACAGCAAGAGAAGCCACCACAATGGGAAACCCGTGAGACCTTAACTAGAGAGGAGCTCCCGCTTGCTGCAACTAGAGAAAACCTGTGAGCAGCAGCAGAGACATAGCACAGCCAATAAATAAAATTAAAGTCACCCTATATTCCAAAATAATAATAATAAAAATAATAAATGAAATAATTTTTTTCTCCCTTTTATTGTTTTTGTCATACAATGCCGTGATATCACCATGGGTTTACATATGCTCCCCCTCCAGAAACCCCTCCCTCCCCCCTCCCTCCTCCCTCCCCCCCGGGAAATCTCGATGCACCAGACCTGAGAATCAATCCTGGGCTGGCGATTGATTAGACATATGATAATTAACATGTTTCAATGCCATTCTCCCATATCATCCCACCCTTTCCCTCATCTACAGAGTCCACGAGTCTATTCTATACATCTGCGTTCCTTTTGCTGTCTCGCATGATGGGTTCTCGTTACTGTCTTTCTAAATTCCATATATATGTGTTAATATACTGTATTGTTGTTTTTGCTTCTGGCTTACTTCACTCTGGATAATGGGCTCCAGTTCGGTCCATCTGAGTAGAATTGATTCAAATGAATTTTTTTTAATGCTGAGTAATATTCCATTGTGTATATGTACCACAGCTTTCTTATCTATTCGTCAGTTGATGGGCATCTAGGTTGCTTCCATGTCCTGGCTATTGTAAACAATGCAGTGATGAACATTGGGGTACACATGGCTCTTTCAATTCTGGTTTCCTCGGTGTGTATGCCCAGCAGTGGGATTGCTGGGTCATATGGCAGGACTATTTGCAGCTTTTTAAGGAACCTCCACACTGTTTTCCATAGTGGCTGTACTAGTTTGCATTCCCACCAACAGTGTAGGAGAGTTCCCTTTTCTCCACATCCTCTCCAGCATTTATTGCTTGTAGATTTTTGGATTACAGCCATTCTGACTGGTGTAAAGTGATACCTCATTGTGGTTTTGATTTGCATTTCTCTGATAATGAGTGATGTTGAATAATAAATGAAATAATTTTTTAAAAAGGAAGAACATTTAAACAGAAAGGGAATTGAGACAAAAAATAAAAATTTTAAGTCATTGCATAAGAAAATCAGCATTTGCATTTTAAGTGGAAGCACAAAATTTCCATTTCCCCTCCCTTTCCTGGAGCTGGTGGCATAGGTGAGTCAGGAAGCCACTGACCACTCATTGCAGCTTTTAGGACTCTAAGAGGCATGGAAAGGGGCTTGGAGAGACCCATTTGCAATACACAAAAGAAAACTGAGGCCCACAGGCTTGAACCATGTCCTTGGACATTTCAGGTTCCAAACGTATGACCTGAAAACAGAAGTATATATCTAAGTGAAAACAATGATCATTTTTTAGTTCCTTATGATCCTTTCCTAATTCCCTAGATGAAAAAAAGAAACACCTACATGTATTGAGTATCAAGGCCTTGCTAGGTGCTGGAGATAAACCATTAATAAGATGGAAAAGGCCCATTGTCAAGGACCCTAGGAGAGCTAGTGAACACTGGACTCGTGATCCTTACTTGATTTATCAGCCAGCAAAATCATATGCTTTCTCTTAGATCTTTATTTCCTTTTCATTCTATAATGATTGTGGTATGGTAATATAAATATAGACATGAAATTGAAGGACACAAATTTTGCTATTTATTTCTAGTCTTTGTCCCTGATTCCTAGCACAGAGCTCCTAAAACCCTGGCAATTCCCTGAGCAAAGGAGCTTCTTCTGTTATTCATAATGAGCCCCATTCCACCATACCTGAGCTTATGCTAACGAGGTGCCTCTTAGTGGGGTCCCCGATAGATGGGGTTCCTAGGTGGTGCTAGCAGTAAAGAACCCACCTACCAGGAGACGTAATAGATGCAAGTTCAATCCCTCAGTTGGGAAGGTCCCCTGGAGAAGGGAATGGCAACTGACTCCAGTATTCTTGCCTGGAGACTCCATGGACAGAGGAGCCTGGCGGGGTTACATGGGGTTACAAAGAGTTGGACACGACTGAAGTGACTAAGCCCAGCACAGATAGCTTTGGGAGGGTTGCTAGTCACCAAAAAGACCAAGCTTTGCTTAGAAACTTGAAACTTTCAGTCTCCTCACCCACCTCCAGGTAGGGGAAGTGGGGTGGAGACTGAATTCAGTCACAATGGCCAATGACCTAATAATTTTGCCTACATAATAAAACTGCCATCAAGACCCCTAAATGGTGGGTTCAGGGAGCTTCCAAGCTAGTGAACACATCCACGTGCCAGGAGGCACTCCAGCCCCACCAGGGACGGAGGCTCCTGCACTGGGGACCCTCCCAGACCTCACCCTGTGCACCTCTTCATCTGGCTGTTCCTTTGTATCCTTTATCACAAAGTCTGACAGTAAGTACTGCAGTTTCCTCAGTTCTGTGAGTACTCCTAGCAAATTACTGAGCCTGGGATGGGAGGTGGTAGCCTAGTTGGGCATATGAGTGAGTGACCTGGGCATCTTGTGGCTGTGATTTGTGGCTGGCGTCTGAGTGGGAACAGTCTTTTGGGACTGAGCCTTAGACCTGTGGGGTCTGACACTCCAGGCAACTAGTATCAGCGTCGAATTGAGTTATAAGACACCTCATTGGTGTTAGAGAACTAGAGAATTCACATAGAAATGACACCACATATTTGCTGTCATGCATGCCTGTTCAGTTGCTCAGTTGTACTCGACTGTTTTGTGACCCCGTGGACTGTAGCCCACCAGGCTCCTCTGTCTATGGGATTTCCCAGGCAAGAATACTGGAGTGGGTTGCCATTTCCTCTTCCAGGGGATCTTCCCCACCCACGGGGTCAAACCTGCATTTCCTGTGGCTCCTGCATTGGCAGGTGGGTTCTTTACCTCTGCGCCACCTGGGAAGCACCTGTATTTGCTGAAAGGAGGAAACAAATCCTTCAGTGATCTCAAATTGACAAGCATGCTTTTGGACACTCTTTATAGAGAGCTAATTGATAGAGCTCTCATTTAAACTTCTATTTTTTCTCTAAATTAAATATTGACACCGACATTTATGTGAAATAGAAACACGGCCTGCAAATAGGACTGAACGCCACGTGGGCGTTTTCTGGCCACACAAGGCACCTGGCCTTTCTCTTCAATTCCTTGAGCGGTGTTCAGTAAGAAATGAGGGCTTAGTTCTGCAAGCAGAAACACTGTTGCTGCTTTACTGTGCATGCATGCATGCTCAGTGGCTCAGTCGTGTCCAGCTCTTTGTGACTCCATGGACTGTGGCCCCCCACGCTCCTCAGTCCATGGGTTTCTCCAGGCAAGAAGACTGGAGTAGTTTGCTATGCCCGAAGCAGAGGTAACTGTGGGTCTCAGTTAATGAATCCCAGACTCTTCCTTCTTTTTCCAAGCATTGGTTTTTAACTGTTTGGGGCTCAAAAAAAACACTTTGATAATTTGCCCTTAGCCACAGACTCTATAAAAATGCCCACAGACACAAAGGACACAAAATTCTGTGTACAACGTGGGCCCCATGGACCCTCCCCTTTTACCTAAGTGTCAGCTTAAATGGTACTGCAGAATTATTGCATTGCTGGGAGAAGAAAAGTCAGAGAAACTGGAGTGCCTTTCTTGTTATCTGGGTAGTGGAGAGACGACAGGATAAAAACCCCTGCAGAAGCGAACTCAGTCTTACTTCCCATTGAGGGAATCAAGGGTGATCTCTGACCTCTGCCTGATTGGGAGACAAATAAAAATGATAACGAAGAATGGAAATTTGAAGACCCAAAAGAAGAATGGTACTGATAAAAGTAAAGCTATGAAAATTCATTCGTTGGAAGGAGGCATGATATATGTAAGGCTAAATTTACTGATTTCTATCCTCCTCAAGAAAACCAGAACTGATGGCTTCATAGGCATGTAAGATGCTTTCAGGATGCAAGAGACTTATAAAATCATTAGAGTTAAAAACATTTCCTAAAGTCCAACTCAGTACTGAATTGTATAGTCAGTATTTCTATGTATATTTTGATAAATATTTTAGCAAATGGAAGGATTCTTTCTAAAGAATTCAGTGTACTTTTAAAAATGGGTTTTGCCAGCATCTTTTACTATTATGATGATCTCAGTTGGGAAATATCTCATTACACTTGAAAATGTGTCTTATTTTCAAATATCTTTTGATATTGATTGCTAACATCATTCCACAGTGACAAGAGAACAGATTCTGTATGATTTCAATACCTTTAGACCATGAAATTTTTGCACCTTGTTTTATGTCCCTGGATGTGTTCCAGTGTCTCCTGGTTTATAGTCTACGGAAACTTGAATAGGACTTTGTATCCTGCTATTGTGTGAAAACTGTATAAATCTTTTTTAGGTTGAATTGCTTTTTTTTTTTTTTTTTCAAGTCTACTGTATCCTTCTACTGTTCTATTTCTTCTATTAATTTTTGAGAGCCTGATATTGAAACGCCAACTAAAAATCTTTATCTACTTAAAAAGTAATTGTAATATGTAGTAGAACTATATGTAACTGTGTTCTGTATTTCCCAAGTCTCCTGTAAATATGTTACTGTACTTTCATAATTTAAAAAAAATGTATTTTGCCAAGACTTCCTTGGTGGCCAAGTGATTGACTCTGAGCTTCAAATGTAGGAGGCAGGGATTCAATTTCTGGTTGGGAAACTACCATCTCACATGCCGCACAGCCAAAAACTTTTTAATTAAAAAAAAAAAATTAATGTGCTTTGCCAAAGTTACCTTCATTCAGAGTTTTAAACCCAAGGTCTTTAAAAATTGCTTTCTGTGACTAAACTAGGGAAAAGGAAATGACTCAGCAGGTAGCAAACAAAAAGGTTTTTGTGTTGGCTAACAGAATAAATGAAGTTTTCCTGCTCTCCATACTTTTTGGAAAATCCTATTTCAAAATAGTTACTTGTGAAACCTTTCATTACAGGAGACAAAGCATGTAACTTGATGATCTTCGACACTCGAAAAAAAGTCAAACTACCCAACTGCTACCTGTTCTTCTGTCCCAGTGAGGAAGCCTGTCCCCTGAAACCAGCAAAGGGACTTATGAGTTACAGGATAATTCGAGGTAATGAGAACCTTGTTCTTTGTCATCTGTGATTGGAATTATTTAAGGATATGGTTCACTTAGAAAGGTTTTCTACCAAAGAGTCTATGAAAAACTACCAAAGGAGAGGGATCACAAATACAGAGGCACATTAGAAAAATCTCATGATTTAAAATTCAGCTGATTCAACCGAACATCTTTTCTTTTCCCCAGTAAAAGACTTATAAATGATAGCATTTTGTTCTGTTTTTGTTTCTGTTTTTCTTCCTAAGATAAAAGACACACAGACCTTTCTTGAAAACATTTTGAAACACCTCTGTAAACTATGTCAACAACACTGGAGTGAGTATACAGGTCTCCAGGGTGATTATTTTGAAAGAGTTAAGACCTGTGTAAATACAGCATATAAAATTCCATTTGTTATTAGGTTGCAACTATTTTATTATCACATTCACTAAAATCAAACTCACTGGATTTTGTTATCCACACCTGAAAAGAAGCACATTTAAGAAGTTCTTGAGAATCTGCCATGTGCCAAATTCTGTGCAAGGCTTTGGAAATACAGTCTCTGTACTTGGAAATTATGTATTTGCTCAGAATACAGAAAATAACCAAGTAAAAATGATAAAATTATTTGGATCTGTCTTGGTGAGACTTTGGCTTGTTAATTTCTCAGGATGCAATGCTTTGGAGTTTCCTTTAAGTTTTAGAAAGTTTTTATCCTTATACCCTTAGGTAGAAACAATATTATCTTTTTTCATTTATTCAATAAGCAACAAATTTTACTTAGCATCTCTAATGTGCCAAGCACTTTTAATACCCTAAGAATACAAAGATATGACATTAAACATGAAAAACAAGGTTCTCACTTCTGCCACTAATGTTTTAGGAGAGAGAAAATAACCTTAATAAATAAATAACAAAAAAACCCCAGAGTCACCATGGATATAGAGAACAGACTTGTGGTTGCTAGGGAGGATGGGTTTGGGGGCGGGATGGAGTAGGAGGTTGGGGTTAGCACATGTAACCTATTGTATAAAGAATGGATACGTAGCATAAGGTCCTACATACAATGCACTACTTTACCCTTTTAAGAACAAAGTCCTGCTGTATAGCACAGAGAACTATATTCAGCATCCTATGAAAAATCATAATGGTAAAGAATATAAAAAAGAAAGTATTATAAAAGAATATAAAGTTATACATATATAATACATTTTATATAAAAATATATAAAGAATATAAAATGTATATATAAAAGAATATAAAAAAGAATGTATTGTATTCAAAATTTAATCACTTTGCTGTACAGCAGAAATTAACACAACATAGTAAATCAACTATACTTCAATAAGAAATTTTAAATTAAAAAATAGTACTTAGTAAAACAGATCGCTAGTGGAAAGCTACTGTGTAGCACAAGGTGCTCAGCCTGGTGCTCTGTGATGACCTAGAAGGGTGGGATTGGGGTGGGGTGGAAGGGAGGCTCAACCAGGAAGGTGTATATCAATATATACTTACAGCTGTTGTACAGCAGAAGCTAACACAGCATTGTAAAGCGATTATCCTCCATTTAAAAAAATGACAGTGATCATGGAAAATGAAACATGGCCTTTATATAACAATATATTTTCAATGCAGAGAAACTGAAAACATAAAATTCCCATTAAAAAAAAAATAGTCACAAGAGCAGATAATTAAGCTAAGACAACATAATAGATTAACACTGAGTGGACCGTCTCAATTAGGGGATCAGGGACACATCTGCTAAGTTGTAACCCCTAAGCCGAGATCTGAACACTGAGGATCCAGATGTGAGAAAATAGTGGGAAGACCTTCCAGGCAGAGGAAACAAGCTGATCCAGTATCTTACGGCAGAATGGTTTGGGAGTGTTTGTTCAAACACTCCAATCTCAGTGGCTGACTCATAGTGAAGCAGGTAAAGACTGATAGGCAAGAAGGAAGGAAAGTGGGGCGAGCCTATCAAACTTTGTAGAGGGTAGGGAGTTTTTATTTAGATGCGTGATAAGAAACCATTGGGAGAGTTTTTCAGGAGGTATGTAACATGCTGGGTGTTTCGTTTTGTTTTGATTAATTTTTATTGGAGTGTGGTTCCTTTGGCTTCCCTGGTGGCTCAGTGGTCCAGAATCGCTTGCCAATGCAAGAGACACAGGTTCAGTCCCTGAGTTGAGAAGATCCCTTGGAGAAAGAAAGGGCCATCCTCTCTAGTATTCTTGCCTGTAGAATTGCATGGACAGAGGAGTCTGGTGGGCTACAGTCCATGGGGTTGCAAAGGGTTGGAGGTGGCTTAGTGACTAAACGAAAACATAGTTGCTTTACAACCTTGTGTTAGCTTCTGCTGTACAGCAAAGTGAATCAGCTATAGGTATACATGTATCCCTTCTTTCTTGGATTTCCTTCCCGTTTAGGTCACCACAGAGCACTGAGTAGAATTCCCTGTGCTCTACAGTAGGTTCTCATGAGTTGTCTATTTAATACACAGTATCAATAGTGTGTATATGTTAATCCCACTCTCCCAGTTCATCCCCCCTCCATAACGTGCTGTTTTAAAGGTGATTTCTCAAGACTCACCCTGACTGCTCTATTCGGAATGGACAAGCACGAATCAGCAAGAGGGCGAGTGGGAAGGCTGGGTTGGAGGTGGGATGAAGACCACAGTGGAAGGCCATGGCGTTGGGGACCAGGGAGGTGGTGGAGGAGATGGAGGGAAGTCAACTACGGGCCATTTCAGAGGTAGTGTTGGCAGGGCTTGCTGGTTGGCATGGATGTAGGCAATGAGGAAAAGAGTGAAGCTGAATCCTAGCTCTTTTTCTCTTTTATTTATTTTTGGCTGTGCTGGGTCTTTGTTGCTGCGCGTGGGCTTTCTCTCATTGCAGATAGTGGAGGCCACTCTCCAGTTGTGATGCATGGGTTTCTCATCACAGCGGCTTTTTTTGTTGTGGAGGACAGGCCCTAGGGCACGTGGTCTCAGCAGCTGTGGCTCCCAAGCTCTAGAGCGCAGGCTCAGTAGTTGTGGTGCCTGGGCTTAGTGCGATCTTCCTGGACCAGGGATCGAACCCATGTCCCCTGTGTTGGCAGGTGAATTCTTTACCACTGGACCACCAGGGAAGCCCCGAGTTGTAGTTCTTGACTTGAGCATCTAGCTGGACAGTACTGCTGTCTGCTGAACTAGGGAAGATTTGAAGAGAAGCGGTTTGGGGGTTGGAGGGAGAGTGCAATGAAGATTTTCTGGGAAATGGTGCTGCCCAGAGAGCCCAGATACTGACCCTGCTTTGTTCCCTGGGTGAGGCTGTGTCTGAGTTTTGTCCATGAACTAAGATAGTTTGAGGTATCCAACATTCCTTTAAATAGGAGCATAAAGCACAGATTCCTTGTGTAAATTCTTCCTAAATAGTGATAGAAGCCGAAGTTCTAAAAGATTGGCAGGTAAGGTACAAAGTTTCACTTTTGCTCTGGAGGTGGGTAAGAGTGATCCTTTTACAACCATGTGAATATACTCAGTGCCATGGGACTGTTCTCCTAAAAAGGGTTTTAGTAGTGTGTTGTATGAAGTGTATTTTACGACGGTTGTGAAAAATAGTAACAGAACAAATTAGGTTTCTCAGAACATCCAGGATCTTACCTTGCATGGAAAGATTCTTGTCGCCTCCTGCACTTTCTGGGCTTCACACTGGCCAGGGCGGCCGCCCCTAACTGTTTGGCTTCTTCATGTCTATATATAATCCTGAATGAAAACGCCAGGACCAGCAGTAATGTGTGGATATAGTTGGTCCTCTCTTTTTCATCACCTGGAACACTGCAGAGCCTGTTGAACACCCAGGGATGGTATCTAGCAGGATCTGAACATCATGGTCTGAGTTTCCAAAGGTGGCAGGGTTCAAGACACTAATTGGAATGTTTGTTTTTATCTTTCAAGAGCTCCCACCAGTTGGAAGCTGGGCCATCACATCCATCTCTCTGATCCTTTCTCGCTGCCTCTTCCTCACTGTATCCTTTCTTCTGCTGTCACTGTGTGTCTTTTCTCTCATCTATTTCATGACTAAAGCAGGATATTAAAGCAGTGATGGAATATTATGGAAATTATAATGTAATCCAGTAATTCTATACTTCCATAATATTTTTCAGTTCAGTTCAGTCGCTCAGTCGTGTCTGACTCTTTGCAATCCCATGGACCGCAGCATCTCCCTGTCCATCACCAACTCCCAGAGCTCACTCAAACTCATGTCCATCAAGTCAGTGATGCCATTCAATCATCTAATCCTCTGTCGTCCCCTTCTCCTCCCACCTTCAATCTTTCCCAGCATCAGGGTCTTTTCAAATGAGTCAGCTCTTCGTATTGGAGTTTCAGTTTCAGCATCAGTCCTTCCAATGAATATTCAGGATTGATTTCCTTTAGGATGGACTGGTTGGATCTTCTTGCAGTCCAAGGGACTCTTAAGAGTCTTCTCCAACACCACAGTTCAAAAGCATCAATTCTTTGGTGCTCAGGTTTCTTTATAGTCCAACTCTCACATATGTTCATGACTACTGGAAAAACCATAGCTTTGACTAGATAGACCTTTGTTGGCAAAGTAATGTCTCTACTTTTTAATATGCTGTCTAGGTTGATCATAGCTTTTCTTCCAAGGAGTAAGCATCTTTTAATTTCATGGCTGCAGTCACCATCTGCAGTGATTTTGGAGTCCCAAAACATAAAGTCTGTCACTGTTTCCGTTGTTTCCCCGTCTGTTTGCTGTGAAGTGATGGGACCAAATGCCATCATCTTAGTTTTCTGAATGTTGAGCTTTAAGCCAACTTTTTCACTCTCCTCTTTCACTTTCATCAAGAGGCTCTTTAGTTCTTTGCTTTCTGCCATAAGGGTGGTGTTATCTGCATATCTGAGGTTATTGATATTTCTCCCGGCAATCTTGATTCCAGCTTGTGCTTCATCCAGTCCAGCATTTCTCATGATGTACTCTTCATATAAGTAAATAAATAAGCAGGGTGACAGTATACGGCCTTGACATACTCCTTTCCCAATTTGGAACCAGTCTGTTGTTCCATGTCCATGTTCCATGTCTGTTGCTTCTTGACCTGCATACAGATTTCTCAGGAGGCAGGTCAGGCGGTCTGGTATTCCCATCTCTTGAAGAATTTTCCACAGTTTGTGGTGATCCACACAATCAAAGGCTTTGGCATAGTCAATAAAGTAGAAGTAGATGTTTTTCTGGAACTCTCTTGCATTTTTGATAATCTAATGGATGTTAGCAATTTGCTCTCTGGTTCTTCTATCTTTTCTAAATCCGGCTTGAACATCTGGAAGTTCACATTGCACATACTGTTGAAGCCTGGCTTGGACAATTTTCAGCATTACTTTGCTAGTATGTGAAATGAGTGCAATTGTGTTGTAGTTTGACATTCTTTGGCATTGCCTTTCTTTGGGATTGGAATGAAAATTGACCTCTTCCAGTCTTGTGGCCACTGCTGAGTTTTCCATATTTCCTGGTGTATTGATTGCAGCGCTTTCACAGCATCATCTTTTAGGATCTGAAATATCTCAACTGGAATTCCATCACCTCCACTAACTTTGTAAGTGATGCTTCCTATGGCCCACTTGACTTCACATTTCAGGATGTCTGGCTCTAGGTAAGTGATCACACCATCGTTATTATCTGGGTCGTGAAGATCTTTTTTGTACAGTTCTTCTGTGTATTCTTGCCACCTCTTCTTAATATCTTCTGCTTCTGTTAGGTCCATACCATTTCTGTCCTTTATTGAGCCCATCTTTGCATAATATGTTCCCTTGGTATCTCTAATTTTCTTGAAGAGATCTCTAGTCTTTCCCATTCTATTGTTTTTCTCTATTTCTTTGCACTGATCATTGATCCATAAAATCTATGTCAAAGAAAAGGGATTGGTGTGAAACTTTTTATTGTGTAATTAGTTTTAAAAGTGAAAGCAGCACTTTGGGAGTGACTGTTAAAGGAAATTAGTTTAAAAGTTTCTACAGCTTAGATAGATGTCCAGATGCTAGGGAATGGTAGGGTGTAAAACATGATGTAGTCACCTGAGGGAATATGATGCAGATATTAAAAAATAAGTTTGAGGTGTAGAAGTAAAAGATCACCTAAATTTCAGGTGAAAAACACCCAATTGTTTTTAAGTTACATGAAAAAAGTTTTAGTTTTAAGGTACACATAAATATTAATAGTTGCTGGGACATCATGATGGAAATGATAGTCGAATTTATTTTATAACTTTCATAATACTCTGTCATGTTGTTGCTTTGATAATACATATATTAGAGAGAGAGGGCAGTGGTAAAGATTTTCTCCCGTGGAAGTGGGAGGAAAAGTTGGGCTCTTGCAGAAACCATTTTTTAAGGGCCAGTGTGAAGGTGGTGGTGGTGGTTTAGTTGCTAAGTCATGTCCAACTCTTGCGACCCCATGAACTGTAGCCTGCCAGGCTCCTCTGTCCATGGGATTTTCCAAGCAATACCAGAGTGGGTTCAGTGTGAAGGTGAAAGTGAAGTCACTCAGTTGTATCCTACTCTTTGCGACCCTCTGGACTGTGTCCATGGGATTTTCCAGGCAAGAGTACTGGAGTGGGTTGCCATTTCCTTCTCCGGCGGATCTTCACGACCCCAGGATCGAACCTCAGTCTCCCGCATTGCAGGCAGATGCTTTAGCGTCTGAGCCACCCGTATGAAGGTGATGGATGAAGTGAAATTAGAATCGAACAGTTCCTGTGGCAGCCACCAGGGGGCACCACTAGCCCATGGCAGGTTGATACCTAGAGGCAGTGTCCCCTCCGCCAGACTTTGTGTCCTTGTCTATATTCACAGATGTTTACAAATCGTGTTTGTAATACTATTTATGAATCTGCCCATGTTGCTCGATTGGGATTACCCCCTAAAAATGAATTATCTGCCTCCCGGTTCGAGTGAAATCCAGTAGATATTTTTGGTGGTTTGTTTGGCGATGAACTCAATTTCCTGTGATTGACTAATATTTACAGACCAGAAGTTTGAAAGATGATAGTACACTCTGTCCATTCTGTAAAACCATTGCAGCTGGACATTATTTAATGTCAGTTTGTTTGTTTTTGCAGCTTGGTGGTCTGTCATGCCCCCAAGGACTAGACTAGACTAGAATAGGGGAATTCAGAAATAGAATAAATTGAAAGTCTGTTGGCTCAGCTGGTCTCCGAGTTAGTAGTCAATACTTAAATTGTTTTATCTAGTGAAGCTGCTTGCATAGGAAACTCAGAAGAGGGGCTGAGTACACAGGGCTGTTACCCAGTGCCTTCTGTAGCTCATGTCTACGTGACTGAGAGAAAACACCACACCCCAGTGGCAAGCATCAGAGGGTGGGGTAAATGGAACAGGTGTGGAAGATCCCAGCGTGGTTCTAGGATTTTAGCCAATAGATGAATCTTATCAAGAGATGGGACTAGCCCTCGCTTTGTTTTATTTATAACCTTGCATTCTTGGGAAAGAAAACAGCTGTTTTGGTCATTCTTGTCAATGGGCTTAACTTCTGAGTTCACGTACATCACAGAGCACTTACTTAGTCTTTTCTTTTTTAATTTTGAAATGAAATATGATGAGTCCTGCTCTTTTCAAAAATATCTGACACAGCCTAAAAATACAGATGCTGTTTATCTCACGGTGACACTATGCCTGTCAAAGTCATGTCACTTGCAGCAGAAACTCTTTCCTTCAGCTTTGTTGAAAGAATTTCAGGCATCAGCATTCTGTTTGAGAGTGTCCTAGAACAAGCGCCCACAAACTTTTTTTCTGTCAGGGGCCAAATAATAAGTGATTTAGGCTTTTCAGGCAAGTCTTTTAGGCTTTGTAGGCCATATGCAATCTATCAGACATCCTCACCTCTGTCCTTGCAGTAGAGACAGCCATAAACCACATGTAAACAAATGAGCATGGTTGTGTGCCAATAAAACTATTTGTGGAAACTGAAATGTAAATTTCACATAATTTTCATGTGTTACAAAATAGCCTTTTTATTTTTTTTTTCAATCATTTAAGAATGTAGAAGCCATTCTTAGCTTGCAAGCCTTACAAAGAGAGGTGGCAGGGACTTCCCTGGTGGCCCAGTGGCTAAGACTCTGCAGTCCCCATGCAGGGGGCCTGAGTGATCCCTGTCAGGGGACTAGATCCAACGTGCTGCAGCTAAGAGCTCGAGTGCTGCAACTAAAACCTCCATCTTGCTGCAACTAAGACCCAGCACAGGCAAATCAATTAAATAAATATTAGAGAGAGAGAGAGAGATGGCAGGCTAGATTTGGCTCTCAGGCCATAATTTGCTGATCCCTGTCCTAGATGGATTAATAAGTGACAGTTCTAAAGGACCTCAAGTGGTGTGAAGTTTAGAGAGTAGTCAAAGATGTCACAAAGGTGAATGTGCCTCTGGATCTGTTTGTTAGGAGAGAGGAGAGTGAGGGCTGGTTTAGAATTGGTATTGAGAGGAGTTGAAATAGAAGAGGGAAAAGAGAACAGAGGAGAATGAACCAGTGAATGCTAGAAAATTCCTTTGCTTCCTTCCTTGTGTTTCTGCAGTTCTTACTGAAGTGTAGTGATTAGCCCCATAGCAGAATGAGTGCATGCTGAGTTGCCTCTGTTGTGTGCACGTCTTTGCAACCCTGTGGACTGTAGCCCGCCAGGCTCCTCTGTGCATGGGATTCTCCAGGCAAGAACCCTGGAGTGGGTTGCCATGCCCTCCTCCAGGGGATCTTCCCAACCCAGTAACTCAGGTCTCTTATGTCTCCTCCAATGGCAGGCAAGTTCTTTACCACTAGTGCCACCCGGTAAGTCCCAAGTAGCAGAATAATATGATGCAATTCAACTGGCCTTTCCCTGCCCCAGATTGCTTTAACTGGCCTTTTCAGTTTGAGTTGACATAAACAGCATGTGTGACAAAGAGCAAAATTCTAACCTTTCTCAGGCAGGAGGAGCATCTGAGCCTGGTTCCTCCTCCACAGGAGTTGGGACTGTGCTTGTCTCCCTGTTTTGTCAGCCACATGGCCAGCATGACTTCAAATACTGGACCATGGTCTTCAGAACCTGAGATACTGGCTATAGAATTTTTTTTTTATTTTTTAACTTTAAATATTTTATTTTGTTTTGGGATAAACCAATTAGCAATGTTGTGGTAGTTTCAGGTGAACAGTGAAGAGACAGCCATACATATACATGTATCCATTCTCCCCCAAACTCCTATCTTATCCAGGCTGGCGTATATCACTGAACTGAGTTCCATATGCTATACGATAGGTCTCTTTTGTAATCCATTTGAAATATAGCAGTGTGTTCCTGACCTTTCCAAAGTCCCTAACAATCCCTAGCCCCGGCAACCATAAATCATTTTCTAAGTCTGTGAGTGCCTTTCTGTTTTGTAATTGAGTTCATTTGTATCATTTCTTTTTAGATTCCACATATAAGGGATGTCATGTGATATTTTTCTTTCTCTCTCCAGAATGTAGCACATTTTGAATCTAAACATTTTTCTCTGTTCTTCCTCAAGATGGAACTGGTACTAACTGTAGAACAGTGGTTCTGTTACTGAGTCAAACTTGGGTCTTCTTGCCTCCATGCAGTAAAGCCGGTCTGTGGACACCAGACTCCTCTCGTCGGCAATGGGCCGTCCCTTCAGATGCCCGATGTCCTCTGCCAGCATTTAGATCCTGTTTTATGGAGTTTGCGCGGCCTTTAAAAGTTCTTTTGGTGTATTTATTGGGGAGAGAGTGGTCTCCCTGTCCTATTCCTCTGCCATCTTAGTTCCCCTCCTTGGCTATAGAATTTTAATCTTCAAGAGTTAAAAGGAGGGGACTTCCCTGGTGGTCGAGCAATCAAGACTCCACACTTAGTGGCATGGGTTCCATCCCTGGTCGGAGAACTAAGATCCAAGCAAGAATACTGGAGTGGGTTGCCATTTCCTCCTCCAGTCGATCTTCCCAACCCAGAGATTGAACCCACATCTCCAGCATTGCAGGCAGATTCTTTACCGCTGTGCCACCTGGGAAGCCCTTGCTGCCCCCACTGAACTCCTTTTAGCATCTTTGCTGGCCCCTCTCACCTCTTCCTTCCTCTTCTCCTCTGTGCCATCATTCTAGAAATAAACCAGAGCTTCTGCAGGAGAGGCCAGGTCCTTGTACCATGAAGTACTGGGCTTCCCTGACGGCTCAGCGGTAAAGAATCCACCTGCAATGCAGGAGCCTCAGGTTTGATCGCTAGATCTGAAAGATCCCCTGGAGGAGGGCATGGCAACCCACTCCAGTATTCCTGCCTGGAGAATCCCATGGACAGAGGAGCCTGACGGGCTACAGTCCATAGGGTCACAAAGAGTCGGGTACGACTAAAGTGACTTAACCCCCATGCACGTACCATGAAATATCGGGTAGCAACAGTCTGAGGTCTTATTGAATAAGCTGATAACGTTTGTCTCTTCTGTCCTTCATATGGAAATGTTGATGTCTTCGAATTATCTTCTTTCCGTTTTCAGATTTCCCATCTTTGGCCAGAACTGATTTGCCAAGCCCAGAGGTAGCCCAGGAAAATTCTGTCTTCCCTGGCAGGTCTTCCCATGCCATCACTCCTACTCCCCAGCCTCCAACCCGTGACTCAGAGCCCACGGTCTTATGGAGAGATTCATTTTCTCAGACGTCTGGATCCTCAGATCACTTGGAGAAACTACTCAAGATTGATCCAGAGAGTCCACCATCACCTGATTATAAAGAAGGCCACTCTCAGACGTCACAAGCTTCCTCAGGACCAGCAATAGCTAATCTACTGCCTGAAAATGTGACAGCGTTCCCCTCTACGATGGCGGTGTCTTCTCTGCACACCATCCTGGCTACTCCGAAGTCCCTCTCCGCATCCCTCCCCGCCACCAACACGGCAGTGATGCCATCTCTGACGTGGCAGCCTCAGAGAGCCACCTCCGCCCCACTTGTAGCCATGATCACTAGCACAACCACACCTGCAATTTCGACTTCCATCTCTAGAGCATCCACGGACTTGCGAGGCCAACCAGCCACGGTGCCCTTTCAAGACATAGCCAATCTGACTTGGAGCGTGGAGGATGCCGGGGCCTCTGTTACATTTCCTTTGTCAAATGTGGATTCTCCCGCTACAAATATGACAGCTTCCCAGGAGAATGGGAAGGCCAGTCCAGGCGATCCCTCCTTGAGCAATGCTCCAGGAAGCCAGCAAGGCCTTGCCTTTGAGCAGTGGCTCCTGATTGGCACTGTGCTCTTCGGGGTCCTCTTTCTTGCCATAGGCCTGGCCCTCTTGGGCAGAATGTTCCTAGAATCCCTCCGCAGAAAACGTTACTCGAGGCTTGATTATTTGATCAATGGCATCTACGTTGACATCTAAGGAGAACGCTAGATGTCTCTTAATTCATGTAGTTACTACTAGCCTCACTGCAGCGAGTTTCTGCTGACTTTCTGATCTTCACAGGATTTTTCAAGTGTTTTGAAGACAGGCAGATGCCTCTTTCTGAATTCTTTTTGCTTGTTCTTTGAAGAGAAAAGGGGCAAAGAAACAAAGGGGGTGGCCTGAGTGATCTGTCTCTAAACCATCAGATGAAAACAAAGCTCAACCTAAAGCAATAAAGAATAATTGTCACATAAATTGGAAAGTGACTGGCTTTTTTACAGAGAAAAAGGGTTAGGATTCCTAGGCTCCATTTCACTAATGTTTCTGGTTCCAGATAAAGTTGACTGTTTATGATATTAATTCTAATGGATTTACTTTCCTTTTTATAAGAATTCCAGTAAAACTTATTCCAGATGTAGTTCCTTCCAATTAAATATTTGAATAAATCTTTTGGTACTCAGTAATGTTCCTGTAAGTGACACATCCAGTTGGATAACTTTAAATTTATTCCCACCAGCAAAATGATTAAATGATGAAAATATGTGTTCTAAGTTAAAATGACAACCCCTTCCCCCTTTTCCCATCAGTGAGCAAAAGAGGGTCCTTAGGGAAAATTCTAGCAGAATATTAGCCTGCATGGAGACAATAAGTGAGTTCTGATACATGGCCAAATCTTCTTTGGGTCTGTTCTAGCTATTTTTTTTCAAAGAAATAAAATACAACAGGCATTTTCTAAACTTAAGTAAGTTTAAAATGTAACAGTATGATTTACAATTCCTTATCTAAACTTGACCAGTAGTCAATTTTGGCCTTATTTGGAGTAACAATGGAAATAACAGATAACACTTAAAATGACAGGCATAGCCCATTTTACTGTTCGTCACTTTATCACGCTCTGCAGATACTGCATTTTTTTTTACAAATTGAAGGTTTATGACAACCCTGCTTCAAGCAAGTCTGTTGGCACCATTTTTCAATAGCATTTGTTCAGTTCCTGTCTCTGTGTCACATTTTTGTTAATTCTCATGATATTTCAAGCTTTTTTCATAATTATTGTATTGGTTCTCAGGATCCGTAATCAATGATCTTTGATATTACTGCTATGAATTGCTGAAGGTTCAGATGATGGCTAGCATTATTTTTAGCGCTATTTTAATACCGAAGTATATACTTTTTTTTTAGACAGTGCTATCGCACTTACTCCTCAGTATGGTATAAACGTAACTCTGGAGGCTTTGGGAAACAAAAAATTTGAGGGACTCAGTTTCTTGCCGTAGTTGCTTTACTGCAGTGATCTGGAACCGAACCCACAGCATCCCTGAGGTTTGCCTGTATTATTGAATGATTTTGTTGTTGTTCAGTTGCTGAGTCGTGTCCGACTCTTTTGTGAACCTGTGGACTGTAGCCCACCAGGCTTCTCTGTCCTCCACTGTCTCCTGGAGTTTGCTCAGATTCACGTCCATTGAGTCAGTGATGCCGTCTAACCATCTCATCCTCCCCTTCTCCTTCTGCCTTCAATATATCTTTCCCAGCATCAGGGTCTTTTCCAATGAATCAGCTCTTCACTTCAGGTGACCAAAGTATTGGCGCCTCAGCAACAGTCCTTCCAATGACTTTTCGGGGTTGATTTCCTTTAGTATCGACTGGTTTGATCTTGCGGTCCAAGGGACTCTCAGGAGTCTTCTCCAGTGCCACACTCTGAAAGCGTCAGTTCTTTGGCACTCTTCTTTATGGTCCAGCTCTCACATCCGTACATGATTACTGGAAAAATGATAGCTTTGACTATACGGACCTTTGGCTAGCATGCTGTAATTTTTATTGATTAGTTATGACAGTGTCTGAAGTGAAACTGGGGTAACTGGGGATCCAGGAGGCTGCCTGGGTCACTTTGACACCTCACTTCTCTGGACTTTAATTTACTTATTTGCAAAGCGAGAGATTTGGTCCCTTCCTGGTGGGATTCATGTGAGAATTTATACAGTGACCACTAGAGGGCAGTAGCGGGTTAGTAAGTAGAGCCCAGGCAGGCGAATGTAGACAAAGACAGAAACAGGCTTGGTTTTTGTCCTCCCTCCTTCCCATCCCCTTGCGTGGTACCCCCTCCGCCTCCTCCCTGGTTTACACTAAGCTCATAAAGCTCATTAAGAGGAAAGCTGGCCTATTGAAAATACTACTTTTCATATATTTTCCAGCTTAACAGCTTGACACAAATCTCCAAGGGGTTTACATAAGCTTTAAGTAGGTTGAATAAATAAAACCTTGGCTCAATTTAATTTAACAAGTATTTATTGAATATCCATATGTAGACCAGAATCAGATTAGTAACTAAGTGCCTTGGAGTTTGAACATTTCTCCTCTTTTTGTTAACAGAATTAGATAGTGGAAATAAGGCTTTCAGTGGCTTTTATAAAGGCCTTCTCCTGGCTCTTCTGTCGTCCTCCATCCAGCTTGCAATCTTTCTTGCAATGGAGAACCTGAATTGGGAACCTGGACAAGAGATGCTACGGGCCGCACCTCTGGCTATGCCTGTGAGGGTTTGGACTGTAGGGGAACCGCTGAACTGAGATCTCCTTCCCTGGGGAAGTAGCTCTTCTGACGTCATTCTCTGCTCATTAACCCATGACTGTAGGTGAGATGCTGCATGGGGCAGTCAAAGGGGGAGAATCCTGCATCTGTTTCCTTTGAAATACCTTTCAGAGTGACTGGCCTATCCAAGCTTCTCGACCAAGTGAACTAAATTTATGTACCTCTCCCTTTGGTTCAAGGGAAGGAAAGTGACAGCCTAGAACAGATGAGACTAGGAAAGTCCCCCAACTCAAAGATAACCTCTCTCCATATTTCATCAAGTGACTCATCTAGGTTAAAAAGCAACTCTTACAAAAGCTAACGACCAGGGCTTCTCTGGTGGCTCAGTGGTAAAGAATCCACCTGCCAATGCAGGGGACATGGGTTCCATCCCCAGTCTAGAAAGGTCCCGCAAACCACGGAGCAGCTAACCCGGTGCACCACGACCACTCACCCTGTGCTCTGGAGCCCAGCTCCTGAAGCCTGGGCATCCTAGAGCTCATGCCACTGTAGTGAGAAGCCCACAACTAGAGAGCAGTTCCCGCTCGCCACAGCTCGAGAGGAGTCCACATAGAGCGAAGACCCAGCACAGCCATAAATAAATAAACAAACAACAGTTATTTTAAAAAGGAAAGCTTAAGGATAAAGGAATAAAGGATAAGCCTGAAGGATAAAGACTATGAAGCTTATTCACTCTGGATGAAAACTGCTATGTTCTTGTGTCTCAGTTCCCCCCGAGCTGAGTGAGGCAGCCTTGAAATCTTTGGCTTCCAGACTTGGCGGGGGGCTGGGGGGGGGCACTGTGGATTTTCCTTGCAGCAGGCAGCCCAGCTCCACTTTTGCCTCATTTGTTTATTGGTTGGAACTGCCAGATTCTTTCCCAGGCCCTCTTGCAGTTCGGGATAGGCCTGTGACCCTTGTAGCTGAAAGGAAACCTACTGGGGGCTTCTAGGAAAGGTTATCCTCTTTAGTAAGTGAGGCCTGCACAAGGTAAAAAAGCCCCTATTTCCTGCTTGGAGTGATGCTCGTGTGAGGACTTACTACTCTACTGCAGCCTTTCTGCCACCATGAGGAAGAAATCACTAACAAACTGAGAGTGAAGAGTGCAATGTGGAAAGAGTCTGGGCTTTGATAAGTTGGTGAAGCAAAAGCACCAACCTGTAACTGCCTACTTCCAATCTTATTCTGTGAAAATAAATCTCTAATATGATTGAGGGCAGGAGGAGAAGGGGACAACAGAGGATGAGATGGTTGGATGGCATCACCGACTCAATGGACGTGAATTTGGGTAAACTCTGGGAGTTGGTGATGGACAGGGAGGCCTGGTATGCTGAGTTTCATGGGGTCGCAAAGAGTTGGACACGACTGAGCGACTGAACTAATGTATACTACTTCCAGTCGAATATTCCATTACTTATTAATAAGGATAGCAAACACAAGATACTTACACTGTATGCCAGGTGCCCTTTTACGTGTATTAACTCACTCTGTTCCTATAACAACCTCATGAGGAATTTTTATCCTCATTTCGCAGATGAGGAAACTGAGGCACAGAAAGGCTTAACTGATTTGCCTGAGCTTACTTGCTGGGTGAGGTCTTTCCTGATGGTTCAGATGGTAAAGAATCTGCCTGCAACACAGGAGACCTGGGTTTGATCCCTGGGTTGGAAAGATCCCCTAGAGAAGGGAATGGCTACCCATTTCAGTATTCTTGCCTGGAGAATTCCATGTACAGAGGAACTTGGCAGGCTACAGTCCATGGGTCCGCAAAGGGTCGGGCACAACTGACCAACTAAGACAGTTGCTGGGTGATCTGGCTCCAGAGTTCCCACTCTTAGAGTCTTATAACTGGAAAGATAACCAATGTACCAACAACAACAAAAGAAGTTTGCAGTAGATCAGATATATTTTAGATAACAGCTTTCAAATAGTACTGAACCAAATGATAGATACCATGAGCCAGAGCATGGAAATTAAGAGATCAGAGGTCTCATTCTGGAGCAGGCTTCTCTGCTGCTGTTGTCCCATTTTCCTGATCGGCCACTGGCCACCTGTGCCAAAGTTAGTGGTCACTCTCTAGTGGGGGGCCTTACTCTTGAGTAGAGAACCCATCGTGTGCATGTTCTCGCATCTGGGTTAACAATGTCACCAGCCACCCAGTCTCCCCTGTAGTGAGCAGCTTCAGAGTCATACTTTGCTTCTCCCTGTCCCTCAGCCTCGAGAGTCAGTGTTTACCATTGCGTTATCTATTCTCTTTCAAAAATGCTTCTCAAAGTCGACCCATCCCATTTGCCGCCTCCCGTTTGGTCTCCCTAAGCTGTTTCTCCTTCCTCTGCTCACAAATTAGATATTCCCTCCATTGAACGTCTAGTTCCCTTAAAGGCATGACATACACAGTACATCATGCATTACACCTCTGTGCCCATTACCTGTAGGGGCGATCACCCACTGAGCGTAGCCTATCCCCAACCCAACTGTCCTCCGGCTGCCTTCCCTCCCATAAAACCTGGGCTGCGGCTACACACACCTTCTCACTATTTCACAAAAATGCCAGGCATTTCATGGGACATCCTATTCCCTCTGCTTGTAAATAGCCCTCCTTCACCTGGCAAATTTCCACTCTTCTTTCAAGACTCAACTCAAACATCACCTCCATCGCAGTCTTCCCAGCATCCCCCAGGAGAGGTATTTTTCCTCCCGGATTTCTGGCATGGCTCTTGATTTATACCATCAGCAGGACATTTCCATGGTCTCTTTGCGTGTATCAGTTTATATATAATATTGTGTGTTTGAGAGAAATACTCCTCTGATTCTTTCATATTCAGTATGTGCTTGGAACTCATGACACCCAATAAATGATCATGAGTGAATTTTCAAACCTGTTCGTTGAAGTTCATGCCTTTCAGCACCTGTTAGTAATGCAATCGGCTGGATGTGTAACAGCTTCTATATCATGAAGAGAAAATTCGGCAAGACCGCACTTCTATGCATAGTTTTTAGGAGAATGGAATACAATCTAGGTGCACAGTGATGAAATGTGTACTCTTATTTTAATGAAGACCATGTGCTGAGGAATCAGTAGATAAGCATTTTGATTTTGTTTATTTCTCTTCTTAGAGTTAAAAGTAGTACAGTTTACTTAGCCTTCAGAGAAGGTGAGCTGCCAGAATGGGTTTTTGTGGGCGCTTTTATATTTTTGGTTAATTTTATAAAGTTCATTTTATTTAAGAATAGTTGATTTACAGTGTTGTGGCAACTGCTAATCTGTTCTCTATGTCTGTGAGTCTGTTTCTGTCTCATAGATAAGTTCATTTGTGTCATATTTTAGATTTCACATAGAAGTGATATCATATGATATTTGTCTTTCTGACTTACTTAGTATGATCATCTCTAGGTCCATCCATGTTGCTGCAAATAGCCTTACTGCCTTCTTTTTGGCTGAGTAATATTCCTTTGTGTGTGTGTATATACATATATATACCATATCTTTATCCATTCATCTGTTGGTGGACATTTAGGTGGCTTCCATGTCTTGGCCATTGGGAATAATGCTGCTATGACCATAAGCATGCATGTGTACTTTTGAATTATAGTTTTGTCCAGATATCTGCCCAGGAGTGGGACTGTTGGATCATTTGGTGGCTTTATTTTTAGATTTCTGAAGAACCTCCGTACTCTTTTCCACAGTGGCTACATTTTTGTTTAATTTTAAGGCAACTTTTAAAGCACATTTATTGCCAAAGTAAAGCCCAGAATCTAAGTTATCTGTCCCCAGATGATGATGTTGGCTAGCAAAAGAGTCAAAACTAAAACCTTCTGATTCATATAGTCTTTCCACCAAGCTGTCCTACTGTGAGTGGGACTGTGTCTCCATTGAAACAGCATATCTTGTAATATACATACCCAGACATTGGGGAAGGAGGTATTTAATTTTGAGTTTCAATCTCATTGTATCTTATGTAATTGTTTTTCATCCATTCTCAGTGAGAAATATCCATTTACAATTAAATATTCGAAAATGAGGACGCATAGGACTGGTTAAAGTCTAAATTCTGTGTCAGTGCTTATATGCAGATGCTGTCTTTGTTAAGAGCCAGCAGCATGATTCTGTAACATTATATTTGTGTCCACCTTTTTGTATGAACAGTCTGTTTTCCCAGCAATACTGAGAAATACTGGAAAACCAGTACTCCATCTCACTCTTCTTTTTATCTGCTAGCGTCACTTATTGTTTGCCACCTGTGGCTGGTGCTCACGCCTATTTTTTTTCTCATCAGTCCTAACTACAGTGCAGTGAGGGATATGAAAGACACAGCTCAGAGAATGGAAGGCCTTGCCCAGTCTCCCCTGCCTCTCCATCCTTGCTTTTGCTGCTGTGACAAGTATTGCCAGCTCGTGCGTTGAATAAATTACCAGTAAATGTCTGTTAGTTTGAACCTCTTCTAGACTTTTTATTGCTTTTGATCTAGGTGTGTGTGTGTGCATGCTCCGTCATGGTCATGTCTGACTCTTTATGACCCCATAGATTATAGCCTGCCAGGCTCCTCTGTCCATGGGATTTCCAGGCAAGAATACTGGAATGGGGAACCATTCCCTTCTCCAGGGGTTCTTCCCGACCCAGGAATCAAACCAAAGTCTCTTCCATCTCCTGCACTGGCAGGCGGATTCTTTACCACTGTGTCACCTTAGTGTTTTGCCTTGTTCTCACAATAGCTGAAAACTCACTCGCACCATCAGAGGTAAAAGGAAGCCCTGACCAGCCATCACAATACATACCTGATCACACACATTTGCAGACATTTTACTTTATTGGCCACACCTCATGGTATGTAAGATCCTAGTACCCTGACCAGGGATGGAACCTGCACCCCTGCAGTGGAAGCATAGTCTTAACCACCAGACCAGCAGTAAATTCCCTTTATGCATTTTTATACATAGTAATAATAAAACCCCAAACCTAAGAAATCTAAAATGATAATATAAAAAAGTAGAATTAGGAGCTAGCATATAAGAAATGAAGGAATGAAGGGGACTTCCCTGGTGGTCCAATGGTTAAAGCTCTACCTTCCCAATGTAGGGGGCTTGGGTTCAATCCCTGGTCAAGGGACTAGATCCCACATGTTACAGCTAAGATGTGGCTAGGGAGAGAACCGGGGTGCATACGTGAACGAGAGGATTCCATTAGCCCACAAACGATGTCATTGTTTAATATTTAATGAAACTATGAAAGTGAAAACTGAAAGTCGCTCAGTCGTGTTCAACTCTTTGAGACCCCGTGGACTATACAGTCCATGAAGTTCTCCAGGCCAGAATACTGGGGAGGGTAGCCTTTCCCTTCTCCAGGGGATCTTCCCAACCCAGGGATCGAACCCAGGTTTCCCGCATTGCAGGTGGATTCTTTACCAGCTGAGCCACAAGAGAAGCCCAAGAACACTGGAGTGGATAACCTATCCCTTCTCCAGCAGATCTTCCTGACCCAGGAGTAGAACCAGGGTCTCCTGTGTTACAGGCAGATTCTTTGCCAGCTGAGCTATCAAGGAAGCGCTAATGAAACTATACATGGTACAAAATCAGCCTCAGCCCATGTCCATAACAAAGCACTTACGGTGTCCCTTGCTGGGCCCACCAGGAGCAGCGGCACACAGACCAAACACTACTGCCACACAGCCTTCTTTTTGGATGCCCCAGGGTGAAGAGGAACAGGGGCTGTTGCATTTTGGGGAGCTGGCATGGAAGTACAATTATCCAGTCCCTCCTGCCCCTGCCTTCCAGGCAGGCCTTCTCGGAACTCAAGTCAGTCTTCTGAGCATCTTGGCTTTCTTCTCATCTCCTTCAGTCAACATCATCAGCAATCTTTGGCCTGAAGTGGGAGCAGGGGAGAGGAAAGCCAAAAGCTGCTCTCTTTTTTTAAAAAGGAAAGCCTTCGCATTAGGAGGACTTTGTCCTGCAAGGGCAGGTTACACCCCCCCCACCACCCTCACCCCACCCAGCCGCAATAACACAATATACCCTTGGCTGGATTTATGGCCTCCCTCACTCCCCCCTTGCTGGGGAGAGAAAAAGGGCACAGCTTTGAGAAAAACAAGTATCAAGGGTTGATGTGTGTGCTGAACTTTAAAATGCTAAATGATGGTGAAAAATATTTTGGAAAAGAAACGATCTTCCAAATTGTGCTACATAGTAAAGTTAATGAAGCCCATATGGCGTCTACTAAGACTTAGAAAAACAAACTAAAAACAATACTTTAGCGCCTGCCAGGCTGAAATGTGATCTACTTCTTAATATTCACTCAACCCAGAGTAAAATGCTTTAAAATGGTAATGATCCCAAAGTGCAGGCTGAGCTCGGTGGATAAACAACAGACCTCAAACAACAGTGGGGGTGGGGAGGGAGGTGGTGTTCTGTTCTGATCCCAGCCCGGGCAAATCAGGCAAAGGGCTTAATCTGATGGTTCCTTCTCAATTTTCTCAGCTCTAAAATGGGGCTAGCAGGGCTTCACAAAGGGTTTTTATAAGTCATACTAAGGCGACTGTAAAGCGCTTTACAAATGTTGAAGAACTGATGCTTTTTTCGTAACTGGGCTTTGTAACATCCTTCACTACCCATTCGGTGGTGTGGAAATGAGCTGAGGAGCCAAATGAGCACAGAGGCTGTTTATTTGGAGCTTGCTTTGGGGAGGGAGGCAGCCACCGCCACTTGCATTAGGCAGACAGAGCCTCAGGGCAGAGAGAGGGGAAGCTTCCCAATGAGAAAAAGGGAAGGCTTTGGAGGTGCCCTGGCTGGAGGTCCTTGGCATGGGGAGGGTGGACGCGGGCTACCGAAAAGTAGTGGGCATCCTGTGTGATTGGTTTGTAGGGCATTTTTGGCTTGTTCAGGTTGGTACTGGGGCTCCTGAGTTGGAAGCTGACTGGTTTAGTTTCCCCAGCTAGTTGTGGTAGAAGTTGTGAGGCAGAGTTCTGTTGTCTAGATGGTTTGGCCATTGTCTATTTGTATGTTCGGTCTCTCAGTGGAAAATAGAAGGTGAGAGGGTCTGATTACCCCAGATCAAAACTAGACACCTGCCTAGTAGCCTATGGAATAACTTGTACTTTTTATACCTTTTTTTCACTTTTAGAAGCAGCAGATTTAGAAGCCAGCCTGATGGGCCAACAGTTTCACTCTGCGAAATCGATGGGCACCATGGCTGGGTGAACAATGAGGGGGGTGGGGAGGGCGGATGGGTGGGTGGTGACTAGTCCTCCCCGAAAACACCCCAGGGACCTGAGCCGAGTCAGGTAACTTCTCAGGGTTTCCGTTTTCTTGTGAATAGGGAGAGAATTCCTATCTGTCTAGCCTATCTCATGGTTGGGTTTTGAGAATAAGTGGCTTCATGTTTGTAAAAGAATCCCATAAAGCAGGTATTTAAAACTCTGTAAAGGAGGTATTTTATAAGGCATTTTAGAAGTTTGAGAAAGAAGACTGTGGCTTAAGCCTTTGAAGTTTTACTCCATGGGCTGGAGTCTTGAAAATTTTCTGTGTGTCCTGTGGGAAGACAGGCTAACTCTCCCTCAGACTCCCCGCCTGTCTCCCCTCTGCCTCCATAGGGCTGCCTCGTCCCCACACCTCCTCCTTCCATTTTCTTTTTCCTTTTCGCCATCCATTCGGCTTCCAGGATCTTAGTTCCCTGACCAGGGATTGAACTGGTGCTCTCTTCATTGGAAGCTCAGAGTCCTAACCACTGAGACCATCAGGGAATTCCCTGCACCTCCGTTATCCATCTTTGTGAATAGGATCACTAGAACCTTAAAAATTTCTTTAGTTCCTTGCAGGCAATTTGCATGCTTGACTTGTACCTCCACTGATTCATCCATTTGTTCAAAAAGAATGGGTGTCTTATTGTAAGGTTTGGGGTTCTGGTTTTTTTTTTTAATCTCTTTTTTGGCTCTGCTGGGTCTTCACAGCTACGTGAGGGATTTCTCTAGTTGCAGTGCTGGGGCTTCTCATTGCGGTGGCTTCTCTTATTGCACAACTTGGGCTCTAGGGCATACAGGGGTCCACACCAGTTGTGGTGCGTGGGCTTAGTTGCCCCTCAGCATGTGGGATCTTCCCGGGCCAGGGATTGAACCCATGTCCGCTGCATTGGCAGGCAGATTCTTAACCACTGGACCACCCGGGAAGACCTTGTTGTTAGTTTTAAGTGAAATAACAAATCTTTAATTTCTCATTAAAATTTCTAATATAATATTGGTAGTTATAACCAATACAAACAAAACCTCTATAGATCAGCAATAGTTAAGAGTGCAAAGGTACCTTGAGACCAAAATATCCGTTAACCACCCTTTTAGATAATCTTATCCTTTGTCTCATCTAATGATTCTACACCTAGGATTCCATCCTAAGGACATAGAATTGCACATAAAAATTTATGCACAGTTTGTTTCTTACAACACATTTATCAGTAGAATCAACCTAAGACTCTGAATATGATTAGTTAATCTGAATATGATTAAATAATTCATAGTACATTTATAAGATAGAATATTATATAGTTAGTGAACGTGCAAAGAATTTTAATGATACAGATAACTAATTTTCAACAAAGGTGCCAAGAATATACAATGGGAAAAGGTCTATCTCTTCAATAAATGGTGTTGGAAAAATTGAATATCCATATGCATAAGAATGAAATTGGACCCTCGTCTTGTTCAAGAAAATCAACACAAAATGGATTAAGGACTTAAATTTAAGACATGAAACCATAAAACTCCTAGAAGAAAACACAGGCAGTAAACTCTTTGATATCAGTTTCAGCAATATCTTTTTTGATCTGTCTCCTCAGATCAGGGCAACAAAAGCAAAAAAAAATAAGTGGGACTACATCAAACTATAAAGCTTTGGAACAGAGAAAGAAATCATCAACTAAATGAAAAGTCAGTCTACTGAATGGGAATATAATATTTGCAAATAATATATCCATTAAGCGGTTAATATTCAAAATAGTCAAATAATTCATAAACTCAAAATTTTAAAAATAAGCAATCAGATTAAAAAATGGGTAGAGAACCTGAATAGACATTTTTCCAAGGAAGATAAACAGATGGTCATCAGGCACAGGAGAATATGCTCAGTATCACTAATTAGGGAAATGCAAATAAAAACTTCAATGAAGTATCAGCTCACACCAGCTAGGGAGTTTATTATTGGAAAGACAAGTGATAAGTGCTGGTAAGGACGTACAGAGAAAAGGGAATCTTTGTACACTGTTGGTGGGAATGTAAACTGATAAAACCATAATGGAAACTCGTGTGGAAGTTTCTAAAAAAATTAAAAATAAAACTACGTTTGATCTAGCTATTCCACTTCTAGGTTTTCATCCAAAGGAAGTGAAATCATGGTCTTAAAGAGATATCTGTACCCCCATGTTCATTACAGCATTATTTCCAATAGCCAAGATATGGAAACAAATGTCCATCAACAGATATACGAAAAAAGAAGATGTGGTATCTATTAATACCTATCTATCTATCCATCTATAGTAAAATATTATATACACTTAGAAAAACAGGAAATTCTGCTATCTGCAACAGCATGGATGAACCTGGAAGATATTGTGCCTAGTGAAATAAGTCAGATAGAGAAAGACAAATACTGTATGCTATCACTTATATATGGACCCTTAAAAAAACAGAGTTGAACTCAGAGAAACAGAGCAGAATGGTAGTACCAGAAGTTGGGGGCATTGAAGGAACAGGGAGATGTTGGTCAAAGGGTACAAATTTCAGGGAATTCCCTGGCAGTCCAGTGATGGACTCCATGATTCCACTTTAGAGAGCATGGGATCGATCCCTGGTCCAGAAACTATGATCTGAGCAAGCTGCATGGTGTGACCAAAAAAGCCAGTCAGGGGTGCCGGGGGGGAAACAAATTTCAAATGTAAGATGGAAAATCTAATGTGTAGCATAGTGACTATAATTAAATATTTGTACTCTTGAGGACTTCCCTGGTGGTCCAGTGGCTAAGACTGGTGTGTTCCCAATGCAGGGGGCCAGGGTTGGATCCCTGGTCAAGAAACTATAGATATTGTATGCCACAGCTAATAAATCCTGTGCCCCAAGGAAAGAACCTACCTGCCACAACGAAGATCGAAGATCCTGCATGCTACAAGTAAATTTGTACTCTTGAAATAAGGGGTCCTTATTTGCTAGGATACTGGGTCTTAAGCATTCTCACACACATTCAAAAAGGTAGCTGTGAGGTGGGGAATGTGTAAATTAACTTGATCGCAGTAATTTTTTAAAAGTACTTATTTGTGTACATTGGGTCTCAATTGGGGCACAGGGGATCTTTCCTTGCAGTGCAGGGACTCTCTAGTTGTGGCTCGCAGGCTCAGTAATCGCAGCCCACAGGCTTAGTAACTCTGAGACATGTGGAATTTTTAGTTCCCTGACCAGGGATGGACGCTGAGTCCCCTGCATTGTAAGGCAGACTCTTAACCACTGGACCACCAGGGACACTCAGTTCGTAGTGATAACTTTACAACGTGTATCTATGTGAAAGCATCACATTGACAATTTAAAATATAATTTTATTTGTTAATTGTTCCTCAAGAGATCTGGGAAAGATAATGTTAATGACATGGGTAAATGCTAGTAGGATAATATTATTAAATGAAATATGAAACTATGTTAGGTATAATCCCGATTTTGTGTATATGTTGTTCAATGGGTATGTAAAGGCTTAAAGACAATTTACCAGATACACCAAACTTAACAGTGATTATCCATCTTTGGGTCATTGGACTTCAGGTGATTTTGTTTCATTACATTTACCTGTATTTTAGAAATTTCTATAACAAACTAAAAATATCATGTTATAATTCAGTTCAGCCCGACTCAGTCGTGTCCAACTCTTTGTGACCCCATGACTGCAGCACACCAGGCTTCCCTGTCCATCACCAACTCCTGGAGCTTGCTCAAACCCATATCCATCGAGTTGGTGATGCCATCCAACCATCTCATCTTCTGTTGTCCCTTTTTTTAAAAAATATTTATTTATTTTTTCTTTACATTATGGTCCCTTTTTCCTGCCTTCAATCTTTCCCAGTATCAGGGTCTGTTTTAGGGATTTGGCTCTTCACATCAGGTGGCCAAAGTATTGGAGTTTCAGTTTCAGCTTCCACATCAGTCCTACCAATAAATATTCAGGACTGATTTCCTTTAGGATGGACTGGTTGGATCTCCTTGCAGTCCAAGAGACTCTCAAGAGTCTTCTCCAACACCAACAGTTTAAAAGCCTCAATTCTTCAGCTCTCAGCTTTCTTTATAGTCCAACTCTCACATCCATACAAGACTACTGGAAAAACCATAGCTTTGACTAGATGGATCTTTTTTGGCAAAGTAATGTCTCTGCTTTTTAATATGCTATCCAGATTGATCATAGCTTTTCTTCCAAGGAGCAAGTGTCTTTTAATTTCATGGCTGCAGTCACCATCTGCAGTAATTTTGGAGCCCAAGAAAATAAAGTCTGTCACTGTTTCCATTGTTTCCCCATCTATTTGCCATGAAGTGATTGGACCGGATGCCATGATCTTAGTTCTCTGAATGTTAAATTTTAAGCCAACTTTTTGACTCTCCCCTTTTACTTTCATCAAGAGGCTGTTTAGCTCTTCTTCAGTTTCTGCCATAAGTGTTGTGTCATCTGCATATCTGAGGTTATAATGTTGTTATAATTATAACAACATAATTTAAAAATGCAGAAGTTATTTTTAAAAATACTTATAATATCACATTTATATTTTTAATACAGAAGCATCTAACTTTCCCAAAGGACAAGGATCCATTATTTATGTTTTTGGGAGAGAAGAAGCATTTGCTACAATAAGCATGAAAGCGTGTATGTGTGTATGTTAGTCACTCAGTTGAGTCTGACTCATTGCGGCCCCATGAACTGTAGCCCACCAGGCTTTTCTATCCATGGGATTTTCCAGGCAAGAATACTAGAGTGGGTTACCATTCCCTTTTCTAAGGGAATCTTCCTGACCCAGGGATTGAACTTGCGTCTCCTGCATTGCAGGCAGTTTCTTTACCACTGAGCCACCAGGAAAGCCAAAAGCATATATAAGGATTGCTTAAGTATACAGTCGTGTGCCTGGAATCTGAAAAGTCATCTCTTTCATAAAACACCTCTTTTGTAAACTATCATGGGATACTCAGTCACACCAGGGGGAACAGGCAGAGGCCATTGACCTCAGTATAGATGTATGACTAAGGACACAGGCTTTGGAGAAAATGCCAAGATGAAAAGATAAGCCTGAGGGGAAAAGATAGATGGACTGTCACTTCTATAAGCCAAGTCCCTGTAGAATCGGAGAGTCAGCCAGAGCTGGGCAGGCAATGGCAGGTGATGGGAAGAAGGCCAAAGAGGCCATTGGCAACAGGGAGATATGGTGATAGGGCGTCAGGCATTGATCCCAGGGGTGAGTTGAGGCAATAAGGAGCCAGCGCTATGGTCCCCAATTCAAGGGGCTGTGGATAACAGTGGGAAAGCCTGGTTTCAGAGACACATTTGAAAAACGTCTCTCAGACATAACCCAATTCAGCCAAGTGACCTGGATCTAATTTCTCCTTCACAGGGTTATTGTGGGGATTAGATGAAATATGACAGGTGAAATATTCAGCAGAGAGCCCCCATAGTACAACTAAATCCAAGGCACATTACTGTTTCTATTCATTATTGTTGTTATACTTTTGATTGTTGTTCTGCCTTTCTTGACTCTCATAAAATGGGCTTGGGCATATGTGAGTAAAATCATGGTTCCTCAGGTGACACTTTGCCTAACAGACAAAGCCTAGAGACATTCTTCATTAAAGACCACTTGGATGGGGACTTTCCTGGTAGTCCAGTGGTTAAAAAGCCACCCGCCAAGGCAGGGCAGGGCACCCGCCTTCTTTCCTGGTCCAGGAAGATCCCACATGTCATGGGATCCGAAACCCATGAGCTGCAACAAGAGAAGCCACCACAATGAGATGCCCTTGACTGTAAAGAAAGCCCACGTGCAGCCACAAAGACCCATTGCAACCAATAATAATAATAAAACAAATAAAAATTTAAAAATATCATCCAGGTGGTGTCCAGACAGGCACCTAGGTGAAGGGTGATTCACAGTGACATCGCTGGCTATCAGTCTTCTCCTGTGGAGCATCAGCACCTTCTCTGCATCATACCCATATACATAGCCTACAGAATGAAGCTTTACCGCCTTCATTATTGTATCTCTGGAATATGAGGGAGTCAAAGCAGCATTCACTTTCTTCTCTTAAGCTTTAAGTTATAACGCTGACAAACATCATGCCTTTTTGAATTAAAAAACAGAATTACACATGTAAGTTATGAATCATACCTTAATCCAGTTGACTAGACCTTGAATAATCTTTTTTGAGGTATTATGTTTACCTTCAAATTTCCAACATTATAAGATAGAACCATAACAAAGGAAAAGAGGGGGGAATTTCCCCTACCATTTTCTATGCCCTTCACTCAAAGGTAGGAAAATAAGCCCACACCTTTGGCTGTTACCTGTATCAGATTCTGCTTCCCGCCCTTGTTTTCTTAGAGAGTTAAGCTCAAATCCACGCAAGGTTGGAACCATTTTAAAATAAGACTTGTTGTTTAGTCGCTAAGTTGTACCCAACTCTTTGCAACCCTTTGAACTGTAGTCCACCAGGCTCCTCCGTCCATGGGATTCTCCAGGCAAAGTACTGAAATGGGTTGCCATTTCCCTCTCCAGAGGATCTTCCTGACCCAGGGATCCAACCCCCGTCTCCTGCGTCTCCTACGTTGGCAGGTGGATTCTTTGCCACTGAGCCACCAGGACTCAGGAAGCTAGTAATTTCTGCTTGGGCCCAGTGTGTGAACTTTACACCCTAGAAAAATTATAAAATCTATAGTAATTAGTTTTCTTTTTTTTCCTTGCCCAGCATCCCTTCTACTTCTTGGGTAACACTATCCTTTTTTTGTGTGTGTGAGCTTGAGGGAACAGAGAGAATGGGGTGAGAGAGTCAGTGCCTCCTTGGCGCAATGTAGTCTTGGTGGAACATTCACAGTACTCTGCTTACGAAACAGAAGACATTTCAGACTCTGGATACTCTATGATTGGACACTTAAGCAGTGGCTGTACTCACTGTGCCCTGAGATTCTCATTCAATGGGGGCAGGAGCATCATTGTTTTTTAAGTTCCCCAGGCAATCCTAGTATGCAGAAGACAGGTTGATCCACTAGACAGGACAATCAAGCTGTGACAGTGGGACTCTGGGATTGCCTACCTCTCAGCAACTCAAGGGACTCTCCTACCCCCTGCCCAGTCTCCATCTTCTTGCTGGTGAATTTCCATCTAGCTTATTCTTATTATAAAGTGGAGAGTTGTGCTGTAAAGTTCTACGGAATTAAGGTTTTTAGTTTTTAAAAAAACTCACCAGAGCTGGTGAATCACTTGTGACATTTTTATTATTCTCAGACCCAACTTGGGTTTGTGTTAGCCTAAACAGACTCTGCAATTCCCAAACATGGCATATTTGTGTTAGTGGGAAGGTTATTCTTCCAGCTTGGCGAGAAGACTAGTGGTGAGAAGCAGCAAAGGCAGTTCGGAGACTGTTTCTAAGTTGTCATGGGCTTCTTCTCCTAGGAAACCTCTCCTATAGTGGAGACAGACCTGAGATGCAATAATATTAAAACCAGCCTTGTGAGTATGTGAAAGGGCATACTCTTGGACTTATAGAGCTACATGGACACTGGAATTATGATTCAGATACTGATGTATGACTCCTCTTGTCTTATCTCCAAAACATATATTTTAAATTCTTTAAATCAGGATTTGGTTGTCTGGTGGCTAAGACTCCACGCTCCCTATGCAGGGGGCCTGGGTTCAATCCCTGGTCAGGGAACCAGATCCCACATGCTGCATGTAACTAAAGATCCCGCATGCCGCAGCTAAGACCCAGCACAGCCAAATAAATAATTAAAATATCAATAAATCAAGATTTTAAAAGATAATGGACACATGGATTTGTTTGAGCCCATGCCCTGGAATGCACACACTGTGCCTGGTTTTGTCTCACAGAGATTCCCCCGTGACAAACTATACCATGGTCTTCGCTGGGGAACATCGTTCACTATCTCCCTGGCAGCCGCAGCTGGCAATGCCTGCTTGCACGTTTCATGCTCACTGATCCATTGGCTACCAAGGCACAGGGCAGAAAGTATTTAATTCCCTATCCCAGTGTTTGCCTGCCACCTGCTTTCCAGTTCAGTGGCAGAGACGCCTGTTGTAAACCTCTCTGAGTTCCTAAAAGCCAGTGATCTCTGGCCAAGCTGCCGTTCGTGTTGGCGAAATCCAAAGGGACCTCAGACCGTTTTCCTTGCTTCATGCATCTATTTACCAAGCAGTGATGGAGCCCCTTCTCTGGGTCAGGCATTGTGTGAAGAACCAGAGATTCAAACGCGATGAATGGGGACTTCCCTGGAGGGCCAGCCGTTAAGACTGCACTTCCACTGCAGGGGGCGTGGGTTCAAGCCCTGTTGGGGGAACTTAAGATCCAGCATGGCTTGTGGTATAGCCAGAACCCCAGCCCCCAAAGTCAAAAAAACACAGTGAATGAACAATTAAAACGAATTGTGCCATACATGACCCTAGAGGGAGGAACAAAGCTGTGCAGGTAGACAGTTTTCTTAGAAAATTAAAGACTTTTTTTTTGAACACAGGAAGCATGTTCAAGTTGGGTCTTGAAGAGTATAGGGGAGTTCCCCTAAGAGAAAAGTGGAGAATGGTACTCTAGGCAGAAAAAAATACGATATACAAAGGCATATGAGTTAAAAAAAAAAAAAGAAAGAAAGAAAAAGCAGGGCAACTTTGAGAATGGCGAGAAATTCAATATCACTAGACCAATGCATGTTGTTGCTTAGTTGCTCAGTCGTGTCCAACTCTTTTGCAACCCCATGGACTGTAGCCTGCCAGGCTCCTCTGTCCGTGGGATTTCCCAGGCAAGAATACTAGAGTGGGTTGCCATGCCCTCCTCCAGGGGATCTTCCCCACCCAGAGATCAAACCTGAGTCTCCTGTATCTCCTGAATTAACAGGCAGATTCTTTACCACTGAGCCACCTGGGAAGCCCCAGAGCAATGAGTATGTGGGAATAAAATTGTACAGAAGACTAGCAAGTCAGTTTTGGGGGAAGCGTTTTTGTAAGCCTTGCTTGAAAGGTTAGATTTTGTGTTATGAGTACACAGAAAAAAATCATTTCTAAGCGTGACATGTTTATCTACCAGCTGTGGGAGAAAAAGACTAGAGATGAGAGACAGAAAAGGCAACTTCAAGACTCTTTATAGAGTTGTGATTCTCAACCAGGGGAGATTTTTGCTTACCCCACCTCATCCCAGGGGACATTTGGCAGTATCTGGAGACACGTTTTATCATGGGTAGAGGCCAGTGGTACAGCTCACATTTTACAAATTACAGGGCAATAAAGAGCCCTAGTAAGGAATTCTCCATTTTACACATGGATGGAGGAGACTCATGGACTGCCTTCTATAGGGTCTCTCAGCATCAGACATGACTGAAGCGACTTAGCATGCACGCACGCATTGGAGAAGGAAATGGCAACCCACTCCAGTATGCCTGGAGAATCCCAGAGACAGAGTAGCCTGACGGGCTGCCATCTATGAAGTAGCACGGAGTCGGACATGGCTGAAGCAACTTAGCAGTTGCTTCAGTCCCAATCTCCCAATTCATCCTATCCCTCCTCCCTGCTCCTCGTGTCTACCTGTCCGTTCTCTTATGTCTGTGTCTCTATTCATGCCCTGCAAATAGGTTCATCTGTACCATTTTTCTAGATTCCACATATATGCATTCATAATAGGTAGCTAGTGGGAAGCTGCTGTATAGCATGGGAACTTAGTTTGGTGCTCTGTGATAACCTAGATGGATGGGATGGGGGAGGTGGGAGGGAGGTCCAAGAGGGAGGGGATATATGCAGAAACTGACACAGTATTGTAAAGCAACTATAACCCAATTAAAAAAAAATTCCAGTGAACCAGTGAAGTTGCTCAGTTGGGTCCAACTCTTTGCAACCTGTAGCCTACCAGGCTCTTCCATCCACGGAATTTTCCAGGCAAGAGTACTGGGGTGGGTTGCCATTTCCTTCTCCAGGGGATCTTCCTAACCCATGGATCGAACCCAGGTCTCCCACATTGCAGGCAGACGCTTTACCATCTGAGCCACCAGGGAAGCCCAATTATCTAGCCCCAAATGACAACAGCCCCAAAGCTAAGAAAGCCTGATCTAGGGTTTAGTAAACAGTTTCTGCTTTTGGTGGCTTAGTGTCCATCCCCTATTCTTTGGAAAAGCAACTTGATTTTCCATTCAAATGTTCTCCTTTCTCCATAAAACCACATATACTGCAGGGGAGGCTGATGTCCACGTTGCAGTCTCCAGGAAGAGCAGAGAGAGTTCACTGCCAGCAGTTTCTTTGTTCTTAAGGAGATGATCTAGAACTTGTACACATTATTTTCTCTTCTGAACTCAGTCACAGGTGAAAGAGAAGCTGGGAAATGGCCATGTTCTCAGCTGAAACTGGAGCAAGTGATGATTTTGTTAAGTGGAAGAAGGGAAATGTGGCAACTGAGTCACACCTAGATTGATTTGATGTTTGGTCCAGGGCCATGAGTTAACATGGGCCCATGCTGTGTAAAAATATATGAAAATGACATTTTCTAGGAGCTTCTGGGAAAGAAGCTAGGAAAATTCAAATCAACCTAAAAATAACTTAGAGTGTGCTAATATTTTTCCTTAACCTTATTAGAGCTCTCCTTCCTAACTGCATCTTTTATTTCCCTCTGTTTCCACACTGCCCTATTTCTATCACATTCTCCCTGTCATTATGGATTGGTATTAGGCATTTTCTGTTTCCCTTTTCTCTAGCCCCGTAACTAGTCACTCATGAATTCAAAGTTCTGTTTTCTAACATCTGTCCCCTCCCTTTTAAAAACAACTCTAACATATATTTCACAGGCTATATGATATACCCGTTTGAAGTGGATAATTCTATGGTTTTTCATGTATTCACAAACATGTGCGACCATCACCATAGTCAGTTTTTAAACATTTTTATCATCACTGGATGAAAACCCATGCCCTTTGCTGTCACCTCCATATATCTCCGGCACCCTCAGCCTTGTGCTGTGTATTAAGTTGCTTCAGTCGTGTCCGACTCTTTGTGACCTCATGGGATATAGCCGGCCAGGTTCCTCCGTCCATGGGATTCTCCAGGCAAGAATACTGGAGTGGGTTGCCATTTCCTTCTCCAGGGGATCTTCCTGACCCAGGGATCGAACCCGTGTCTCTTACATCTCTACATTGTCAGGCAGGTTCTTTACCACTAGCACCACCAGGGTCTCCTCAGCTACTAATTTGCTTCCCATCTCTGTAGATCTCCCGGTTGTGGAAATTTCATGCGAATGGAATCATATGCTGCACAGTCTTTTGTGACTGGCTTCTTCCATTTAGTATGTTTTCAAGATTTATCCATGTTATAGCATGTATCAATACTTTATTCCTTTTAATGGTTGAATAATATTCATTTATGGACAGACCATGAATTTGAGCAAACTCTGGGAGACAGTGAGTGACAGGGGAGCCTGGTGTGCTGCAATCCATGGGGTCACAAAGAATCAGATGCAACTTAGCGACTGATCAACAACAACAACAGACAGACCACATTTTGTTTAACCATTTGCCGGCTGATGAACATTTGGGTTGTTTCCATCTTTTGTCTATTATGAACAATGTGACTATAAAAATTTGACCTTGGCCTTGAACTTGAGCAGGTCAAACCCGTTGCCCCCTCAGTGTTTGCATGTGCTGTGCTCTCAGCCTGCAGCACGCCTGCCCTGGGTGTTTGCCTGCTTTTCCTTCCCTTCATTTGCGTCTCCCCTCCTATGTCACCTCCCCAGAGGCGCCTTTTGTAATCATTCTATCTACATTTTAAGTATCATCCACCATCATTCTCTGTCTCATTTCTCTGTTTTTTTTTCTCTCTGCCCTTCTTGTAAGTTATCATATTTGCCATATTTGCTTTGGATCTTTCTAAAATAAAGAATATAGATGAAGGTCCTTTAGTCCATCTATCCCCAGTGTCATTCCCTTTTCCTCCTCTACCAAAGGAAACCAACTCTGGTCTCTCTGACTTCACATATTCTATTCGTGTTTTTTGTACTTCTATTACATGTTGTTGGTGTTTAGTCACTAAGTTGGGTCCGACTCTTTTGTGACCCCATTGACCGTAGCCCCGCCAGTCTCCTCTGTCCATGGGATTTCCCAGGCAAGAATTTTGGAGTGGGTTGCCATTTCCATCTTCAGGAGATCGTCTCAACCCAGGGATTGAAACTGAGTTTCCTTCATTGCAGATGGATTCTTTACCACTGAGCTACCAGGGAAGCCCTTCTATTACATATATGTAGGTGTAAACAACTGCCTTCTCTGCTAAAGTATTTGTATACAGTTGGTATTAGGTATTGGTATTTGTATACAGTTGCTATTTGTATACAGTTGCATGTATCTCTCTACAATACACATAAATGAGCTTGTACATACATACTTAAACACACACACACATATACATATATATGTATACTTCATTTATTTTAATGGCTTCATATTTTAGCCAATGAAAATATCTCAATTTATCTAGCCATTTATTAACAAACATTCAGGTTTCCCCTCTACATATTGTGAACAGTTCTGCAAGACAATATCTGTGCATGTCCTTTTGTACACATGTTGGAAGACTATCTATAGGGTGTAAACCTGGGTCATGTGGGCATTGTGGGTCGCATGGGATTTCCATTTGCCCCTCAGAGCCACTCTCTCCTCCACTGGCACTAACCTCTATAGATTGCACCAGTGAATTCCCTTTCCTTTCCAGCTTCCTGTTGGCCATTTGGCCAGTGGGCAGTATCATCAGGAAAGCAGGGGGGTGGGGAAGAGCAAAGTGAGATCTGGGCATTTATCCTCCTGGCTCCCCTCCTGCTGGATGTCTGTAAATGGACAGCATTCCCCCCCTGAGGCTCCCCAAGGCCACTGCCCCTTGGGGTCTGGATCTGGTGATACTTTTTTCTTTGTCCCTGCAGGCCTAGGGGCAGCAATGAAGTTCCCCAAGCTCCCCCCAGTTACTACCGTACTATTCCTTGTTAAAGTTTCCATTAACCCTATTCATGTGTCTGTAAATAATCTTTTTTTTTTTTTTGGCTGAGTGCAGCTTGCAGGATCTTGGTTCCCTGACTAGGGATCAAACCCATGTCCCCTGCAGTGGAAGCACAAAGTAACCACTGGACCCCCAGAGAAGTCCCTGTAAATAGTCCTTTTATTAAACTCTCCTCAAAGACCCAGGCTGAGGGCACATTTTTTCTGCCAAGACACTGACCAGTACCTATGAGATGTGCATTTTCATCTTTACTAGATGCTGATCAATCACACTAACCTTCCCATCTTGATTTCTTCCAGGGAACTGGTTGATGAAATCTTAGATATTTTCTAACTCTATGCCCCCCTCTATTTCCTATGAAGGAATCTCACCTACTTCATGAAGTCATGAAGGAGCTAGTGCCTATGATTTCCAAGCACTGACTGTCCTCATCACTCAGTTGGCGCTCTGCTTCTCAAAATGTCTTATATGGTTGTTTTCCATTATGCATTATAAATTTTTTTTTCCTACGCATATGTCAAATGTCTTCAACTCTACTACACTTCTCTTAAATGTAACTGACTTCAAACTCTGTTTTTTTTTGTTATTCATCCATATTACCTAAGTTCTCGGTATGAAGAGGTATTCAGTTAAGATTTTAATGATTCAATAAATGAACTGACTGCACGAATATCACTAACCAAGGATTGGTGGGCTTCCCTGGTGGCTTGGTGGTAAAGAATCTGCCTGCCAATGCAGGAGACACGAGTTCGATCCCTGATCTGGGACGATACCACGTTGCATGGAGCAAGTAAGCCCGTGCACCACAACTGCTGAGCCTGTGTTCTAGAACCTGGGACCCGCAACTCCCGAAGCCCGAGTTCCCTGGAGCTTGTGCTCCGCAACAGGAGAAGCCACCGCAATGAGAAGCCTGTGGACTGCTACTAGAGAGTAGCCTCCACTCTTCATAAGGGAAGAGGCCTTTGCAGCAACAAAGACCCAGCACAGCCAAAAATAAATATATAAATAAAAGTATTTTATTTTAATGTTAAAAAAACAATAGGCAATAACATGCAATCTGGTGATTTGAAGTCCTTTCTGCAGATCTAGATGGATGTAGTTTCCATTTTTCTTGCTTGTTTAATTTATTCTTATGTCAGACGTATCCCGTTAAATGGCCTGTGTCTTGGTTCTGAGAAGTATACATTTCTGAGAAGTATACGTAATGCCTATAAGTTTACTGTAGATATAAAACTGCCATTAAAATTTAAATATTCATATTTTCATTAAAGAAAAATTTCTCTTCAGTGAAAACGAAGGTGGCACCCAGCTAGACTAATTAATAGGGATCAAGGGCTTCCATTCTCCACCCACTCCAATGTGAAAATCTAAGGTTCCTTTATTGACTTTGAAGTATCTGTTACCATCTGCAGACATCCTAAGGGAAACTGGCACAAAATAAATAGATCCATGCTATTTTTAACTCCAGTGGGGGGAAAAAAAGCACGGAGAAATTAGGTTTCTCTATGTGAAAACAGGAAGAGAAATGTTTCTCAGAAGTCTGTCTAAGCAATGCGAAAAAAAATTAGTCCTTAATCTCATTCATGGTCACCCCAAATACAATGATACAATCATCTGTGTCTGACTAACATATACCCAGGGCCCGAAATATCCTGGATCTTATGACCTTCAAAATTCTTTTTTCTTTTCTGTTCCTTTGATTTGGGGCTTTAAGCTTTTTTTTTTTTTTTTTAAATGAATCCATGAGGAGCACTTCAACTGCATTTGTACACAAATACTCAGATTTCCTAAGAGGTCAGGATGCATTATGTGGCAAGTAACAGAATACTTGAGAATAATACCTTAGATCCTTGCCACTCAAAGTGTGGTTCTTGAGGCATCACTTGACCATTTAATGGAACTGCAGAAGCTAGGCTCCACCTCAGTCTTACTAAATCAGAAGGTGCATTTTACCAAGACCCCAGATGACTCATATGCACATTAAAGTTTGAGAGGCACTTGTTCAGACCAAAGAGGGGTTTATTATTTCTCATAGCAGATGTCTGGAGATAGATAACTCTGGGGTTTGTGAATTCACTTGCAAAGTGATGTTGTTGATAACCCACACGCTTTCCAACTTTCTGCTTTCACATCTTCCATGTGTTCGCTGTTGTCCCCGGATATAACCCTTCACTGTAACAGAATGGTTGCTGCAGTTCCATCACATCCTCGTTGAAAAGCAATCTCTCCTTGTGCTTTTTTTTTTTTTTTAAAGAAAACAAATATTTCCCAGGAATTCCGCACCAGGCTTCTCCTTTGTTTCACTGGCCAGAGCAGAATGATCAACTAATCACTGGTAGTGGGCAGAGTGATTCATGTGGTGGCTTAGCTCAATCATGGTTTATCCCCCGGAGATAGGGGAATTTTTCTCATCTGGACACCTGAACCGAACTGGGCTTCTCTTATCAAGGAGTATTCATTTGTGTCAGGTAAGTATCTTGTTCTTGTTGTTGTTTAGTCACAAGTTGTCTTCAACTCTTTTGAGACCCCATGAACCGTAACATTGCCAGGCTCCTCTGTCCATGGGATTCCCCAGGCGAGAATACTAGAGTGGGTTGCCATTCCCTCTTCCAGGTGAACTTCCAGACCCAGGGATCAAACCCATATCTCTTGCATTGGCAAGTGGATACTTTACCACTGACCACCTGGGAAGCCTCTGGTAAGTACTAATCAATTATATTTCATGGAAGCAAGTAGTATTAGTAGGCAGAAGTAACATGAGTTAATGAAGGGATGGAAGCATATGGGAAAAATTCTAAACATAGAGCTTTTTCTTATAAATACTGAGGAGTGGTCAATACAATGAAATCTGTATCATGTAACACATTTGAAAAACAACAACTGAATCTGGTGATCATAAAGTTACAAATAATCCTGATGATCAGTCAAGTGGGGGATGTGAGTAGGAGAAAGGTTACAGGACATTAAAGAGAGAATGAAGGGTGAGGAAGTAAAAATAGCTGCTGTAAACAATTTTAAGTTTGCAAAAGAGAGTTCCCCGTGGCCAAGTGGTTAGGATTCTGGACTTTCACTGCCATGGCCTAGGTTCAATCTTTGGTCGAGGAGCTGAGATCCTGCAAGGCATGTGGCATGGCCAAAAAAAAAAAGTTTTCAAGGAAAAGAGAGAGGAATAGAGTGACAGTCAAGGAGTAACTGTCCATCCCTTCTATCAAGGGAAGGTGCTCTTGTCTGTCCCCTGCCCCCTCAACCTCCATAGCAGAGATCTGACAATGTGGAGAGGAGAATGAGTCAGTGAAAATGATGGAGACTGTTAGCAAAGACAGATTAAGTCTTGGCTCACAGGAGACCTTGCTGGCCTCTGTGAAAGGACAGGCCTTTTGAGGAAGGAGATGTGGAGTGGACGCTAGGGTGGTGGTCCTCATGGTGTTGTTCCCGGATTTACAGCATCTCCTGGGAACTTAGAAGGGCGAATTCACTGGCCACACCTCAGATCCACCCACTCAGAATCTTCAGGGATGGGCTCAGCCATCTCTGTGTTGACAAGCTCCACAGGTGAGTCTGCTGCACGCTCGGAGTTTGAGAACCACTGGGCCAGGAAGTTGTTTATACAGTGTCTGCCTTCTGCGTGCTTCTGCAGCTGAACTATCTGAGATCTTCCTGTCGGGAAATGTTTTCCCCTTTGTTCTTCACTGCTCTCTCCAGCCAGGCATACCTGTGGGCCCAGGTAGACACACTCTGAGGTGCTTCTGCCCCCGAGGAGGGTGTGAAGAACTCTGGATAGACTAGGAAGTCTTCCATGTAGCATCTTTGTTTCTGTTCCAGCTGGGCTGGTTACCCATGTTTCCTTTATTCTTACTCAGGCTCTTCTTGGGTTCAGAGAGAAAAGCCCACTGATTGTGTTATGTGCGTCTCAGTTCCGTGAATGAGTCTCCATTGCTAAACCCTGTAAGTCTGTACTCCTGAGAATGGAGGGTCAAGGCTCCTGTGACTTTGCCTCTGCCCACTTCTTGACTATCTGCCAAGTCAGCTCACACCCCACTTATAGCCTTTTAATGATTCCCTTGTGCCTATGGGACAAAAGTCACACACTTTTTTCCTTTTTGGTCCCACCATGCTGCATGTGGGATCTTAGTTCCCTGACCAAGGATTGAACCCATGCCTCCTGCAGGTCTGAGGGGGACCTCTTCTGTTTGGCAAGAAGTATGTGGAAGGAACTGAGAAAATTTCTTACAGAGTGCTAGTACCGTTTGATCTGCTCGTAGACCTTTATAACCTGCCTACCGTAAGCCAGGAACTCTACTAGGTATAGGGATAAAAAGATGCTTTACAGAGGAGTAAAATATATTCTTGGAGAGATGACCAAAGAGACAGGTAATTTAAATACAGCTTTTTTTTTTTTTTTTTGCAGCACCAGGTCTTAGTTGCAGCCTGCAGGATCTTCAGTTGTAGCATACAAACTCTTTACTGCAGCATGTGGGATCTAGTTTCCTGACCAGGGGATTGAACCCAGGCCCCCTGCATTGGGACCTCGGAGTCTTAGCCACTAGACCACCAGGGAAGTCCCTAAATACAGTAAATGTAAATGCTATGACAAAAGTCTGGGTGGGGTGATGTAGAAGAACAAATAAAAGACGTTAAAGTCAAGGAAGCTTCCCTGGAGATACTGGTTCAGCTTAGTTCAGTCTCTTAGTCGTGTCTGACTCTTTGTGACCCCATGGACTGCAGCACACCAGGCTTCCCTGTCCATCACCAACTCCCAGAACTTGGCTCATGTCCATCGAGTTGTCCCTTCTCCTCCTGCCTTCAATCTTTCCTAGCATCAGGGTCTTTTCCAATGAGTTAGTTCTTCTCGTCAGATGGCCAACGTATTAGAGCTTCAGCTTCAGCAGCAGTCCGTCCAATGAATATTTAGGACTGATTTCCTTTAGGACGGACTGGTTTGATCTTCTTGCAGTCCAAGGGACTCAACACCGCAGTTTAAAAGCATCAGTTTTGAAACTGGTACCTATACTTTAGAACTTAATCTTGAAGGAAAAGTAGGAAGTAGCTAAGGGAAAAAAAAGGTAGAGGTATGTGTTTCTGACTAAAGGATAGCATTATCAAAGATAGTGATTAAAAACAAGACAGCAGAGGCTGGACACAGAGATTCTCTGAAGCTGGAGCGGGGAGTGGCAGATCAGGGAGCTGATGAAGAAGCTAGAGGGTGACCAGCCATCTGGCTTTCCTCAGAACACAGTTTAGCACAGAAAGTCCCTGGTGCCTCACTTCTGGGCAAACCAGGGTGGGTGTTCACAGTAGGATGGGAGCCAGAAAGCAGAAGATCATGAAAATGATTTCACACTTGATCCATCAGGATGGAACAGTCACTGAAGGCAAGAGGATAAACTTGGGAACATCTTATGGGGGTTCGGATAGTAAAGAATCTGCTTGCAAGGCAGGAGACCTGGGTTTGATCCTGGGTCAGAAAGATCCCCTGGAGAAGTGAATGGCTACCCACCCTAGTATCCTTGCCCAGAGAATCCCATCCATGGACAGAGGAGCTCAGCGGGCTAGAGTCCATGGGGTCAGAAAGAATTGGACATGACTGAGAGACTGTCACTTTACAGGGCTGCATTGACAAGAATGGGGCCCAAGTGGGCTAACCCTCCACAGGGAAGGGAAAGTAAAGCCAAGTCTCCTGGCTTTTGCTGTCCGACACAAGTGGGAAAATCAACACACACATAAAGAGACATTGTTAAAGACAAGGAGGAAAGGCAGGAAGCCAGGGAGGGAGCATAAGACTTGAATTCTGGAGTTGGGAGTTCATTGTTTCCACTTATTCAGACACGCTCTGTGAGCTTCAGTTTCTACATCTATGAAATGGGATAATACCTACCTCCTTATTTTGTTTTGATGATCAAACAAGAGAGAGTGTATGAAAAGGTTTGGTAAGCTATAAAGCAGTATACGAGTATTACTAATAGGACTACTATCATACTCACAATGTGTCCAACCACATCAACCCTGAGAGTGTGATTTTGGTTGTAATTGCATTGTCTTGCTTCCTGCTGTTCCCCAGCACTGAGTCATCATCAACAACTCTTGTAAGTCAGCTGGCTTCAGAGGGGTTGAGAGTTGATGGGGAGAATTGCTGATGAAGAGTCAGTTCAGATTCTTTCTGTTCTTCCTCCAACCATAAACATTCAAACCTGGTAAAATGCAATTAAAAAGAACAAGAGTGGAATTCAAAAAGATACGTGCACCCCAGTGTTCATAGCAGTACTATTTATAACAGCCAAGATAGGGAAGCAACCCAAGTGTCCATCAAGAGTTGAATGGATAAAGATATGGTATACAGAGTGGATGAAGATCTGTAACAATCTAGACGGGTGGTGTTGGGGAGGGAGATGGGAGGGAGGCTTGGGAGGGAGGGGACATAGATGTACCTATGGCTGATTCTTGTTGATAGTTGACAGAAAACCACAAAATTCTGTACAGCAATTATCCTTCAGTTAAAAAGGATGTGATATATATAGGCAATGAAATAATACTCAGCCATTAAAAAGAATGAAATTTTGCCATTTGCAGCAACATATGTCGACTTGGAGGGCTTTATGCTAAGTGAAAGCTCAGAGAAAGACGAATACTGTATATATCAGTATATAGCAGTGTGGAGAGGGAAAAGGGGAGGTGCAACATAGGGGTAGGGAAATTAGAGGTGTAAACTTAGGTATGAAATAAACTACAGTGATGCTTGTACAACTCAGGAAATACAGCCAATATTTTATAATAACCATAAATGGAATGTAACCTTTAAAAATTGTGAATCACCATATTGTACCCCTGTAACTTGTATATTTTTGTACAGCAACTATGCATGCTAAGTCACTTTAGTTGTGTCTGACTCTTTGGAACTCTTTGGCCCACTAGGTTCCTCTGTCCATGGATTTTCCAGGCAAGAATACTGGAGTGGGTTGCCATGCCCTCCTCCAGGGAATCTTCCCGACCGAGGGATTGAACCCACATCTCTTTATGGCTTCTGCACTGGCCAACAGGTTCTTTACCACTAGTGCCACCTGGAAAGCCCACAGCAACTATACTTCAATTAAAAAAAGAGAGAGAGCAAGAGTGGGGTGTGGGGAGAAAAAGAAATGGAAGAGATTTGTTCTAGATCTCCAAATACTGTTCTAAGGGTTGACATCAAGTCAGATCATACTCTGCTTATGGCCTTTTAATGATTCCCTTGTGCCTATGGGACAAAGTTCACTATTTTTTCCGCACTGTGCAGCATGTGGAATATTAGCCCCCCAAGCACAGATCAAACCCAAGCCCCCTGCAGTGGAAGCACAGGGTCTTAACTGCTGGACCATGAGGGAAGTCCCTCACTTCTTGACCTGGCCCCTATTTACCTCTCTAGGTTCTCTTTAGTCCTTCCTCCATGTACTACATTCCAACTACAACCAACTGCTAAACACAGTGAAATATCTCCTAGTTTCTCCTGGCCTGTGCTGTCTTTGTGCTGTCCCTCTCCCTGACTTTCCTCCTTGACTTCCAACATGGGCTCACATGCTACCTCCAGCATGAAGTCCTCCTTGGTTTCCCCAGGCAAAGTCAAGCATCAGGGAGCTTGTATGACCTTGGATGCTCTGCTAGTACAGGGGAGGGTATGGAATGCTGGGTAGCAGATGAGGGCATTGTATGAAAGCCACTTTGGCTTTTACACCCAGATGAACCATTTGTGGCAAGGCCTGAGAGACACCCGGGGAGTGGGTTGTGAAAAGCATAGATTCTGGAGCCAAATGACCTGGTGGTAGGACCTTGGAACCAAACTCTTGGTCTTTCAGTATGCACATATGTAAAATGGGGATGACAATATCAGTAGTCATATCATAGGGAAGTCATGGGGATAAAGTGAATTCATGCATTAAAAAAACACGGAGAACAGCACCTGACACATACTTGTTAGCTCTTGCTATTAATCTCACACGTCTTCCTTGTGCAATGGGGATAAAATTCACTGGAGAGAGTGGACATGAGAATTACTCAGGATAAGCGAAGTGCTTGGCTAGAGAAGATGCTCAATAAATCTGTTCCTTGCCATTTTGGATCTTGCTATTTGTATTATAATGTTTCATTTCAACCACTAAAGCCTCTCAGCTTCTCCAGGAAAGAGAGAAATTCTTCATTCATCATTGTGTTCTTAGCATCTGACGCACGCTAGATGCTCAAGAAATGTTTGGCCAATGAAGTGATAAAAACATAGTCATGGGAAAACTCAAAAGAGCTTTAATGGCATCTTAGCTTTATCCAGAAAGGTCACAAAATAGTAATTTAATCCCTAAAAATCTACATCTTTATAAATCTGTGTGCAAATCATAGTTTGAAGATGCATTTTTTTGTTTTTTAAATTTTTACAATCTTGTATTGGTTTCTGATGTACAGCAACATGCATCAGCCATAGTTATACATAGGTCCCCTCTCTCTGGAGCCACCCTCCCCTCCCCAATCCCACTCCTCTAGGTCATCATGGAGCACCAGACTGGGCTCTATGTATTATACAGCAACTTCTCACCAGTTATGCATTTTACACATGATACTGTATATATGTTGATGTTACTTTCGCCATTTGTCCCATGCTCTCCCTCCCCCACTGTGTCCACAAGTCCCTTCTCTATATCTGCAAATAGGTTGATCAATACCATTTTTCTAGATTCCACATATACATGTTAATATACAATATTTGTTTTTCTCTTTCTGAATTACTTCACTCTGTATAACAGGCTCTAGGTTCATCCATTTCATTAGAACTGACTCTAATTCATTCCTTTTTATGGCTGAGTAATATTCCGCTGTATATATGCACTACATCATCTTTATCCATTCATCTGTCGATGGATGTGTAGGTTTCTTCCATGTTCTGGCTATTGTAAATAGTGCTGCAATGAATGTTGGGGTACATGTGTCTTTTAGAATTGTGGTTTTCTCAGGTATGTGCCCAGTAGTGGGGTTTCTGGGTCATATGGTAGATTTCACATATGAGTTTTAAATTGTGTTTTGTGTTTGTGTTTCTTAGTATCTTGTCCCTCCCTTGTCTTCTCTGTATTCATTTTGGACAGGGTTTCTCAAGCCCAGCAGTAACAATTCTTTGTTGTGAAGACTGTCCTGTGACTGTAGATATTTAGCAACATCGCTGGCTTCTACCCACAAAATGCCAGTAGCATCTGCCACCCTTAGTTTTGACAACCTACAATGTCTCTAGGCAGTGCTGAAAGTTTGGGGGAGGGGGAGTGGAACCTATTTCCTTTTCCTGCCATTGAGAACGACTGATCTTGGAAAACATTTTCAGATATAGCAAATTTTGATAGCCTGATTTGTCTCTCTTTATCTCCAAGGCAAAAAGCTGGTAGATATGCCTCCAAAGGGGATAGATTCTAACAATGGTGAAGGAGAATTTGTCCTCCCCTGAAGACAGAATTCTTCGCGTTTCTCATTCTCAGAAATGGCACAAAGGTGGAGAGGAGGTTGGGAGCCTATTTTATTTACCCAGACATATACCCCCAAAAATAGCTAGTGCATATTTCTTTCAGTTTGTGGGAAAACTGCAAGAATGCAGTGTTTTACAGTTCAGATTAAAGCGAAAAACACATCAGGCTGTCTGATTTTTCTGGGAGCCAGGAGAGGGGCTTCATTCTGAAATAGTTGCAGAAAACACTTTTCAGCATCAGAAAATTTTTTTTACAGCGTGAAAGAAAAATGTGTACATTGAGAAAGAACATAAATGCTAAAAACACACTATTCCTATAAATCCTTGACTCTAAGACACAGTTCATAATGCTGCATAACTAATGGTGCCATTTTAAAGCTATTTAAGCCTGGAAATTTGTTATCAGGTGACTCATACGTGTGGGGAAATCCAGTTCACCTGTGCCAGAGATGAAAGCAAGCGATTAGGTATTTAAATGTTGAGATTCCATTCAGTCTTGTAAATGAATTGCAGTAATCTTGGATGAGGAGAAAAGAAAGGGGGTAGTTACTCATCACGTTAAAAAATGTTCAAGGGCTCTTTGGATTTAAATAATAAAACCTTATATTTATGACATATTATAACACATTTATCTTTCAAATAGTGTAAGTACTTTTATTTCTTTTTTATTTCAAAACATTTGAAAAGTTTTAAATAAAAGTTAAGTACAATATAAAGAGGAGCTTCCCTGGTAACTCAGTTGGTAAAGAATCCACCTGTAGTGCAGAAGACCCCAGTTCGATTTCTAGGTCAGGAAGATCCCCCAGAGAAGGGATAGGCTACCCACTCCAGTGTTCGTGCCTGCAGAATCCCACGGACAGAGGAGCCTGACAGGCTATAGTTCATGGGGTCGAAAAGAGTCAGACATGACTGAGCAACTAATACAACACAGCACAATACAGAGAACGTTTCCTCTTTCACCATTTGAGAGGAAGTATGGGTCTGATGCCTAAACATCCCTGAATACTTTTTAGTATCATTTCCTACAAATAAGGGCTCTCTCCTACAATGCAACTATTAAAACCAGAAAATTAACACTGATACATGTGTGCTTGCTCAGTTGAGTCCAACCCTTTGTGACCCCATGGACTGTATCCCACCATGTTCCTCTGTCCATGGGATTTCCCAGGCAAGACTACTGGAGTGGGTTGCCATTTCCTCCTCTAGGCAATCTTCCCAACCCAGGGACTGAACCAGAGTTTCCAGCATCTCCTGCATTGGTAGGTGGATTCTTTTTTTTTTTTTTTTAAGTCTTTATTGAATTTGTTACAATATTGCTTCTGTTTTATGTTTTGGTTTTTTGGCTGTGAGACATGCAGGATCTTAGCTCCCCAACCAGGGATTGAACCCACACCCTCTGCATTGGAAGGTGAAGTCTTAGCCACTGGACCTCCAAGGAAGTCCCCATAAGTGGATCTTTACCACTTAAAACATGACCACTGCCTAATTCTCCACCTCCACACAAGTTTCACCAAATGTCTCAATAAAATCTTTTCTTGCAACAAGACCTGGTTCAGAATCACACATAGCATTGAACTGTCATGTCTCTCCTGTCTTCCTCAGCCTGGAATAATTCCCTGGACTTTCATTGACTTTCTTGACCTTGGGATTTGTGAAGAAGATGGGCTAGTTCTTTTGTAACTTGTCCCTTAGTTTGGAGCTTTACTGGTGTTTCCCAGATACATCAAATATATCGTATGAGTGATGCTGCTTTCTTCCCATTATATCCTGTTGGGTGGCTCAGGATTTCAATTTGTTCCACCTCTAATGATGTTTCCTTTGATCCTTTGATTAAGGTGGTCTCTGCCCGCCATATTCTCTGTGGATATATTCTTTTTTCTCTTGAAATCTGTAAACATCTCATTCTTCATCAAATATTGCTATATTCATTTATTTATGTCTGTTCTTAAATTTTCTTATTTTATTAATGAGTGATAGTATTTCCTGTCCTTTAAAAAATTAAGAAAACCTTTTAACTACACCCGTGTGCTTGGAGAATCCCATGGACAGAGGAGCCTGGTGGGCTACAGTCCATGGGGGTCGCAAAGAGCTGGACATGACTGAATGATTAATACATGTGGGAACTTAGTTCCCCGGCTAGGGCTCAAACTCGTTTCCTCTGCATTGGAAGCTTTTAGAATGTTATTCCCTGGACAACCAGGGAAGTTTCTCTGTCATTTTAAATTCTGATGCTCAAATTGTTCTTATGCAGCCAGTGGAAGTCTCTTCAAGCTGGTAACCCTGTCCTTTTGACATGTTCACATCATTCCTTAAGCCTTTCTTTGCTTTCTGTCCCAACAAGATGTTCCAGACTCACACTTTCCCTGCTTCAAATGTGAGATTAGCCATTTCTCTAGGAAGTTCTGGTTCCTTTCAAAGGAAAATTGGATTTAGACGTGAAGGTCTCGACGCTAAATGTGCTTATTGCTACTAGACTCTCACTGCTCCCAGGTCTGCTGTGATGGCTATAAATATGTGCCACTCAATCTCCTGCTACAGGAAGCATACTTGACTGACACCCCCAACTACTCCGGAAATCAAATTCTCCTCTTTCCCAGGTTTTGTTTTTGTTGCTTGCTGTGGGTTGCAGTTGTTTGTTGAGTGACTTTCCTAAACTACTTTTGTAAAGGTCATTTTCTTTATCTAGCGGGGTTTCTGAAGTCTCTGTTTCTTTATCCTGGTGGTCAGCTAACGGGTTAACAGACTTTCTTAAACTCCTGGAGTCAAAATAAATAAATAAGTCCTCTTCAGGTCTTTGCAAATTGGCTGTGTGTTGCAGCCAATGCTTCAGTGCTTAGCCAGGCCATTTGTAACTTGGCTTTAGCCTTCACTCTGGCTTGTGCTAAGCCTGAAGGTCAGCCAGAGGTGAAACTGTGTGGCCTTTTCAGGTCTTTCCTGGGGACAGGTCCTGAGCATGTGTATAGTGTTCCGGATTCTCCTGAATATACAGAAGCTTTTCAAACTATTATTCCTCAATTATATCAATCCTCAGCTTTTCCTCCCAGGTTCCTCCATGTCCGTGGTTTGTCCCAACTGTCTTTCCATGTTTTTGAAGAATCTCCCCCAGACAGCTATTTCTCTTCATTAAGAGGGTCCTGAGTTAGGTGGTGCAAAGGCAAGCCCTTTGCTTCAGTCCTTCAGGGAGCCTCCAAACGGGTCAACACATAAAAAACACAGTTCCTTGGGTACAAGGTGCCCTCTGGTCTCTCCAGAACAAGGAACCCACTCAGGGACCATTGGATGCTGATTTCTAGAATGCTGCTGCACCAAAGAGGCAAGGCTGGGCAAGTGAAACATGACAAGCGCCACTCCTCTACCATGTTTCAGGGGCCCTTTTCCTGATTAAGCATTTGCTCAGTTGCTGTAAATCCTTGACGACCTTCTGAAGTTCTGATAAAGTTGCTTCTGACAGTTTCTGCCAGGTCTTTTCAGTGCGTCTGGAAAGAGACAAGACCCTAAGAGAACTACTCTACCATTTGCATTGACTTTGGCGGCAGTACATCCCCCTTGTGTTTGTAACTCTTTTTCCAGTAGTTAGAAACGTGGCTTCCACTATCCTTAATGTGTTTACTTACTTGATCAATTCCTCTGTGCATCTGTGCTAAGTGACTTCAGTCATGTCCGACTCTCTGCAACCCCATGGACTGTAGCCCGCCAGGCTCCTCTATCCATGGGATTCTCTAGGTAAGAATACTGGAGTGGGTTGCCATACTCTCCTCCAGGGGATCTTCCAGACCCAGGGATTGAACCTGTGTCTCTTCTGTCTCCTGCTTTGGCAGACGGGATCTTTATCAGTAGTACCACTTGGGAAGCCCCAATTCCTCTGCATGTACCCAGTATTACATTACATAACTTCACCATTATCCCCACCCCTGCATGAACATCCTCTTGGTTGCTCTGACTCTGGTTCCCTATGGCAGGGGTACCCTCTACTGCAGATGTTGTCTGCTTCTGCTGGGACGAAGCACTTTATTTACTGTTCATGTTTTAATTTTATTAGTTTTATTGGGGGTGTATATAGCTGATCTTGAAATAAGAAAAACTACTACTAGAAACAAAGTATAGTTCTTTTCAAATTCTCATGAATTCTTCTTAGGTATCCCCCCAATGCTCTCATGGTGTAGCTAGGAACAAATATGATTTCCATTCAGCGACAGGAAGTTGCAGCATCACCCTCTGTGATTTGGGGAATTCTTGGTCAGCAGCCTCATCCACGCCTTCAGCAGCTTTCCAGGTCATTACTTGCCTCAAGCCCCCACTCTATTCTTTCTAACTTCACTCTGAAGAGATTAACTTTGCTTTTTGTTTGTTAAGCAGACACAGGCAAACAAATGTCAACTTCTCTCCGTGTTGGTCTCCACTCTCCCCTAAACCTGCTAACAGCCACCAGGGGCAGACTGAAGTTTTGTGGTGCCTGAGCAGATACAATTGGAGAAGGGAGAACTTTAAAAAAAAAAAAAAAGGATGCAAAAATATTTACCTTTGCAAAGTTTGTAAAAACACGTGAGCATGTTAAATTTTTGCCAAGGTCCCTCTGAGGGCCTTTGGAAGATGTCTGTAGAAAATGGGCATGAGAGGAAGGGAGCTGGGGCTTCAGCAGCCTTAGATGGGCACACACATTCTCCCCGGGATTCTCCTTTACCCAGAAGTGGCCCACCTCCCCCTCCCTCCTCCCCCTCCTTCCTCCCCCTCCCTCCATCCCCTCCCCCTTCCCTCCCCTTTCCCTTCCCATCTTCCCTTTTCTTCCTCTTCTCCTCCTCCCTTCCCCCTCCTCTCCCCTCCCCCTTCCCTCCTCTTTCCCTTCCCATCTCCCCCCTCTCCTTCCTCTTTCCTCTCCCGCTCCTCCTCCCCCTACCCCTTTTCCTTCCCTTCTTCCCCATCCTCTTCCTGGTCCTCCTTCCATCCCAGGGCCACCCACCCTGTCAAGCTCCAGATCTTCTCGGAAGCCTCTGATTCACTCTTTCTTTTCCTCCTTCTTTATTGAATCACCCACTTCAGGTTATAAATGTGACCTTGTTCCTCTCAAACTTAAAAACAAAGTAGCCAATCAATCCTAACAGTGTCAACCACTCCCGCCCCTGCCCCCTCAGTTACTCCATCTCCAAATTCCTTTCTAGCCACCCAGTTTGCTCCCTTGCCTTAACAACAAAATTCTGGGAAAACTGCTGGCCTCTCTCCCTGTTCCCCATTCGTTTCCCAATTCATGGCACTCTTCCTCTGGCTCTCATAACTTGGCTGAAATAGGTTTGGGTAAAGTCATCAATGACTATTTTGTTCACTTTAAGTTTATTAGTGATTAAAAAAAACAACAACCCAAGCAGTAGAATTAAAAAAGTCCTCCTTCTTAGCATCTCAAACAGTGAAGTGTCTAAAATAGAATTAAGTTTCCCATTACCTCCACTAAGTACATGCCTCAGAATGCCTTCTCTTAACAATTTCATGTTTAGAAATTGTTACCTCTCCTTACTTTTTGCTTTGTTCATTCATATCTAAAACAAACACATTCAATTATATAGGATTTCTCTCTCTCTCCTCCTTTCTCTTTCTCCCTCCCTTCATTCCTTCTTTTCTTCAGAACATAAATCCCATCACATCGAATCTTCTATTCTTTTTCTTCAGTTAATAATATATCATAGCTAAACTTACAAACCAATAGATATAAATCTCAGAATTCTTTTTCACGATTGTATAGTATCCCACACTAAAGATACACTGTTTTGTCTTTTTTAAAAATATTTGTTTATTTAGCTGAGTTAGGTCTTAGTTGTGACGTATCAGCTTAGTAGTTGTGATGGTGTATAGACTTAGTTGCCCACAGCATGTGGGATCTTAGTTCCCCGACCAGGGATCAAACCTATGTCTCCTGCATTACAAGGCAGATTTTAAACCACTGTACCGTCAGGGAAGTCTGATGTTATACTGTTGTTGATTCAACTGTACCCTGTTGGAGTGCATTCAGGTTCTTTTGGCTAGGGTGAAGCATATAAAAGTGCCACTTTTGTAGGCTTGTTTTTTTTGTTTGTTTTTTATTACATACAATGTTATAATAAATATCTATTTGTGCGTATCTCTACAATCTTTTCTTTCTGCCGATACATTCCAAGAAGCAAAACTGTAGTGTTAAAGGTGTATGTATTTTACTCCTAAAATGGTGACATAATGTATGTTCCCAATAACAACTTTTTGGGAAGTTATATGTCACAATGACCTCTTTTCAGTGCTTCTCTTAGCAGACGTCACAGTAAACTTGTACAGTCTGCCCTTGGTATCTGCAGGGGTTGATTCTAGGATCCCCCCAGATACCAAAATCCTGGTATGCTCAAGTCCATTATATAAAGTGGTGTAGTGTTGTCAGCCCTACGCATCCCCGGTTCTGCTTCACCATCCTCTCCAGGGTTGGTTGAATCTGGATACAGAACCCAGAATACAGAAGAACAACTGGTGGCTCAGTTAGTAAAGAACCTGCCTGCAATGCAGACCAGGGTTTGATCCCTGGGTCAGGAAGATCCCCTGGAGAAGGAAATGACCACCCACTCCAGTATTCTTGCCTGGAAAATCCCAGTCCCATGGACAGAAGAACCTGGTGGGCTATAGTCCACAGGGTCACAAGAGTCAGACACAGCTTGGTAACTAAACCACCACTGCGTTTGCTCATGCTAATCACTTTCTATTCTGGTATCAGTTTCAACCAGCTTTCCACTTGTCTCTGTCTCTTGCCCTAGCTGCTCCCATCCAAGTACTAACCAGGCCTAACTCTGTTTAGCTTCCAAGATCTGTCATGGTTCTGCCAAGACTTACTTTTCTAGTCACACTAAATGTTCTGTTCTCTCCTTAGGGAAGTTTATGGTTTCAACTATATCATCTCTGCACTCAGCCTGCCAATGAGTTGACCCCAAGGTGACTTCACCTGACCTGGAAAAGAATTTCCCTTCCTGAAGATGTCTTACAATCATTATCCAGAAAATTGTGGTAATAACTTCTTGATGACTATTTAATATTCTGTAGTATGTCCCCTGGATTGTATCTTGTACATGCTCCACAATCACCATTGATAGCTGTGTTCTCCACTCCTCTCCCAAGTCTAAACTTCTATATCAAAACGGTCTCCTGGAGGGCGTGGTGAAAAAGGAATCCCTCTATACTGTTGGTAGGAATGTAAATTAGTGCAGCCACTATGGAGAACAGTATGGAGGTTCCTCAAAAAACTAAAAATAGAGCTACAAAATTATCCAGCAATCCCACTCCTGGACACATATCCAGAGAAAAGCATAATTTGAAAATATACAAGACCCCAATGTTCACTGCAGCACTATTTACAAGAGTCAAGACATGGAAGCAACTTAAATGTTCAACAGGGGAGTGGATAAAGAAGATGTGGTACATATATACAATGGAATATTACTTAGCCAACTTTGGAACCCCATGGACTATAACCTACCAGGCTCCATGGAATTCTTCAGGAAAGAATTTCTGGAGTGGGTTGCCATTCCCTTTTCCAGGGGGTCTTCCCAACCTAAGGGTTGAACTCAGGTCTCCTGCAATGCAGGAAAATTCTTTACTATCTTTACCACTAGGAAGCCCTAAAAAAAGAATGAAACAATGCTGTTTGCAGCAACATGGATGGACCTAGGGATTGTCATACTGAGTGAATTAAATCAGCCAGAGAAAGACAAATATCATATGATATTGCATGAGTGAGCAACTGAACTGATAGCTTATCTGCGGAATCTATTTTTAAAAAAGGTATAAATGAACTTATCTACAAAACAGAAACAGAACTATAGATGTAGAAACCAACTTACAGTTACCAGGAGGTATGTGGGGGGATAAACTGGAGACTGGGATGAACATATACACACTACTATATAAAATGAATTACTAGTAAGAACCTACTGTATAGCACAGGGGACTCTACTCAATACCATGTAATTGCCTATATGGGAAAAGAATCTAAAAAAAGAGTAGATATGTGTATAACTGACTGACTTTGCTGTACACTTGAAACTAACATCCATTAACTGTAAACCAACTATACTCCAATAAAAACTTAAGAAAAATAGAACAACACATTCTCCTGGATAGCTGCAGCAAAACACCGCCAGTATCAAAGGCCCATTGTTGAACTTACCACCAGCCCCTCTTGAAATGCTCCTTACGCATTTCTTTTCTTAGTAAGTAAGACGGCTGTTCACTGGGATGCATAATTTAGAAACCTGGAAATTCATCCTAGTCTACTTCTCTCTCTCAATTCACATCTGATGGGTCACCAAGTCTTGCAGTTTTGATCTCATATTCCTGAAATCCACCACCCCTTTTCAAACTTGAGTGCTGCTGTCCTGACATCTCTTTCATAGACTAAAAATAACTTTGTCACTGGTCTTCCTACCTTTTTTTTTTTTTGCCTTGCTTCCCTTCTGTTACCCACACTGCTGCCAGAGAAATTATTTAACATGCAAATCAATTCCCACCACGAGAAAATCCTTCAATAGCCACACTGTCAAGAGGTGAAAATCTAAACTTCTTAGCATGACTTAAAAAGCTCTTTATTATCCAATACCTACTTAACGGTCTTGCCTCATTTCCTGATATTCTCTGAAAGTGCCCTAGGCTTCAGATATATGGATCTACTTTCAAATTCCCAACATGCCAAGCTCTCTCTCTAATAATTCAGTGCCTTTGCACCTGCCCTCCTGCTTGGAATTCCTTGTCAGTCGTGTTGGCTTGACAAACTCCGACTTAAATTTCAAGACTCAACTGCAGGGTTATTTTCCCTTCTTTAAATTGTTCAGTTAGCTATAAGTGCTCTGTACTTGAGTTCCTTGTTGATATGGTACAAACATGCACTACAGTAGTTTTAAGTATTTATTTATTTTTGTTTCATTAATTGGGTTTTTAAATTTTAATTAATTAATTTATTATTTAATTGGGTTTTTTTTTAAACCAGGTTGTAAACTTCCATAGGGTAGGGACTATATGATTAATCTCATCTTTGCATGCCCAGCACTTTACTGAGACTGGCCTTGAATATTTTTAATAGGCACTTGAATGCACGTCAAACAAATTATTAAGAAGAACAGTAACCTGGCTGAACTTAAGCTATAGATTTTCACTTCAGTAGCTTTAAAGAAATTGCAAAAAATAAATAATACATTAAAGCAAATTTAAGAACAGAAAACTAAATTTCCTATTATTTCACTATCCTAATCACTGTTTTAGTGCATTTAGTTTTTGTCTTTTCTCAAACATATGATATTAATATATATGTGTTTATGTTTAAACATGTGTGTATATATTTATATTTTATATAGCTGTAATTAAAATCTATATGAAGTTTGGGATTTCCCTGGTGGTCCAGTGGCTGAGACTTCATGATCTCAATGCAGGGGACCCCAGTTCGATCCCTGGTTGGAAGCTAGATCCCACATGCCACAACTAAAGATCCTACGAGCTATACTAAGACCGGCACAGCCAAATAAATAAATATTAAAAAAATGTGCATTTTTATAAATTTTCAAGCTTAATGAACTGTAAACATTTTACTAACAGGTTTACAGTCCTCCAAATTATTATTTTCCATGACTACAATTATCTCAACTCCCTACTAAGGTTGATAGTCTAAATGGGACTTAGGTTATACCCAGTTTTCTATTATAGATAGGAATAGATCCAGGTTTTGTGAACCTGAAGTTTATACAATTCTGAGTGATGTTTTCAGAAAAAGAACACAAAATTACCTTACTTTTGCAAAAAGGGCCATGTGATCACATTGTGTTTCACAGGGGCCTGCGAAAGTGAGGAGGGAGTCCTGAAGGTTAATTTTCATTGGCTTTGCAGTAACTGACCTCCAGCTAGAAATAATCCTGGACTAAACATTTTGAGCATGATTTTTTTCCCCCTTGCTTCCATTATATCTAAAGGATTCCCAGTTACCAGGATCCCATTTGCCTTGCAGAAGTTGGGAAAGGAAATGGTCATTTATTGGGCACCTATTATATAGTGACCAGTTTCTATATATTTTAAAATTTAATTCCTACCACAAGCCTGAAAACTAAAATCTCCATGTTACAGATGAGAAAACTGAGGTGCAGGGCGCTTAAATCGTATGCCCAGAGTTACATATCTAGTGACTGGAAGGGTTGGATCCTTCTGGTCGTATTCCAAAGCTCATACCTTCCTGACTACATCATGGTGTCTCCATAGCCTCATAGCTTCGAGGTAATGTTTTCTAGGTTATTGTCGAAAACCGGTTCTCAGTGATGTGTTTTGAGGCTGACAGAATACAAAACTAGCAGAATCCTGACATGGTTCATGGAAGAAGGCAATTTAGATCAGTGGTGGCTAGACTTTCACAGGTGGATTTAGGAGAGCGGTTTGGCTCTTTCTAGCCTTCCTGGAAATCCCATGGACAGAAGAGCCTGGCGGGCTACAGTCCGCGGAGTTGCAAAAGAGTCGGACACGACGGATTGGCTAAACACTCCGCTTACAGACACGCATCATCTTGGCTCCGTGTCCGTTTCCTGGAAGCAGCAGAGCATCTGCGGCCGGGTGACCTGGGTTAGGTTAGGACTTGCTATGGTCTAGGTGAGTGGCCTTGGGGAAGTCACTGAATCCCCCAGGTTCCCATTTTCCTCCTCGCATGCCATGAAGATGCCAAGTGACACACCCTGTCTTACAGCAGGGTAGTTATGAGTGTCAAATCTGATCAAGTGTGAGCAGCACTTGGTGAATGAACTTCAATATTACTACGATATGAGTACCACTGCTGGAGTAGCTCCAGCTCCGCGCCACCTGCCCACAGGTAAGGGTGACTGACGGGTGGGTAGAATGCTCCTGATGGCTCCTTTAGGTTAGTTCTCAGTGGTGGCATCCCCTTTACTTCATCGCCCCCCCACCGCCCAAGCTGCCAAGTGATTCCAAGGGCTTCTGGGCCGTTACTCCTGAACGCCCAGTGCAAGGCGGCGAGCAGCCAGCCAGAGGCTGTGCAAAATCGGGAGTCTGAGATTCCTAGGAATCTTTTCCTCCTCAATCTGAGAACGGATCGTCAAAACATGCCAGACATTGATCACTAAACGCAGTTTGCAAAATCCTAGCACAGTTCTGCCCCCTCCCCGTCCCTTTGCTCTGTTAGGTGCTGACGCATTTATCTTTGAATTTTATCTGCCGGTTTAGAAACCCTTTAGTCCTTGTCGGACTTAATTTTGAGGGGGGGGCAGTCTGTCGTTCTGGGAAACCGGAGGAAAATTTTTTAAAACTTCAGTTTTCTGTTGGCGTTTGAATACCCTTCACCATATCCACGTTGAAAGCCGGTGGAAGCAACATTAGTTTTTATTTTCCTTAAAAAAAAAAAAAGAAAAAGATGCTTAAGCAGATTTCCAACCCCGGGACTAAACTCGTGCCTCGCATCGGGATCCAGGTGGCTCCCCGAGCGTGGACCTGCGGCTCCGCAGGCCCCGCCGGCCGTCTCCGGCAGCCCACCGCGGCCCCGGCCCAGGGGGCCGCCGGCGCGGACCGGGAGCCGCACCTGGCTCGGCCGGCGGCGGCCGCACAAAGAGCGGCGCGGGCGGCCGCCGGGCCGAGCCGCAGAAAGTAGTCCCGACCACGCCGGCTCCCGATGTTGGTCGACGTCGCTTCACGCCCTCCGCGGGGAGGGCCGACGGGGCCGGCCCGGGAAAGAATCCCTCCGGAATGCGCCGCAGGCCGGCCTTTCCCCTCCGGCCCGCCTCCGCCGGCCCCGCAGAGCTCCCGGGGTCGCCTCGCCGAGGCTGTGCGCGCGGTCTCCTCACCTTTGCCAACCTGCCCGGGAGGCGGCGCCGAGGGAGGGGCGGGCTCGCCCGCGCGCAGGGAGACCGCGGCGGCGGGCCGCGGCGGCGGCGGGAGGCGTATCCCTGCGCCGCTGCGTGAGAGGAAGAGGCTGAATGAGGAGCTGCGCGGGGGAAGCGGGGCGACGGGGGAGGAGGCGGCGGGATGGGAGCCGACGCTGGCGTCGCGCGAGCTCCGGGCGGAGCGGCGCGGTAGAGAGGGCGGCGGCGGCGGCGGCGGCGGCGCGCGCGGAGCCTTGACGGGCCCCCCTCTCTTTCTTCTCTCTCCGGAAAGCTGGGCAGCATGAGCGTGCAGACCTGCCGCTGCGGCGGCCGCCCCGGCTCCTCGCCTCCCCCTCTTCGGGCCGCCCCTCGCCGGTGAGAGCAGCGAACGCGAGAAGGGAAGATGGGGGCCGTCCTGAGGAGCCTCCTGGCCTGCAGTTTCTGCGTGCTCCTGAGAGGTGGGAGAGAAGGCGGGGGCACGGGAAAGTTGGTGGGGTTTGCGGGGGCTGGGGAGGAGGGGGTCTCGTTCCGCTGTGTCTGCGGCGGGGGAGGGGAGGGGAGGGAGGCGAAGCTGGGGAAGAGGAGTCGGGAGAGGCCTGGTCGTGGGGAAGGAGGGAGCAAGGGGCCCGGGAGAAGGGGCTGCGCGCTCCGCCCGGCCACGCTGCAGCCCCCGCCTCGCTTGGCCCACCGCGTCCGGACAGAGCGTTCGTCCGGGCTGCCTGGCGGGGTGACCTCCCCCCGGAGCCCCATCCTGTCCGAGCGACTGGGGATCGGTGGGTCCCCTGCCTGCAGTCACCGGGGACCAGGGGCTTTGTATGGATCTTGGCTCTCGGAACGCTGGAGCCCAAGATGCTTCAGCGTTTGGATTTCTCCCTCCAAGCCCCCACCTTTGCTCTGTAAGGTCCCGTGAACTTTTAGAGCCCTCTTAGTATTTTTTCCAGGCCTTGTAACAACTAATAACTGGTTTCCGTGGAGAATGTAATGATCGTGGGTGAAAGCACAGTTGGAAAGGGACTCCGAGGTTATAGGTCGAGTGTTTTCAGCCTTGGGGAATCGCCTGGGCTCCAGCCCATAATAAAATAGAAACGTTGCCCTTGCAGCCTCTGGCATTCAGGACTTGCCCCTATTTTCGGAGCATGCAAGTGTACAGTTGGCACCAAGTAGGAAAGTCATCCTTGGTGGAGAGGAGCCTGTCCTGGGACCTAAGTTATCGTCTGCTGCGTTCCCCTGGAGACTGCGTGGCACGCTGGTGAATAACATAGGGTATTCTAGGTAATCTGCCCGGAGAATCGCGTAATGATGGTCCCAGGTTTTGTATTTTAGATTGGCCTGCGAAGCTGTCACATATGCTGCGACTTTTATTCTGTGACAGTTCACTGAGGTTTTTGACCGGCCCGCAAGATTTCAACAGCTCTTCTCCCTTCAGTGGTTAAGTGGTGATAACTCGGATGCTATGGGGCATTTACCAGCAGAGGAATTTGAGTACCAATTGATTCAGTGACTTGAAGCTTTGGTTTCAGTTAACAATTCTCACTTGTGTTCATGGTCAGTTCTTTTCAGGTATGGGACCTCTTAGGTCTAAGGAGATTTTTAGCTGTTAAATTTATGTTCAGTGTGCACACTTACTGAAGTTTCCAGAACACAATAGTAACAGTCTTGTGTTATAAATGAGCCAGATATGCCATTTCTGAGTATATATTTATTGGATGAGCATGATTGACATTGTTTTGGAGGAGGAATTATTTTCTTTAGTTACACTTCAGGATTATTCAGGGAGATCCCCTGGAGAAGGAAATGGCAACCCACTCCAGCGTTCTTGCCTGGAAAATCCCATAGACCGAGAAGCCTGGCAGGCTACAGTCCTTGGGGTCGCAAAAGAGCTATTGATTTAACTGAGACACGACTAAAGTGACTGAACAGCAGCCGCAACAGCCGGATTATTAGGTCTGCTTGTTTTTTCTACTTATACTTAATTACAACTCACTGTAAGCATATTTAAAACTATTTCCACGTGTAAATTTCAGAAAGCTAGTGCTGATTTCATTTTCTTGGCAGAAAAATTGAATGCAGTGCTATGTACTTGAAAGGTCTAGTAAATATATGTTTATTTTAGTATAATATAGTCCCTATTGAAGGGGGATTTTGCTATAGTTATGAGAAATGATTTTATTTGACATAGAATATGGATATATTTTAAGACGGGAGGTTAATAGAATTAACAAATGGAGTCTGCTGTTGGGTTAAAGCCTTGGTGAAATTGCATTCCATTACCCAGATGCTTCTGGTTGCCCAATTGTGTTTCTTGGAAGAGAAGGTTATGTTGTAAATGCCACTTGTTTAACACCAGGATTGGCCCAGAATTGGGTTTATTCATTATTGGAGTTAAGAGAAACTACACTTGAAATAATATTGTGAAGTATGATATTATGTAAGAAGACCTAGAAGAGTTAATAGTTCAAATCGCCTCATTTCCACCAGCAGAGTTTCCAAAAGTGAAGCTCTTATTTTAAATGTAGTCTAATCATGGTTTAAGGTGGCCTTTGAATTTAACATACTTAACTATGGGTATATATTTGAACTAAAACTCTTTTTACTGTGAAAGATTTTAATTCATAATTTAAGTTCTTCTCATTCCTTGATAATGTCATTCTCTGTTAAAATTGTGTTATTAGTTAATCTTGGACTCCAGGGAGAAACGTGATTAATTTTTTGTATTAAGATCACTTTTCTTCACAGAAGAGTTGGAGGTTTAACATTGGGAAGATGGGATGATGGGAGAGTTTGGGAGACCTTTGGTCCTCTGGCCCAGTTAAATCAATAGCTGAAAGCCAGCAAATGATGCTCTCAATATCTGGATTGTGTCCTCATCCTTGTCATCAGAGGACAAGGTGTAATGGAAAGATTGGGGGAATTTCAGCACCCAAACCTTGAGTTTAAAGTCCATACTTCACTACCAGATAACCTGGTGATTCTGATCTAGTCAGTTTCTCTGGGCTCCAGTTTCTTTATCTGTAAAATGTGGGTAGTATTACCAAGCTAGTTTGCAAATTTGTTGGGCATAGTAAATGAAATACTGAATATAAAGTGATTTGCAAATGTTATTTTTTGTTACAATTTTCAGTGGTGGACATATCCTCAAATGCCAGGGATTTGAGATTTAATTTCTATGAGATTCACAAGTTCTTAAAGATTTTGATCCTTCTGGTCTAACCACTTCATTTGCAAGTGGGGAAACTCATTCAGAGAGATTATAACTTGATCAATCTTACAGCTGACTAATATTAGAGCATGGATTTATTGTTTATTCTTTCAGCCATTAGCTATGGAATACCTACTGTGTATCAGACTCTGATGGTACATTGGTGAACAAAATCAACATGGGTCCTGCTCTGACGGACCTCACCATCTAGGTTGCCATCCTTAACTCCCATCCAGTTACTGATTAGAAAAGATTATAGCTCTGATTTCCTAGAGGAAATTTTTTTACATAAGAATATAAGTTTCGGAATACCATAGGTGTGTAAATTTTATAAATATTGTGTCCCAGCATATTTCTAGAAGGCTTTGTTGTTTGTAAGAATTCTTTACTACTTATCTTTTTTTGTTGTTAATTTGTTTTGGTGGGGTGGTGGTAAATACTGTCAGCAGAAGCAGAAGTGTTTTCCATCTCAGATTTTTATAGGAGTGGTCCTTGGAAAATTGCTTAATATCAAATATAATGAGATCTTAGGAAGATAGAATGAATTTCGGAGTGGAAATCAGAATTTGATTCTCATTCTAAGTTTGCCAGTAGCTAGCTGTATGACCTTGGATAGGTCATTTAATCTTTGTACACCTTCATTAGCTTCATTAGGATAAAGAATCCTTCTTTTGCAGGTTCTTACTTCATATTAACACACTAAGGGCTCTGAGAAGTTATAGGGTAGAGATCAGTTTTAACTTTGTTGAAATCTACTGTTTCCCAAACTCAACAACGAACTTTTTTTGATGGATTCTGTAATATTGTAAATTTTGTAAAATTCTACCGAACCTGTGTTCTAAGAACACATATAGAGAGAACCTGAGCTAGGTAGCCTTTTAAGCATTAGGGTGAGTCATGTGAATTGATATTTGATGACAGTTTCATATAATTAAATTTGATACTTTAATCCCTGCTTGCTTACTTGGCTTTAGATTTGCTCATCTGGCTAGGAAATAATTTGGCTGGTTATGAAACTTTTGGGTTTCAGCTCATTGTTTTCATCAGGCCTAACAGTAATTTCCCATGGTTCAGTTTTTCAGAGAATTTTTCTTTTCTTTAATTGAAAATTTTCCATTTGCTGAACTGAAATACTTTTCTGTGTAGTTAGTTGTATGTGCTTTGACTATCAGAAAGGTGAGTCTTTTTTTGAGTATCAAGGAAGGTTCTTTGAAGGAGTATATAAATGGAAAATATTGTATGTGAATTTATAAATTGAACATAATGGAAAAATAAGTAACACAGGTTATAGTTACTCAGCCCATGGGTGAGTACTCTGAGAAAACTGATTTTTATCATGGAAATTTTATTGCAAACTTACATTCTGAGAAGACTATAAGGAGGGGCACTGTAGCAGAAAGCTATGGGCTTTGTTGACAAAACAAGTTCAAGTCTTCTACCACTTTATGGCACCCTTGGACAGGTTACTTAGCTTTAGTTCCTACTGTTGGATGGGGATAGTATATTCCAAGATTTCTGTGAGAACTCATGATTCGTTTGCAAAGGCATGGTCAGTAGTAGACTTTGAGTGAAGAGTTACTATTGTTAAGACGGCTAATTTAAAAGAAATATTGTTGCTCAGGAAAGACAAATAAAACATGTTCTGGGCATTGTTTTAGGCCAGTAGTTTTTGAACTTGATTATTCTGCAACTGAAACTACCTGAAATACTTTGATATTTTCTATTTTATTTTATATAAACTACATGGTCTTTATCTACTTATTTTACCTTTTAAGGGATTACAGCTTGAACCTTTTATGTGATTGTTATAAATAAGAATAAATAGTTAATCATGATACTTTAAAATTGCCCATGTTTATGGACAAAATAATCAAAGTATTTCTAATTGAAAATTTTGCCATTATATTATTTGTTTATAATAATTAAAATTATTCGATTGATGGACTTCTCCCTGTAGGGTGGGTAAATACTACACTGAGTTCCTGCCTTGAATGTTTCATGCTTTATGTGAGAGTCTTTGTTTCTTCTGTAAAAGGAGCCTCCCCTTAATGAGTAGAATTCTGCTTCATGTGAATAACTTGGAAATTTAGTCAGATGCCTGGACTAGGCAACCTAAAGAATAGAATATTTGCCTTTGAGATTATTCATTTAAAACATAATTCATAAATACAAGGAAAACTGTTATTTGTTATTATTAGTACCTGCTTTTCTTTCTCAAACTGTTAGTGTTATTTGTGGCAGTAGTGACTGTTCTCACAAAAGGTTTAAATCATTCACATGAGAGACTGGAAAATTCTGAAATGTGCCTGGACTCAATTTGGTGAAAATTGCAAGTAATTCAGTGCTAATTTTTGTTTCTGTAACACCTTGGTTGGAAGGGCCAGGAGCTTGGGGATGTGAAGTGAAATCATACTTGTAGGCAAAAAAATAAGTGAATTTTTAGGCAAAAAAAAATAGTTTTTAAGGTGCTAATTGACGCTAGAAAGATGAATGACTGACCTAAGGCCAGAATGCTTGTACTCTGGACAGTAATTTTACATATAGTGCCTTCTGCGTGCACTTGAATTCACCTGTACCTTAATATGGTTTTGAAAGTGATAGCAATCACTTTTGGTAGGGGAAAATAAATATCATTGTAATTTTGTAGGTAAGAGGTTCTTTAGTTCTTCACTTTCTGCCATAAGGGTGGTGTCATCTGCATATATGAGGTTATTCATATTTCCCCTGGCAATCTTGATTCCAGCTTGTGCTTCATCCAGCCTGGCATTTTGCATGATGTACTCTTGCACATAAGTTAAATAAGCAGGGTGACAATATACAGCCTTGATGTACTGTATGTACATACTGTATGTACTGAATATCAATAACTTCAGATATGCAGATGACACCACCCTTATGGCAAAAGCAAAGAAGAACTAAAGAACCTCTTGATGAAAGTGAAAGAGGAGAGTGAAAAAGTTGGCATAAAGCTCATCATTCAGAAAACTAAGATCATGGCATCTGGTCCCATCACTTCATGGCAAATAGATGAGGAAACAATGGATGACTTTATTTTTGGGGGCTCCAAAATCACTACAAATGATGACTTCAGCCATGAAATTAAAAGACTCTTGCTCCTTGAAAGAAAAGTTATGACCAACCTAGACAGCATATTAGAAAGCAGAGACATTACTTTGCCAACAGAGGTCCGTCTAGTTAAAGCTGTGGTTTTTCCAGTAGTCATGTATGGATGTGAGAGTTGGACTATAAAGAAAGCTGAGCACAGAAGAACTTGTGCTTTTGAACTGTGGTGTTGGAGAAGACTCTTGAGAGTCCCTTGGACTGCAAGGAGATCCAGCCAGTCAGTCCTAAATGAAATCAGTTCTGGGTGTTCCCTTCAAGGACTGATGCTGAAGCTGAAACTCCCAATACTTTGCCCACCTGATGGGAAGAACTGACTCATTGGAAAAGATGTGATGCTGGGAAAGATTGAAGGCAGAAGGAGAAGGGCACAACAGAGGATGAGATGGTTGAATGGCATCACCGACTCAATGGGCATGAGTTTGAGTAAACTCCGGGAGTTGGTGATGGACAGGGAGGCCAGATGGGCTGCAGTCCATGGGGTCGCAAAGAGTCAGATATGACTGAGTGACTGAACTGAATTTTGAAGTTTGCATGTAGGTGGTTTGTCATATTACTGTTAAGTAAAAGCCAATCCAGATTTAGGTAGGGAAAGACTTTTTGTGAAAAGATAATTGCAATAGGGAGAATGCTCTGACTGCACTGGAGAATGCTCTGACTGCACTATCTGCAGGCATTTCAAAATAAAACACAGAAAGACTTTTATGGGGAAGGGTCTAGCAGGAACTTTGTAGGAGTGTGAGCTGAGTGGGTTGTGGTAAGCAGATTCAAGATCAGGAAAGTGAAACTGGAGTTTGTAATTTCCTGCAGGCAGTTGATGGCTTGGAAAGAGCTGTTAGGCGACCTAACATCAGCTTGCTTAAATTTAGGGCTAACCAAACTTTAGGGGCTTGTAGGAAAGAGAAAAGTCTGACTAAAGTTAGATTTTTTGTTAGAGCCAAGTCAGTGGCTAAGCAAGGGGAATTGTGAGCACTTGGTCAGTCCTACTGTTGTTTAAAACAAAACTTGTCAGTCCTAGGAATATGTTTTCGTCCACTCAGGCTGCTGTAACAAAATATAGACTGGATGGCTTATAAACAACAGAACTTCATTTATCACAGTCTGGAGGCTGATAGCCCAACAGCAGGGTCTCAGTATGGTCAGATTCTGGTGAGGACTCTCTTCAGGTTGCAGACAGCTAAGACCTCTCTTTGTATCCTTTCAGGGCAGAGAGAAGAGAGCTCTCCCTGGACTCTTATAAAGGTATTGATTCCATTATGAGGATTTCACCCTTATGACCTCCCCAAGGCCCCACCTCCTGATAACATTCACTCATTGGGGGAGTGTAGGGTTTCCGTGTGTGGATTTTGAGGGGCACAAACATTCAGTCCACAACAAGGTAGGCTAAAGTCATCGTGAGTTTGGTCTGATTATGTGTGTTCAGTTCAGTTCAGTCTCTCAGTCGTGTCCGACCTCCAGGCCTTGCTGACCATCACCAACTCCCAGAGTTTACCCAAACTCATGTCCATTGAGTCGGTGATGCTATCCAGCCATCTCATCCTCTGTCGTCCCCTTCTCCTCCTGCCCTCAATCTTTCCCAGCATCAGGGTCTTTTCAAATGAGTCAGCTCTTCACAGCACGTGGCCAAAGTATTGGAGTTTCAGCTTCAGCATCAGTCCTTCCAATGAACACCTAGGACTGATCTTCTTTAGGATGGACTGGTTGGATCTCCTTGCAGTCCAAGGGACTCTCAAGAGTCTGCTCCAACACCACAGTTCAAAAGCATCAATTATTCAGCGCTCAACTCTCTTTATAGTCCAGCTCTCACATCCATACATGACTACTGGAAAAACCATAGCTTTAACTAGACAGACCTTTGTTGGCAAAGTAATGTCTATGTTTTTTAATATGCTGTCTAGATTGGTCATAACTTTCCTTCCAAGGAGTAAGCGTCTTTTAATTTCATGGCTGCAGTTACCATCTGCAGTGATTTTGGAGCCCAGAAAAATAAAGTCAGCTACTGTTTCCCCATCTATTTGCCATGAAGTGATGGGACCAGATGCCATGATCTTAGTTTTCTGAATGTTGAGCTTTAAGCCAACTTTTTCACTCTTCTCTTTCACTTGTATCAAGAGGCTCTTTAGTTCTTCTTTGTTTTTTGCCATAATGGTGGTGTTATCTGCATAACTGAGGTTATTGATATTTCTCCCGGCAATCTTGATTCCAGCTTGTACTTCCTCCAGCCCAGCATTTCTCATGATGTACTCTGCATATAAGTTAAATAAGCAGAGTGACAATATACAGCCTTGATGTATTCCTTCTCCTATTTGGAACCCGTCTGTTATTCCATGTCCAGTTGTAACTGTTGCTTGGTAATCTGCATACAGATTTCCCAAGAGGCAGGTCAGGTGGTCTGGTATTCCCATCTCTTTCAGAGTTTTCCACAATTTATTGTGATCCACACAGTCAAAAGCTTTGGCATAGTCAGTAAAGCAGAAATAGATGTTTTTCTGGAACTCTCTTGCTTTTTCTATGATTATTTATGTAGGTGTGGGCATTTTAAGTTTGCTTTAGTGGGATTTTTTAATAAGGAATCTTGGAATGAACTTTAAAAGCCCTTTGAGGCCAAGAAAGCCAAGTCAGGTACTCACTGTTGAATTTCACTTGCAGTACTTACAGATTTGGGTGAATTCTTCAAGTCCCCAAAATATCCTGGGGTTCCTGGGCCTGCCGGAAATTAACTTTGCTTACTTTAAGTCTGAGAACTCTGTAAGCCAAGTACCAGTCTAGTTTTCCCAAAAGGACTGTAAGCATTGCCTCATAAAATCAACCACAGTCCTTAAAAGTGTCTGGTGGTATTAGATTAAAGGAACATGACTTTCAAATATGACATCCAGTCAAAGCCTTGGTTGCATAATAATGTTTCCTGCTGGGAGGACAGACTCTTATTGAACTTATGCAAATAGCTATATTTCTATGAAAATAAGAAAACTCAGTTAATACCTGAGTTTTGTTTTTGAATGATGGAGTCAGGGAGATAAAGATTTCCGTTTACAGAAGTAAACTTGCATTGTATGTTACTTACATTGTCATTGCATTATAGGTAGCTTAAGAGAAAAGAGAAACAAATTCTTTAGAGAATAGGACATTAAAGCATCAGCAGTATTTTAAAACCCACAGTCACTGTTTGTCAGTTTATTCAGTCCTGAGTGATTAGTTCTTGTTCTGCTAGATCTTGGGTTAGCAGTCTCATGGATCCATTTGCTTCTCCACTAGGTTTTTGAGAATCCTGACTCAGTATAGTCTCAAAGTTATTTAAGTGATGCCATCAGAAGCTTGTGTCCAAGAGTACAGTCCTTTTTCAGCAATACTTGTTTTGTTGTTGAAGACAAATACTTGGCCTGTAGCTGATTTGCAGGTGCTTTCAGAGAAGCATCAAAATAAAACAACACTCTGTAATGACAAGACTTAAAAGGGTGGTGATAGTTTATTATGGATAATTTCAAAACTGAAAGATCTGGTGAGAGTTTGTTATAGAAAATAATGCAGTTGATAAATAAGTTTGGTTGTTTTTATGGCATGCACACCAAAATAAGTTCCAAGAAGTTTTAGGTAAAATACCTGTAAACATAATGATTAATCTTATTTTTAAAAAGTAGATATTACGTTGATTCATGAGTATAACGGAGAAGGCAATGGCACCCCACTCCAGTACTCTTGCCTGGAAAATCCCATGGACAGAAGAGCCTGGTAGGCTACAGTCCATGGGGTCTCTACGAGTCAGGCATGATTTAGCGACTTCACGTTCACTTTTCACTTCCCTGCATTGGAGAAGGAAATGGCAACCCACTCCAGTGTTCTTGCCTAGAGAATTCCAGGGACGGGGGAGCCTAGTGGGCTGCCGTCTGTGGGGTCGCACAGAGTCAGACACGACTGAAGCGACTTAGCAGCAGCAGCAGCAGCATGATTATAAATGAATATAATCTTTGCAGGGAAGAAGACTTAAAGGTATGTAGTAATCCTGAGACATGATATATCTTGAAGCATATAGTTAGAGCCTATGAAGAGTAATATCAAGATTATTATGTAAAATTTTTTGGTTAAGTCTGGAGTAAGTCCTGAATATGTGTCTAATAAAATTCCATAAGTAAGTTGTGTGAGTCCCTGATGGAGAACCCTCATTAGTCTGCCAAGAATATACTATATTCAAATTAAAGAAATGAAATTATGACCAAGATAACACTAAAAAAAATCATAAAAAAATAAAGAGTAATGAAAACTATAACTGACACTGTACTGTTGTCTAGTATTGGAGAAAGCACCACTCAGTCTGTTGATTAACAGAAACATGTGGACACAGACTAATGATAAATTTCTAGGAACTTCATTCAACTTTTGAAATAATCATATTGACATTTTACCCAATCAGATTTAATTTAGGGAGGGTAAGCATCTCTTCTGACTTGTCTGTGCTTCCTGTACAAAGCATAACATTGATCAAATAAACCAATTATTTTTAATGCCTCTTTTCTTTTACAAGGTGAAAGGATTAATCCTTTGTGAACTTCCAGGAGCCCTTTAGGAAATTCTAAAGAGGTATAGGTGCAAAACATATCATTTAGTATTTTATTTTGAAAAGACAGAATCTCAAAACCTGTCAAGAAATTCGAACATTTGATTAACTAGGATCATGGATCAGTGTCAAAAAACTTTTTTTTGAAAGTAAACATAGGAAACAACCTTAGCTCTTTCAAAATTGAGAAGACTGGCTGATTCATATCAATGTATGGCAAAAACCACTACAATATTATAAAGTAATTAGCCTCCAACTAAAATAGATAAATTAAAAAAAAAAGAAAAAAAAGTGGGAAGACTTTTTAAAATAGTAAGATGTGATAAAATTAAGATCAATTACAGGAAATTCTGAAAAGACAACCGAAGTTTTGTCTTCAGGGGAGATTGGTTACTCAGAAGGCAAAGAAAAGCCATTTATAACCTCTTTAAGTGCACATCAGTAACCCAAGAAATTTTTGTCATTTTAGTAGAAAATCAGATTTTAGTTTTATACAAGTATAATATTTGATAGTGAAGCATTTTCTGAAAATCTTACATATAAACCTTTCAAGTCTTAGCTGGCTTTGATGACAAAATTATTTTTTTTCATGATAACTTTGTGTTTCTATTCAGGGTTTGTTCTATACATGTTCTTTTTTCTCATTCTGAAACACTTTTAGTCATTTTACTTTAGTACTGTTTTCTTTTTCCTTCAAAGCACATCGTGCATAACTTGTATACAGAGTTGTTCCTTTCTGTCCTCATTTCTCCTATTAGAGTCTCCTTTACATACAAGATTGTAACTTACAATTACAGTAACTACTATTTTACAGAGAAAACTATGAGATAGAGAATTGTGGATTGTTACATACCAGCATTTTGTAGTAGACTGGCAGAGCGTATGAATATATATCTTACAACTTCTTATAGTCATGTTCTTCCAAATAGTACAACTTCTCAATGTGGCAGAAGTGAATATATTTATTAATAAACTCAAATATACATAGCTTCTTGGTGGCATGAAAATAAGAAACAGAAACTTATGTAAACTTAAAATGCTTATGCCTCAGTCTTCTGTCGTACACAGAAATGACCTAGGTATTTAATGAATATTCATAAATAACTTAGTAACGTAAAGCCTTAGACTTAATGCTAAAAGATTTTGGAAACAATCTTCAAGTTGGCCTATTACAAGACATAATTACTTTCAAAATAGTTTGTCAGAATAATGACTCAACCTGGCTAAATACAGATATAGATATAATGCTAGTTTATTCTATCAATAAACCTGTAAAAGGTTAGGAAGAGAGTTTTCAAGTAGAATAAAAATGTACTCTTGTGTTATACTTAATGCCTGTAACTCAGAAGACATAACTTTTGTTATTAAACCTATGGTATCAAACTAGTCTCACATCAAAGAATTGTCTACATGTTTTTTAACTTGGATTCTTAAAACATTTGGGTTAGTTTCTATAATTAAAGTTGTGAAAGTATAAGAATTTTAATTTCCTTAACTGCTGGAAATCTCTTCTGTGAGTGCTTTTTGTTTTTAATAGCTTTAGTCACACACCATATAATTCAAGTGTATAACTCAGTAGTTTTTAGTTGTTTCACAGAATTGTGCCCCTACCACCACCATCAGTTCTACTCAGAAGAGAACTCCTTTAAGGGATTTCATAATGTAAAATTAAACTTGGCAATACCAACTGAAGGTAGGGAAGTAATTTTATATATATGTAGATGCATTATATATATAGATTCATACACACATACGTATGTATATATATGTGTATACATATATGCATGGATATGTATGTATCTCTCTATAACATGCATACACGTACACATAGGAACACATAGGAACGCTTAAATAGAGAGCTTACTGCAGCTTTAGTTTTAAGTTTCAGCTCACTGATGATTTGTATAGAAGAGCTCATTCTCTTCCTTCCTTTATTTTTAATTGTGTTTCTGGCAGATAGGGCAGGTTGAGGTTACCTACTCAGTCACTGTGAAGGCTACCATCTTCCCACCATGACTTGTGGAGGAGACCTTTCGGATTTTCTTTGCCCTGATATGTAATCTCACAGAGACTGTGGACTATATTTTGAGTGAGGGACAGAAGAGAGACCACAGGCTGTCTGGGTGTTTCAGAAGCTCATTTGAGTGGATAAAAGATCCAGCCTGTTTCCAATTTGTATTTTTGACTTTAGGTCCATAAGTCCCTAGTGGGTTAAAGGGAGCCTTAAAGTGATAATGACTACAGGGAGCTGAGGGGTTGATGTGAGAAGAGTGGGTAGAGGGGCAGAGGAGATTGGGGTATTAAAGGGGGACAGTTAAGGATTCAGGGGGAGCTGAAGGGAAGCTTGAAGTGGTACAAAGGAAGAAGAGAGCATGATGGAGAAGGGGAGGTTTTAGGGAGATCCATCCTGTTTCTCAAGGAGGATATGGAAATTCTAAATTGTCTTAGTAAAAGTTTGCCATTTTTGAAGATACTGGACTGATTTAGAGCTGTAAAGGTGAAGCATGTCGGATAAGATGGAAGGGTGCTCAGTGGAGTGAGAATTACCTATGGGATGAGATAGTTAAACCAGACATGAGACTTTGAGAAAGCTGGGAAAGAGTATTCCTTTGTGAGGAGCCAAGGAAATTCCCTTCTCTTATCTCCGCTGTAGGAATCGGGAAAGAGGCCTCACAGAAGAGCTGGGAATATTCCCACTCAAGAGTTGGAATGTGATGTTTGAGGTGTGTTGGGGTCAGAGAGTCAAAAAAGTTCTTTGCTGGAAAATATTAAAGTAACTTCTTACCATGTTGTAGCAGATAAGATGGCCGTAGCACTGGTTCAGGATTTAAACTCAGGGAAGGATCCCTGAATCTCTTAGCAGGAGAGGAGTTGAAATGACTCTTGAAATGTGATTATTGAGGTAGGGATGGCACGGGTCCATAGCTGAAGTCCAATCCTCATCCAAGTCATGTCACTGTACAGATGTCAAATAAAAATAAATTCCTACTTGGCAAGGAGAGATTTTATTTGAAAAGGCTTTTGCAATAAGGAGATTGCTCTGACCACAAGATATGCAGGTATCTCAGAATCAAACACAAAAAGGGCTTTCAGTGAACAGTACCAGCAGGATCTTTGTGGGAAAGTGGGACAAATGAGTAGAGGTTAGCGGATGACATGACCCAGGCAGTTTTACAGGAGGGGTCAGTGTGTGTGGTCAGCTGATACTTCAAGTGAGTTCTTAAGAGAGGGTGTTCTGGATTGGCTTGCTTAAAGAGAGGGTGTTCTGCATTGGCTTGCTTAAGCTTAGAGCTAGCCAAAGTTTAGGGGTCTGTGGGGAACAGAGCCTGGCCACACTGGTCAGACCAAGTCAGTGTGTCAGTTGGGCGTTTGTGTGCATTTCGCCAGTACTTAATGTAAAATCCTTCTGGGTTTTTAAGAAGTATATTTTTAGATCAGGTTCTGAAAAATAAATATTAGTAAATATATTTTTTTATATGACTGTCATACAGTGAACTGTGTTAGTAGGCATTCCCCAAATTAGTTAAAAGATATTGCTCCTCTTCTCAAGTGGCAGAGATCCTAGTTGAAGAAGGAAATAAACTTTAAAAATTTCATTATCAAAGAAGTTGTAAAGACTGTAAGCGTACAAAGAAGGAAAGCTGAGTCAATTGGAAAGATCCTTGGAATAAATAAGGTTTGAATCAGAACTTGCTTGCTTTATGAGGTGGGAGAGGTAGGAAGTGAGCAGGAGAGTGAGTACACTGTGGTGATGAGGTATGATGTGCTCACAGTTGATGCGTTAAAAACTAGTGTGTACCATTCAGAGACTGCAGGGTAAGGTAGAGTCATAGGAAGAAGTCACCTAGTGGAGCCCTGAGGTATTGAGGTTTTTTAATTTTAGGCAAAGGAAATCAGAAACCTTTTTGAATTGGACAAAAATTAGAAGTAGGCTTCTTGGTGACTCAGATGGTAAAGAATCTGCCTTCAGTGCAGGAGACTCAGGTTCAATCACTGGGTTGGGAAGAGCCCCTGGAGAAGGGAATGGCAACCCACTCTAGTATTCCTGCCTGGAGAATGCTGTGGACAGGACCCAGTCCAGGGGGTCACAAAGAGTCAGACACTACTGAGCAACTAACACACACATACACATGAAGTAGAAAAGGGAAGGGAGAGAGTGTTGAGACCTTTTACTATTGAGGTAGTTTAGCATGGGGTAATGAAGGACTAGAGTAGAGTGGTGGTTGAAAAAGTGCAGAACAAGAGGCTGAGATAAGGACCTGCTAAATAAGAATCAACAGGATTGTAATTGGCAGATGGAGGGCGGAGAGATGGGGGAAAGGAAGCTGTCAAGGATGGCTCCATTGACACAACAGAGGAATTAGGGAAATTGTGGTACCATTGACTCTTGAGGATTTCCTCTGGGAGAAAGGTGATGAATTTAATTGTAAGGCAGGGAGAGATGGCCAACTTGTATAATTTTCTTGTCCATACTTTTGTTCTCTAAGTAAGGAAGTATAGAAGAGAAGATCATCTGAGTTTACGTAATCACAAGCAGCTCTATTCCAGTGATTTTCAAGTCATCTCCAGCCTGAGTTTCAGTTCTACCCATATAACATTTTGTTGGCCATCTCACCATACTATTTCTTGTATCTGCAATAGCTCCTGCCAGGCCTCTGCTATCAAAAATTTTTGTTTTTAATAAAGCTAACCTTTTTGTTACCAAGAGAATAATTAACCACAGAATCTTACAATATTGATATGCACTTCATTTAACCATCTGTTAGCTATTGACTCCTTTAGTCCAACTTCCCACCTATCACTCAACTGAAACTGCTTTCTCCAAGTTTTCATAACCAAATCCAAGTTGCCTTATCTGTCCTTAATTCTTGACTTTTTTTGCAGCATTCACGAATGTTGACCAAGATACGAACTTCCAATGTGACCCAGCAGTCCCACTCCTGGTTGTTTGTTCAAGAGAAATGAAAGTGTATGACTCCACAAAAGTTTGTACATTAATTGTTACAGCAACTTCACTAATAATAGCTAAAAACTGTAAACAGTCTAAATGTCTATACACACTGGAAAATGGATAAACAAATTTTAGTATATAGATACAATGGAATTCTGCTCAACAATAATGTTGATACATAGAACAAAATGGATGAATCTCAAAAATATGCCAACAAAAGAGTACACACTACAGGATTCCACAGAAATCTAGATAACAGGCAAAGCTAATCAGTAGCAACAGAAAGCAGATCAGTGGTTGCCAGGGCCAAGAGTAACTGGGATATATGGCAAAGGAACAGAAAACTTGGGGAATAATAGAAGTATTGTGTGTCTGATTGGATTGGTTGTCACAGTTGCATGCATTTACTAAAGTTTTTTGAACTGTACACTTTATGTGCGTTTTATTGAATATAAATGATAATATAACTTATTTTATATACAAAAGAAGATTTCACAGAATGACCAATATATATATATATATACCATTCAAATGAGAGGTTATATGAGAAGATGATATCATAGAACTTCCTAAAAGGTCTCTTTCCAGTTGGAAAAAAAATGTTGACTGTATCCCCACCTATGAAGAACACAATGTTCTCCTTATAGTGTTAATTCTTGTGATCATGCTTAACCTGCCTTTTAGTTTCAAATATAGGTATAGACTGAGAGAGGAGGAAGGGAAACTCGTCATTTGATACTGAGGACAACATAGAGGAGGATGGATGGGATATAAAGAGATTTTTGAGAGGTTTTAGATGTTGGGGATGTATAATATTTACCTCACCTCCTGCTTCCCTGAGGTTACTTTGTGAGGTGATGTGGGATGAAGGATTCAGAGCATGGAATTTGTCTTCAGGAAAGTAGAAAAAGGTTAGAATGGCACTAGAGAAAGCTTGGTTGGAAGTTAACGAAGGAAAATAAGGATTTCTAAGCTCTTGTGAGGATTCACTAAAGAGATATGGTGGTGATTATTTGAGTTAGGAAGTCTGGGTATTAGGAAGTCTGAAGGTAAGCTCCATGGTATGAAAATGTTGAATGCGTGGCATATATACTACAACTCAGGGAAAGTCTTTGGGGATCCAGCATATTTCTTTAGTAGATTAAAACAGTATTGGAAATCAAATTAGACTTATTCAGTTCAGTTCAGTCACTCAGTCGCGTCCGACTCTTTGTAACCCCATGAACCGCAGCACGCCAGGCCTCCCTGTCCATCACCAACTCTGGGAGTTTACCCAAACTCGTGTCCATCGAGTCGGTGATGCCATCCAGCCATCTGATCTTCTGTCGTCCCCTTCTCCTCCTGCCCCCAATCCTTCCCAGCATCAGGGTCTTTCCAGTGAGTCACCTCTTCCCATGAGGTGGCCAAAGTATTGGAGTTTCAGCTTCAATGTCAGTCCTTCCAGTGAACACCCAAGACTGATCTCTTTTAGGATGGACTGATATCCCAGTTAATATATTGCTAAATAGATATTTGTGACAATATTGTAGAAAGTATTCAAGTATCAGAAGGATGTTTGGACAGGATGAACTCTGGGATTTCTTTTTAATAGTGTGTATAGGTTTATGCATAGTCCTTTGGAAGTCCTCAGTTGTAATCAGTATTGCTAACTTAAATTGACTTGTCCACTTTTCCCTCCACCCTCCTTTTTTTTTTTTTTTGGTTACTCTTAAGGCTTGTGAGGCCTTAAATGACCAGATAGGTTCTTTGGATTTTGTAGACCAGATGTTTAGTAGAAATAATTTTGACTTGAAAGTCACAAAAGACATTTAGCTGCCACTTAATGCCATATGCAGATTTTGTATAGTTTTCCAAGGAAAGTACCATAAAGAAAGGTGCCCAGTAAATATCTGATTATTACCACCCTTGGATTTTAAACTGTAAATGTTCTGGGGCTATTTCTTAGCCTTATGCAGCACTTAGCATTATACCCTTAACTAATATGACCTTTTGCCTGATTTTATAATTGACGCATAGTTTGAGGGACTCAGTTTTAGGTAGTGTGGTGAACACAGTGTGGGCTGATAAATCAGTGTGATGTATTAAGGGCTGAAATGAGCCAAAAGTGAATCTTTGATGGAAATTTACTAATTTGCCAATAGCAGCTTAGGTACACAAACAGAAAGGGCTGTCACTTTTTGAAAAAGCTATCTGTCTGTTTGTTTTTAACTAAGAAAGTTGGATTTAGACTTAGTTAGAAGGGAAGTTCATGTTGTGCTTACTGATGAAAGTAGTGGACCTCATAAGTCTGTTTGGTTTTTCTTTACTCTTTTCGAGCACTTAAATTTTTCAAAGATTAATTTCTTAAATGGGGAGTGGTTAGTTTTCAGCTAAGTTGGTCTTAGCTTTGGATGATAGGCCTTTAGTGAGTATTGTGATTGAAGACCATGTAGGTTATGACTTCTTAACCTTGGGCTTTTTGTTTGGGTGCCTCATTTGTGTTCTTCATCTTAGCCTCTAGATCTGTACTGTCCATTTGACCACTTGTTTACTTAAGTTTAAATGAATTAAGATTAAGTAAAGTTAAAAAATCAATTTTTTAGTTGTATTAGCCACATGTGGCCAGTGGCTATTGTATTGCACAGTGGAGAGAACAAGTCTGTCATCGTAGAAATTTCTGTTGGATATTGGTGCTCTGGATCTTTAATAACTATTGATACCAGGGAAGTAAATGTCAGAAGCTTGGAGTAAATGCTTTAAAAAAAACCCCAAACCAATATTTTGGGTAAAAAACATTTATACAGCTTCAGTCCTGAAGGCTTCACCTTTCTCAGAGTTAAATACTGTGTCTTAGGATAGGCTTTATGTATGATTTCAGTATTAAGTCTTCTTCGGAGATCATTCTAATAATAATATAAAGCAATAAAAAAAATAGTTGTATTAAGAACTATATCTGCCAGACTGTTTTAACAGTTTTATTAAGGTATACTTGATAATACAATAAATTACTCATAAGAAAAGTTTAATAAGTTTTGATGTATGTGTACACTTCTGGAACCATCATCAGTCACTACAGTGTAGTCATCACCTGCAAAGGTTTCCTCATGCCCCTTTATCATTCCTCCTTCCTTTTCTTTTCCACCTTCCCTCCCCACCTCCAGATAACCACTGATCTGCTTTTTGTCACAATAGATTAATCTGACTTTTCTAAAATTTTGTATAAACGGGGTATGCAGTATATACTTTTCTCTGTCTGACTTCTTTCGTTCTACATAACTATTTTGAGATTCACTCAAGTTACATGAACAGATAGTTTATTACTTTTTTTTTGGGAGGAGGGGGCTGTGCTGTGCGGCATGTGGGGTTTTAACAGTAGTGTTTCCACCAGGGATTGAACCCAGCCTCCCTTCAGTGGAGGCTCAGAGTCTTAATTACTGAACTGCCAGGGAAGTCCCAATAGTTAATTTCTTTTTATCATATGGATATATCAGTTTATTCATCCATTAGTCTGTTGGTGACATTTAGATTGGTTCCAGCTTGGGTTGTTACAAATAAGCTGCTATGAACATTATACATAGGTCTTTGTATTGACATTATACTTGTATTTCTCTGAAGTAAATATCTAGACATGGAATGGCTGGATCATATAGTAGGTTGTTTATTTACTCTTTTAAGAAACTGCCAAACTGCTTTCCGAAAATGCTGCACTATTTTACAGCCCCCCCCCCCCGCCCCAATAAAGTATGAGTGGTCCATTGGCTCCATATCCTTGTCAGATTCTTGAAATGATCAAGCTTTTTTATTTTATCTGACAAGACTGTCCTGGTAGAATTGATTTCCCCCTCTTGAAAGTCTTTTTTATTTAAAATGCTGCAGAAATAATGCTTTATGAAAAGATTTCAACAGTTTCCTATACATTTATTTACTCTTTGATAGTTATTTGCTCACCATCGCTGATTTGAAACTCAGTTTATGGAATCGATGCATTTTGTCCATTTTGACTTATGCACTTTTCTCTTTTTGTTCTAGCGGCCCCCTTGTTGCTTTATGCAAACAGACGGGACTTGCGATTGGTTGATGCTGCAAATGGCAAAGAGAATGCTACGATTGTAGTTGGAGGCTTGGAGGATGCAGCTGCGCTGGACTTTGTGTTTAGTCATGGCTTGATATACTGGAGTGATGTCAGCGAAGAAGCCATTAAACGAATAGAGTTCAACAAAACTGAGAGTGTACAGAATGTTGTTGTTTCTGGATTATTGTCCCCTGATGGGCTGGCATGTGATTGGCTTGGAGAAAAATTGTACTGGACAGATTCTGAAACTAATCGTATTGAAGTTTCTAATTTAGATGGATCTTTACGAAAAGTTTTATTTTGGCAAGAGTTGGATCAACCTAGAGCTATTGCCTTAGATCCTTCAAGTGGGTAAGTTTTGCATAATGTACAAAGATTATTGTATGTCTTCCTGGCTGTTTTCTTTCCACTAGCATAGACACCTCTCACTTCCAAGAGAAAAGAAACACTAGACCCCACTTTTAGATTCTTTGGACTTCTTTGTCAAGTAGACTTGAATGTGGGAAGTTAAGTTAGGTCATGTTCTTAAAGTAAGGTGTGTTTATAAATAGTTTTGTGTTTCTAGTATCACTTAGGGGATAGCCATGTTTATAGTTCTTGTTTTTTCTTCTGCATATTTTGTAATTGAGAGAATAATTAGAAGGCAGAGAAGGAATGATAATAAGAATGGTATGTGATAGCTCAAATATTCTGAATCATACCTTTTATTATATACACCGTTACTTTGTAACACTAATATTTTTTTATTAAGCTGATTTTTTAGTATGTCAGTGTTGAATGAAAAAAATTAAGTTGTTAACTCATCTAGTTCACTAAACATGTTTATCATAGAGTTTATTTTCTAATAAGAGAAACTTGAAAGTATGGGCAAATTTTACTGTATAGAATGTGAACTGGTCCTCAGGTGCTTCTCTCTGACCATGTTTCAGTCCTGCCTGTACAATTCCTTGCTGTGTCTCTGTTGAGCACATCGTTGTGCCAGAGTCTGTCATGGCCAGGTATAGATAATAAAACGTGAACCTGAAAGGAACTACTGTTAATTGTTAAAATCTAAAGATAAATACCTGTGAATCACTCTTTTAATACTTCTTTTTCTTTGACGTTCAAGTATATTGGAATGCTTTAAAACTCATTTATAGGAGGAAGTGGGTTAATATTATGTAACAAGTTAAAATTTGGGGAAAAAAATGAAAGAAACGTTTATGTGTGCTCTTTGTCTCGATATCAGGTCCTTCTGGTGACAGTCTTAAGACAGCGCCATGTTACAGGAAAGTGAAAAGCCTTGTCTGACTGTAAAGGATAACATGGGCAGTAGTGAGTGAGATTTTAGAGTGAGAAGTTCTAGAAAGCATATATACATATATACTTCATATAATATATAGAAATGTATTTTTAGAGAAACATTAAGAGCTGTCTGCTAAAGTCAGATGTTCTTTTAATAAAGCATTAGAAAATATTATACTGACGCTAGTGGTAGGAAACAGGGTTGTGTGTTCCAAGGAGAAGGTCATGGATGTTGAATGTATGGTACACTGTCTTGACTGAAGAATCTGGTTCTTGAGAACTTGCAAGGGGTTTTTGAGAAACGGAATCTGTTTTGCCAGCAAAGTTTGTTGTTAAGTCTCAGGGAATGTTGAAATGTCTCTGAAGTTACTGCTTTGTAGAACATACAGGGTTTTGTTGCTTTCCATGCTTATTAGGAAGTAATATTTTGAGGAAAAGATAAATAGTTCTCCCTCTCTCCTTTTTGACAAATTCAGTCTTAGAACTCTAAGGATGATGGAAAATTTCCCAAGTATCTATTAAATGGTTAGTATGTTCAGAGCTCTGCTTTTTTGTGTTCTTTTTGGGGAGAGATGGAGAATGTCTTTAAGGATTTATTATTTAAGGAGAGAAAACTTAGGAGAGAACTTTTCCTTCTTCAGAGCATGTTTATTTGCATTATGTAGTGTGAATGTGGAGAGGGAAAGAGTGTTAAATTAGAAGAGCCACAGATCTCTTAAGGATAGTAATAGTTAAGGGAGGTGAATTTATAGGCAACTCTTTGACTATTCAGGATCTAATAATTTAATAACTAAATGAGTCATTCTCATTTTGTCCCTTGAAACTTGAGCTTTACTTCTTCCTGGCAGGTTTGTGTCTTAGGAAGTAAGTTTCCCATGTAATGAAAAAGTACATTAGTGTTACTGTGGTTTAAATATTTACTAATGTTTGAATCTCAAATTTGCCAGACTCAGCAAGTAAAGGATATTATTGAAAGAATCAATAATAATGTACTTTGAAGGTGACAGTACTGTTATTTAAGCTTCTGAGGGACAGTCACTGAAGAATATTTTTCCTGAGGCCTAAATGGGGTTTTGGTCACACAGTCAAATACCTTTCATTATTTTTCATGTCTGTAGTTAGTGTTGCATATGTGTGAGTGTGCATGTATAAATTCACTTTTTCAACTCTCTAGGAGTTCTCGGAAAGTTTCTTTTAATTTTTGGAAAGTTACTTTTGTGTTGTATGGCTATTTTTTACATTGTGCAACTGGAAGCAGATAGAATGTAGCCAAATAGTGTCATTTCATACTTAGCATGATGAAGCATGTTTAGAATTATATTTTAAACTTGTGCATTTAAAAATATATTTTATCGAGCAATTTTTTCAGTATTGATCTTAGATTTGTGTTAACACTTTTAGTTTTAATGCAATAGTAATTTTGGATTGAATGATATCATATCAATTATAGCAAACAGGAGAGATGATTTCCAGATTTATTTTTTAGGGGAAAAATGAAGTTTGCTTACCAGAGAAAGTACATGAAAACAGAGCTGAGGAAAATGGTGGCTTTATCAGAGTTCCTGGATCCTGGGTTATGAGGTTCAGAAGAGCTGACTGAGCGCTCTCACATCAGCTTATGTAAAAGGAAAGCTCTTGAATGACTGGCATTGTTTGAGCCCTGGGAACTGGTGCAGACATCTGTGTGCTTTCAGATGTATGGAGTTCTTTGTGCAGTCAGTTCATTTAGCCTAGACTGAAGGAAGATTTTTATTTCCCTCTCTAAATTTGGCTTCTATTAGCCTGAGATTTTTTTTTACTCTTTCTTTCTTTTGAGTGACTGGCGGTATAGAATTCCTAATAAGGAACGGGAAAAACATGTGTATGGAAATGGTTCCAGAAGTGAACAATAGTAGTTACAGAAAGCAGTATCCTTGCTTTATGGTGAGAGGTGATTCCTGTGTGGCTGCTTCTGATGGTGGAGCTCCTGAATCTGATCCACAGGGACTGTTCTAATCTTAGAGATGTTGAGGAGCTGCAGAACTAGTTCAGTGGAACGAGAATGATTTATAATTTCCCTGTCAGTTAAGTACGTGTAATTTGTCATAACTTCAGTATGCTTAAAAGTGTTTTCTATACTGGTATATCCCAGATGACTAAAACAGTTGCTGCCACATAGTAGATGTTCAGTAAATATTTCTTTTATAGTCCTATTAATTGTCCTTGTGAAGGAAATTTGTTTTCTAAGCAATGTAAACTTTAGTGTGGTCTTGTGAATTCTAAATCAGTATGGCTTTGATTACAGTTGTTAATTTGAAAAATGGTTAAGATTTTTAGTCTTTTCATTAGAAGTTATCAAGATTATATTTTAAAGATACACTCATTGGAGCATGTTTCATGTCACATCCAGCTTTGTTAATTACCAAGGAAGTTACTTCCTTTTCTTAGATGTCAGATTCCTCATTTCTAAAATGAGTTCCTTTCAATTTTGAACTTTAAAAACCAGGCATTTAAAGAAAGTACTGTATCTCATTTTAAAAAATGTATTTTAGTTACACATTCAGTCTAATTTAGGTATTTTATACTTATAATTGTGTTTCTCAGAACAGATTCTTTATAGATTTTGTTTTTACTGCCCTTATTGCACATGCTGTCACATTCAGCCTCTTTGTTTAGGGCTGTTTCACCTCTAAAACTAGCTTGAACCTTTTTTCCAGTTCCACTTGATGTAAACTGAAAAGTACTTTAAAATATCAAAGGATGTGTTTTGTATGAAGAATGGAAAATGTGGCGCATTACTTTCAGACAGATTATATATATTCAGATATGCTTCGTATATATACACACAAATATGCTTGGAGATAGGTGTTTTTGAAATAATCTAAAAAGAGTGTGTTGGAAAGCCATTAATCCAGGAAACCTGTATTATAGGTTTACTTTACTAGCCTCTGGGATAGAAATCAAGGCCCATGGAAGTTAAAACTTTTTATTAAGGATAAGTAAATAAATGTGTGTATTTAATTGTATGTATTCTCAAATATTAGTGTCAGTCTTTCCTTTTACGAGTGTCTTAACTCTCATCCAGCTTTTAATCCTTTATATCGAGTGATACATATCACATCTCACTGAGTTTTGATTGTGTGGTTTACTATTTTTATGTTCTGTATCTCCAGGCCTACTTTTATTGAGGGAATATTAAAAGGAAGTATTTGCAGTATGACTAAATGACTCTAAGTAGCTTAGTCTCTTAATAGCTTTCTTTGCCTTTTATCAATAAATAAAAGCTTTCCTTGCTTGAGGATTGACCTTTTGATTTATCCTAGCAAAGAGAAGAATGATATTTTATGAGAGTAATGAATACAGGATACCTTTAACTGAGTTCTCTGCACTTTGGTACTCTTATATACCCTTGCTATATTTATTTCAGTGTGATTGGCTCTTTAGAAATTTTAGCAAATTAGTTTGATCACACCTGATGTTTGTGTTATTGAATCTTTTAAGATTTTGGAAGGAGTATGTGACAGCTGATTTGTGAAGTAGAAATGAAATGATTGTCTTTAGTATCTTTTTTCTTTGTAGCGTTTGATATTGATACCATATTCCTTTTAGAATTTCTTCTCTTAAGATTTTCTGATTTTTATACTGTTGGCTTTCCTACCTCTTGGACCACCCTTTCCTTTTCTTTTCTTAATAACTCCTTACGTTTAAAAGTATATTGTTTGTTCTTTCCCTAAGATCATATCCATTCCCACAGCTTTTGCACAGAAGCAGATAGCCGATTATCCATAAAGCTCCATATCCTTCCTGAAGCTCTCGCTCTGTCTGAACTCTGAATAACGTACAGTTTTGAAAGGTGTCCTCTTGGTCAATTGGGGAAGCCTGTTTTCTGCCAATTAAATCCTGGGAGTGGTAGGGAATTTTAAGGATCTTCTTGATAAATGACCTTCACCTTTTGGCTGAACAAACCTAGTCCTTTGGCTAAAATAAGAGAAAGTCAGATTCTTGGTTGAGATTTTCCAGTTCCACTTTTGGTCCTTTCTTTTTTCCCATGAAAAGTGCCTTGCTGAAGCTATGGGTTTTTTATTTTTTTTCTGCATGTTGAGTTACTTAAAAAATGCAACCTGGTTGCTTTATTTAAAAGAGGAGTTTATAAATTCTGTGTTTTTAGATTTACTCACTGTACTGATGTCTTATTTTACTATTTTTCTGTATCCCACTTAATCCAGTTGGTTTTAGCTTCCTTCTTGCAGTATGTTCTTTAATATTTCAGCAGAAGCCTGTTAATGGTAAGCTCCTGGAGCTTGTCTGCAAATTTATTTTGTCCTCATCCTTGGAATGATTATAAAATTCTCTGTGATTGTTATTTTCACTCGGTCCTTTGAGGGTGTTATGACTTTAATTGTTGCTGTGAGAAGTCTGTTTTCTAATTATTGTTGCTTTGTAATTTTTTTCTGGTTGCTTAAAAGCAGCCCTTTAGCATTCCTAAATTTTTGGTACTTTGCAGCTTTGTTCACTTTGTGTCCAGATGTGGCTGTGTTTTATTTATCCTGCTTAGAACCCTTGTTTCTAGAATATAATCATCGTTCTTTATTCTAGAAAGTTATCCATCATTTTCTTACTTTTCCTTTCTCTCTAGTCTTCTTTGGAATTCCTGTTTGATGTATTTGGACCATCTGATTTTCTGCTCCATGCCCCTTAATCTTGCTTTCATATCTTCTCTCACTTTATCTCTCTGGGCTTCTGGTTATTTTTTGCACCTGCCTTCCAGATAATTCTTTGTTCAGCTGTGCCTAATTTTGCAGCTTAGTATCAGTGATTGTATTTTGCTTCTGTAGAATTTCTTTATGCCCTTCATTTAAAACTTACTATGAGATCATGTTACCCTACATAAAAGAAGAAATAGTGTATGAATAATATTAGACTTAAAAATGTTACAAAAATAGTTGAGATAGTTCTTGTGTAACTTTTACTTGCATGTGCAGTCCTTCAGTCTTGTCTAACTCTCTGTGACCTTCATGGGCTGTAGCCCACAGGCTCCTCTATCCTTGGGATTTTCCAGGCAGGAATATTGGAGTGGGTTGTCATTTCTTCTCCAGGGGATAATCCTGACCCAGGGATTGAACTTGAATCTTCTGCATTGATAGGTGGATTCTTTAAACCTGAGCCACTTAGGTGGCTTTACCTTGTTTCCCTTAATATTATATTTTATGTAATCATAGAAGAGTTATCTAAATCAGGAAGTTAATGTTAATACAATATGGTTAACTAATCTCTAGACCGTACTTGAATTTCTCTAATTTTCCCATTAGGGTCCTTTTTGTGGTCGAGGGTCCCATGTTGCATTTAGTTCTTATTTCCTTAGTCTTTTCTAATCTGGGACATTTTACCAGTCTTTGTCATCATAACCATGACCTTTTGAAGGTTACTGGCTAATGGTTTGCAGAACGTCCCTCATTTAGGATTTGTCTGAGGTTTTCCTATGATCAGTTACATGTTTTTGGCATAGCAGAGGTCATGTTCTCCCCTCAGGGCGTTGTATCAGCAGATATGTGATGTGGATACTGGTGATGTATTATTTGATCACGTGATTATGGCGTTCTCTGCCAGGCTTTGTGTGTGTGTTTACATTTTCCCTCCTTACAATACCTGTCTGAAAAGGTGCAGCTATCTTGCTTCTTATCATACAGCTATAGCCTGCATCCTCAGTCGTGTCTGACTCTTTGTGACCCCATGAACTGTAGCCTGCCAGGCTCTCCTGTCCATGGAGTTTTCTAGGGAAGGATACTGGGGTGGGTTGTCATTTTCCTCCTTCAAGGGATCTTCCTGACTCCGAGATCTAACCCACATAAGCTCAAACCCACATCTCCAAGGTCTAGGAGCTGCGTTGGTAGGCAGATTCTTTAGTACTGAGCTACCTGAGAAGTCCACTTCTTACGTTACTTCTAAGCAACCTTTGTTGGTTTTTGCCTGCAACAATTAATACTGTGGTTTTCTGCCGAATGGTGATAGTTGTGGTTCCATTGTTCCTTTTAAACATGCATTGTTAGTTAGAATTCCACCTTAAGGAAGAACTGTCTTGTCTTTCCTACTTAGGCATTTATCCAATAATTTATGTGAGTATGGACTCAGCAGCGTTTGTTTATTCTGTAAGTTATAATCCATTACTGTCTTTATTTCTTGCTCAGGCTGTCCTAGATTTTGCCATTGGGAGTTCCTTCAGGTTTGCTCCTGTGTTCTTTTGACAGGCCCTCATCATTTTTAAACACTTACTATCTGCAAAGCACAAGGTGTTCCACATTCATCTTGTCCTTTCGCTTCACCCTTGGACTCAACCCTTTCTGCAAGGAGTTCTGTCTCCTTTATTGGAAGATGGTAGTGAGAAGACAAGGTCTGGGAGCTGGGTGTGTTCACACTGGATTTTCATTGCAATAGTTTATGATAGTGATAAACAGGGTTCTCATTGTCCACAATGTATTTTCTTATTTCCTCAGTCCTAGTGTACAAATTTCAGAATTGCTAACCTGTACTCTTTTGAGAGACACATTTTTTGTCTGGAATACACTACTGTGAAAATCTGTCAGTCAGAATTCTGTCTTCCAAATGTATTTAGGTAATTTTTCTTTCCCATCAGTTGCAGTGTGGCATTTGTAATATATTACTGTTTGTGTTCCGTTTGGAATATGTGCCTGTATCCTGATTTTTTTGGTTTTATTTATTTATTTATTTTTTATTGTAACAAATTCAGGAAAGACTTTTTTCTTTACATTATCGTGTTTGTTTTGCTATACACTGACATGAATCCGCCATGGGTATACTTGTGTTCCCCTTCCAGAACCCCCCTCCTGCCTCCCTCCTGATTCCATCCCTCTGGGTCATCCCGGTGCACCAGCCCTGAGCACCCTGTATCAAGCATCAAACCTAGGTTGGTGATTCATTTCACATATGATAATTTACATGTTTCAGTGCTGTTCTTCCATATCATCCCACCCTCGTCCTCTCCCATAGAGTCCAAAAGACTGTTCTATACATCTGTGTCTCTTTTGCTGTCTCGCATACAGGGTTGTCGTTACCATCTTTCTAAATTCCATATATATGCATTAGTATACTGTATTGTTGTTTTTCCCTCTGGCTTACTTCACTCTGTATAATAGGCTCCAGTTTCATCCACCTCATTAGAACTGATTGAAATGTATTCTTTTTAATGGCTGAGTAATATTCCATTGTGTATATGTACCACAGCTTCCTTATCCATTCGTCTTTTGATGGACATCTAGGTTGCTTCCATGTCCTGGCTATTGTAAACAGTGCAGTGATGAACATTGAGGTACATGTGTCTCTTTCAGTTCTGGTTTCCTCGGTGTGTATGCCCAGCAGTGGGATTGCTGGGTCATATGGCAGGTCTATTTCCAGTTTTTTAAGGAATCTCCACACTGTTCTCCATAGTGGCTGTACTAGTTTGCATTCCCACCAACAGTGTAACTGGTTGATTTTAATTATCAATTTATTTTTGGGTTGTGTGACACAATTGCCATGTTTCCTAGAGTTAGAAATAACACAAAAAGCTTTACTCAGTAGTGTCCTTCCTCCTGATCCTTCGCAAATGGTCCCATTTCCCCTTTGTTTCCAGCTTGTTCCTCCCATTTACCCCCTAGGATACCTTATTATTATTTATTTCTAGTTTTATCTAATTAAATTCCTTTTTGCATAGATGAGCTGATACATATAAATTTTTTAATATTTTTTTACACGAAAGAGGAACATAGTAAAGATGCTCTTTTGCACTTTCTTTTTTAACTAACAATGTATCCTGAATATCACTCCAAATCACTTCGTAGAGATCTTCCTCGTTTTTTTTTGTTTTGTTTTGTTTGTTTTTTTTTGGCGACTGCCTAGTATTCCATTGTGTGCTTATAGCATGATGTATTCAGCTACTCTCCTATTCTGTTAGCTGAGGTGTTTTAGAGCAAATCCACACAGTGACATCTCACTCTGAAAGGTGGATATTTTCCTTCATAACCACAACACCATATTCTTCTGCGCACCCCAAATGAACAAGTCTTTAATATTATAGATGCCTCAGTCCATATTCTGATATCTGTCATAGCCTCAGAAATGCTATTTTATAGTTGGTATACTTGAATTAAGATTTACAACAAGGTTCACAGATTGTCCTTGATGATGTCACTTAAGTTTCTCTGGAATTTTCCCTCACCGTCTGTTTTTTTCTCATGCTTTTATTGAGAGGATTCTATAGTTGTCTTGTAGAATGTTACGGATTTGGGGTTTTCTAAGAGATACTTGGGCTGTTTGTTTTATTTTTACTCATTTACGTTTCTTGTAAAAATTAAAATTTATGATAGGAGACTCGGTTAGCAAATTCAGTGTCTTGGCACAAATGCTTCAGGTAGTATTGAGTACTTTGTATTCATCACATCAGAAAGTACATAGTATTTTGTTCTACCTATAGTGATGTTAAGATGGCTCAATAGGTGATGAAAGTTTGTATTTTTACTATAATATTGAGCTTTTTTCCTTTTATGTCCTTCAGGTAATCTGTGGAATGATCCTTTTCTACAATGCCAATATCCAGTTCCTCATGTACTGATTATTTTAACATCCACTGATTATCACTTCTTGTTTGGTTAAGGAGGTCTATTACTTTTTTTATGATGTCTGTCCCATGTGTTTTAGTCTGTCCTTTATATGTTTTGGTAATTTAAAATAGTTACAGTCTCTGCAGATTATTCAGTTGTCTGAAGTTCTTAGAAATCCACTTCTGTTCTTTGTTATATTTCCGGATTCTTAAGGTAACCTGTTTCTTTAGGTGTTTTATAGTTTTAAATTGTGAGTTGATTTTCAGAGGGGTTGTTTGTGTGAATCCTGAGTGACTTCAGGTAGGGGGTCATGTAAAACAAACCCCTCTTCCTCCGGAGAGGTTTGTTTTTGCCACGCACACTACAGGGGTTTCCAGGGACCGCTTTATTTTTAAACTGAAGTATAACTTACACGTACCAAAATGCACAGGTTTTCTGTGCTGTTTTGACGTACGTATATACCTATATTACCACCCAGTTCAAGCAGAGATGACTTTTTGTATGTAATTTTGGCGTTAGGAGTTCCCATATAGTGTAGATACAATAAATTCAGACGCTTAAACCTATGTGAGGGTATTGTGATTCCAGTTTTTGGTGGTTTTTCCCATCTTTTCAGAGCTTAGGCCAAGGCAGAAAATTTCTTTGCCTCCTTCTACCAGTGACAGGTTTTTCTATTTGCTTGTTCCCTGAAGGTCTGTGCTTTGTGCAGAAATCTTACTTATAGCACAGTGCTTCTTGTGTGTCAGGGCCTTAGTGTTTTCCTGCTTTGCCATTCAAACAGAAGTTTCTGAGTTGAGACTATCCTTCAGAGTGGCTGTAGCATCAAGTGTGTACTGCTTTGTCGGCTCTTTAGAGATTTGATTTCCCCTGCTTTAATACCTTAGTTGTACATTTAAAGCAGTGTTTATGTGTTTTTATTTTGTGTATGTGTATATACACACATATATATGTGTATCAACTCCGTTTGAGCTGCTATTATAACACACCATAAGCTACTCAGTAGCTGAGTAGCTTATAACAACAGAGATTTTGCTGCTTACAGTTCTGGAGGCTGGAAAGTCCAAAGTCAAGGTGCCGGCTTGGTCCCCTTCTGGTGAGGGCCCTCCTCCGGATTCATGCACCTCATGTGGTGGAAGAGCCTAGGGGATCTCTCTTTTATAAGGCACTAATCCCACTCCTGATAGCTCATCCCTTACACCTCCCAGAGGCCCCACATTCTAATAGTATCATCTTTGAGGATTGCAACATAGGAATTTTGAAGAAACATAAACATTCAGACCACAGCAATGTATAAATCAAGGCTCACCACTGATTCTAGGAGAAGGAAGGTTTTCTGGCTATGTTGTTAACAAACTACCAGACATAGAAACTAAAAACTTTTATGTTTTTAAATATTACCTTTTCTTCTTGGGAATATATGTGCATGATAGTTGGGCGTTAATCATACTTAGTAACATCTGTGCTAATGACTTGTTTTAATTATAGGTAGGATTATATAAGTAACTTCAAGGATAATGGAGTGATTTATGACCTAATATAGATCTGGTTCACTTAGTTTTTATGACTCAATTCTAAATGTTGTCTTAATTAGCTACCTTTGTATGTAATTACATCTTGTAAAGGATGAAAATTTATCCCTTCTGTTTAGCTTTATTGAAAGTGAACATTTCTAAGTATTTTTGTTAGGGGAAGCTGGATTCAGATTAAGTATACATACTAGATTAGGAGTTTGTGACTATTTTGGAAAATTTATTGTTTTTTCCTTACATAATCTTAGAAGTTACATGCTTGGGATTGTAATAAATTTGTATAAAATGGCTGCTGTCTAGTCTGATTGACATTTGAGGTATTTTTATTTTATTGGCGTAAGAAATTTTGGTATCTTGAAAGGTCAGTGTTTACTTACATTAGTTATTTTCTAATTAAACCCTATCTTCTACCCTTCACTTCATTTAAAAATTATTTTCCAGAAAGCATTGCAAATGGATATCATGCCAGATACAGCAATAAAATTACATTTGTGTGGAAACTAGTGAACATAACAGCCTAGTACTGGTTTTCATGATTTTTGATGAATAGCAGATGTCTATACCCTGCAAAGTGGAGTTGTAACCACATATGATTCTTCAGTGTCAAGTAAATACATTTATATTCTCTTAATTCAAAGCCAAGATAGAACCCATAAGCCAAAATAAGAGGCTAAATAGGCTACAAAATTGGAAAGTTAGTGCTAATTGTTGCTGAAGACAGATTTCTCTTATATGAATGAGCCTGTGACTTGGCTTTTAACGAAGCCATGGGAGATAGTTATCAAGCACTTTAGGTATCCTTTTGGCTTTTAACTATGATGCTGATAAAAAAGTGTTTGCAGAATACATTACACAGCTAGTTAAATGTAGCAGCTTTACTGTTAAGTGCTTTTAGGTAACCCTAGGTTACTAAGCCAGATTAACTATCCAAACAAAAACAAGGGAAACCAAATTGTCTAGTTAGTATGTGTACTCCAATTATTTTTTATTTTTGGAAAGAGTCCAAAATAAAATGAGGTAGTCCAGGAGTTTACCTAATAGTCTAATTTTTAGGCAACTGGGTTAAGGGTGGAGGTTTTCAGGCCCCAGTGTTAAATATTATTCATTCTAATAATAGAAACTGTTTATATCATATCCTCCAGATAGTCTGGAGAATGTTTTTTTCCTTCTTCTCCAGGAATTTTCTTTTTTCTCTGCATCATGAAATCTCTAGTCTGCTAGCAGTCTTGATGTTCTCCATTCTACTAGCTGCTCTTTAGATAAAAAATTTATGCCTTTCTTTTACTGGCTGGTGCCCACCCCCCTTTAAGAAGTAACTGTCTTAGAAGAAGTAGCCTCTAAATATTGTTCTTTATTAAATCTAGTATCTATGACATTCAAGCTCTTAGAAGGTGCCCTTTACCATATCAACCTATTCATATTGTTTTATGCAGCTTAATAGTTAGAGAGTCTGTATTCATGTTACATATTTTAGTCCTGGAAATGACATTCCCTCACCTCTCCAATGCAGATACAACTCTTGATGACTTATTTGCCCTTCATTACTCCCGTGATGCTTTCTGTTGGCAGCTCTCTTCCAGCTGTGTAAAGTTCCTGGGAATTTTAAAGGCAGAATCATCTTGAAAAACAACAAACTTCTAAAGGGTTCAATTTTGTTTTAAATTATATACTATATAATAAATTAATGTGAAAATAGTAAAGTTAAAATTAACTGGTAAATTTTAAAGCTCTTTTGTAGACTTGACTTGGAATTTTTCTAGTTTACATAATCTTTCTGATACATAGAATAAACCTTAAGTTTCTTCCAGTACCTAGAATACTACAGTTTGTTAAATTTATAGAGATATTGTATGTTTATGCCATATCTGGATTACATATCTTTGAAAGCAGAGCATACTAGTCTTGTGTTACACTTGTACTAAGGGATGTAAATTGATATTCATTTGACAATGTTAAAATGTTGTAACTCAGCTTTGAGGGGACTCAACTTTGTCCCCTCACCTGGACCAAATAATGCTCTTAGATAATCAAACTCAAAATACAGAGTAGTAAATCCTCTGTATCTACTTTGGAGGATTTTGGAGGAAAATACCAGTGGGTTCCTTCCCCCCGCCTCTCCCAAGTATTTTTCTCCTCCCCTCATGTTGAATGGTGAGTTTGGGTTTACAGAAATGGAATTTCTGTTGATGAGATCAGCTGTTGTAGCTGTCCAGCATCACATACCTGTGCAAGGGTCTTGAGCACAGGGCTCAGGAGCCTCCATTCATTTGAATCAGCTTCAGTGTTTCATCCCCAAGTGCGGTGAATGCCGCTCTCCTGGCTCGCTAGGGCCCATTGCCATTTTTCCCCTACACTCCCCGGAGAAGGACAAAGTCTCATAAAACAGGTTCTGAGGCTGAAACCCAGGAAAAACTATTGAGGAGAAGATCCATCAGAGAGCCTCATTCTGCAGAAAGGTCACTGCATTTTAGGGATAACATTTAATCTTTTCAGTCTCTCTTTCTTATTCTTTCCTTTGTATACATAATTTAGCTGCCTTTGGGGAAATGCACAGAATGAAGATTTGGTAGCAGTCTTAACCACTAAAAATGAGTACCAGGGTTCATAGAACAGTAAACTGAAGCAGAAACAGCTTTGCCTTTTTTTAAAAAAAAATAGACTTTATTTTTATAGCTGTTTTAGGTTCACAGCAGAAATTCAGTGGGACAAATATTCCTAATTCCTTCCTTACATTACTGCTGTCATTACAGTAATGCTGTACATTATAGTAATGTACCTTACATTACTGCTGTCATTTGTTTCACACACATATATACAAAATTGTCAAATACATTGTTGCTATTGTTATTTTGAACAAATTGCTGTTTGATCAAGAAAAATGAAAAGAAAGAAAAGTTTTTTTTTGATATTCATTTATTCCTTCTCTAATACGCTTCCTTTTTTAAAGATGTAGATCTGAGTTTCTTACCTGTATCATTTTCCTTCTCTCTGAAAGAATGTCGTCTTTCAAAGTAGGTCTCTAGGTAATGAATTCCCTAAAGTTTTGCTTGTCTGAGAAAGTCTTTATTTCTCCTTTACTTTTGAAGGATAAGTTTGCAGGGTACAGAATTCTGGATTGGTAGGTTTTCCCTTCTCAGTTCATTTTTTTCTGCTTGCTCTTCTCTGAGGTTCTTGGGTCTGTGGTTTGGTATCTAATACTAATTTGGGAAGATTCTAAGTTATTAGAATTTTCTTCAAATTAGAATATGTTTCAAGTAGTTCTTTTTCTTTGAATTCCCTTTATGCATATGGTATGAAAGTGAAAGGTGAAAGTCACCCAGTTGTGTCTGACTCTTTGCAACCCCATGACTGTACAGTTCATGGAATTTTCCAGGCCAGAATACTGGAGTGGGTAGCTGTTCCCTTCTCCAGGGCATCTTCCCAACCCAGGGATTGAACCCAGATCTGCCGCATTGCAGGCAGATTCTTTATCAGCTGAGCCACCAGGGAAGAAGCCCTGCATATGTGGGACAACCTTTTGTAGTTGTCCCACAGTTTTTGAATATTGTGTTCTACTCCCCCCAACCCCATCAGTCTTTTTCTTCTTTCTTTGGTTTTTAGTTTGGAAATTTCTATGGACATTTCACAAACGCAGAGATTCTTTCTTCAGCTCTGTCCAGTCTACTAATGAGCCCATTGAAGACACTTGTTTCTGTTACAGTGTTTTTGATCTCCAGTGATTTTTTTGGGGTCTTTCTTAGAATTTCTTAAACAGTCTTTCTGGTTATATTATCTGTCTGTTTTTGCATGTTGCCTGTTTTTTCCATTTGGGTCCTTAGCATATTAATCATGGTTGTTTCTAATTCCTGGTCTGATAATTCCAGCATTGCTGCCATATCTAAGTCTGGTTCTGATGCTTGCTCTGTCTGTTCAGTTTTTTTTCCCTTTTAGTAAGACTTAACAATTTTTTTGCTGAAAACTGAACATTATATACTGGGCAAAAAGAACTGCAGAAAGTAAGTATTTATTAATGTGTTGAAGTGTTAGGAGGGGGAATGTGTTCTATAGTTCTGTGAGTAGGTCTCGGCCTTTTAGTGAGTTGTAGTTGCTGGGCTCTTAACACACAAATACATCTCAGGTGATTTTCATCACCTTAGGAGCAGCGGGGTAGCTGGAGGGGGCGGCTGAGTTTGGTTTCCCCTTCTCCCAGGTCTGGAAGGCTCTGATGAAGCACCCAGTAGGTTAGGATAGTCTCTCTTGAGGGCAGGCCTTGTTAAGAAGAATAGAATACTCTGATGTAATTCAGAAGTAATTATTTTTGCCTTTGCCAGTGCTGGAAGGGTGAGAGTTTTTTTTTCCTTTGATCTTTACAGTGAGTACCTGGTGAGTTACTGGAGGAAGAACTCTAGAAAGTGTGAGGTTCACCTCATGACTGGTTCTCTAGAGTTTTTAACTTTGAGATTTGTTTACACCAAGCCTCCAGTAATTCATCAGTTAACAGTTTAGATTCCACTACCCTGGTTGTGGTTCCCACGTAGGTTTCTGCTCTGCAAATTATTAGTCCCTGTATCTGCTTGTCTCTCCAATTTTTGGATCAGCAGTTTGTTCTGTAGCCCAGTTCTCTGATGGATCTAAGAATTGTTGACATTTTTTCAGTTTGTTCAGGTTTTTGCTTGTCATTAGGATGAAGTGATGAGTTCTAAGCTTCTTACATGCTGTAACAGAAATTGAAAGTTAGGACTTTGCTTTTTTGTATTAAAATCCAAATACATAAATCTTAAGTAATACAGTATTTATTAACTGGAAGAATGTTACATAATATAATCTAGAGTCTTAATTTTGATAGATGAGTTTCCGGCATGTTCAGAAGATTTAATTTGGATTGGGGCAGGCATCCAGGAAATAGAACCTATATGCTTTTATATCTTATTTATATCCTTAGTCTTGGTCTAATTCCCTAAGCCATTGATAATGGGTCTGATGATAACTTTTCTTTACTACATACTGTTTATCTGCAGTAAACACCTTTTTAGACTAGACTGACTTTGTTTAAGAATCCTTACAGTGAGACTGAACTAAGGAAGTGAGCCCATTTCATATCAGTTTATATGTAAGAAAACCACAGTGGAAATGAAAAAAGTGAAATGAATTCATAACTCTTTTAAAGTTTTCATTAATTTATTAATGATAGAGACTTAAGTGAAACTCTCAGAACTTGGTTGTAAAATAAGATATGAAATCTGTTTTCTTATAACTCTATAACATTTTCCTTTGAAGCTTAATCATGAGCAGACAACTGTTTGTAATCTCAAAGTAAGTTTTCTTAAATGTCTCCTCCGAGAGTGAAAACAGTGGTATATGGATGGAGATAAGCCTGCCACATGGAGACTCTATACTCTGTTTAGTAGAATTAAAGAGGACTCTGGAAATTTGTGTTTGCCTGAAGAATAAGTAGTAAAATTGTAAGTTGTTGCATGTATGTAGAAGATGAGAAGCATCATCAAAGAGCACACTGTTAATTTGTCAAAATTCATAGAATTCTACAGCAGAAAGTGAACCTTAACGTATGCAAATTAAAAAGAAAAAGAAAAAAAAACCTTGTAGGTGTTTGGAGGATCCCAGGATAAAATGCAGATAGAGCCAAACACATCTTATTCTGTTAGAAATGTATGAAAAAAATTTGAATAGAATGGGGGAGGAAAGGGGCTCACCTAAGTAACTTTGGAAATGCATGGAACCTGTAGACTGAAGGCAAAAGGAACTGCACATAAGTAGTGTCCTCAGGTTGAATATGTTTCTTCCCACAGAGGAACAGCTAACAATTCTGATTCTATACTAGAATTCACCAAGTCAGGAAGACAGGTGGTAGGTGGTGGGAACAAGGTTTCTCAATGTTGGAGTAGGAGGTTACAGACAAGCAAGGGAAGGAGGCTGCAGTGATCCATGTGGTCATGGATTAGAATTGGAGACATTAGTATGAGCTCATATTTAACTTAATGTTGATACAAGTATACATCATATATGATGTATATATATAAATGAGTTTGGTTCATTAGCCTCAGTGCAATCAAAAACAGAAATTTCATTCCTAGAGTGAATGGTTTTTTATAATCAAGGTGGGAGTAATTGGAAAGTATATTGTAGCTAATATTTTAGGTGTTTGCCTCAAGAAGTATTGTGGGATTTTTCACATCTTACAGAATTAGAGAGTCCTAAATCCAGACCTAAGTGTTGACGGTACTATTGCCATATTCTTGAATGATCTCTTGGAGGTTTGTATTATACAAATACAAATCCCTTGATCACAGTTATGATCGTATGTTGCAGTATTTGTAATTTTATATAAATTATTGTTAAATATATGTGATATGCTCCTTCCTTCTCTCTCATTCCCAGGGGGAAACACAGCAACGGTGTTTGAATGGGGCTAATACTTGTATGTAATTTTCAGTTAAACAGTTTATGGAAAGACTGTAGAATGGCCATTTCCCAGTCATTCTGGGAGGCTGAGATAAATGGCTATAACATGCATATAAAGATTTGGGAAAATTCAGGTTCAGTTTTTTCTTTTGATGAAGGGTTTGATTGAGTGAAATGACTGGGGAAATATTTCTTTAAAACCTTGGAGTGACTTTATAATTTTTATGCTTAGCTAATAGCATGAATACTTAACCACATTTTTGGGAAGAATGATTTAAAGTATTTTATCTTGGTGTTGGACTGTGTCAGCTATAATTTTGGGTTTAGAAAATAGTCACAATATGATTGAAATTTAATGGATGGTTTTTCCAAATTAACCAAGGAGCATTTTGCCAAATGCTTTATAGATTTATCCTAGGAATATTGCTTAGTGTTTTCTAGAGTGTGTATACTACTATTACTATGTTTTACTATGTATTTTCTGATGTTGCAAAAATACATATACAAGGAAAGATAATACTGTGGTTTCATTCTCTTATTACAACGCAGATTCTGATTTAGTAGGTTTGGATGGAGCCTGAGATTTTGCTGAGGCTGTTGGTCTGTGGACCACATTTACAAGGTGTTAGAACAAGGGGTGGACAAATGTTTTCTATAAAGGCCCAGTTAGTAAAACGTTTTAGTCTTTGTGGGCCACACACAGTCTCTGTTTCATCTTCCTCTTTTCTTTCTCTTTTTAACAACCGTTTAAAAATGTAAAAACCATTCTTAGCTCATGGGGCCACACAAAAAGAAGTGGGTTAGATTTGAACCCTTGGCCATAGTGTGCCTATTCTTGTTTAAGAGAAAGGTCATATGTATTTACCTTGATAGAAATAAAAGTTCTAGCATTGGTGTTTGTCATGGCTTTTCAGCATTTCATATGATCATATAATTTTTCTTTGACCTACTAATGAGGTGAATTATTGCTGATGGTTCAGAAGGTCCTTGTTTACAAAAATTTCTCTTATTTTAACAGGAGTGTAATGTTACATACAATAAAATTATCATTTTTATTTTATGGTATTATGAATTTTAACAAATGATATAGTTGTGTACTGTAGAAGATGAACAAAGCTGGACCCTAGTTAAAATTGTAAGGACAGATTTTAATCAGTAATTTATTATTGCATTATGGAAGAGCCTGCAGCGTGATTGGAACTGGACTTTTATTTGTACAGCAGTGACTTTGGGTTTTAAAGGAAGAATGATGCAATTGAGAAGGGATTAGTGGGGGTTCAGTGGAGTCAGGGAAGTGATAAATAAAAAACTGGAAGAGGAGCTTTTTGTTATTGATTCATGTGAAACTACCTGGATTGGTTAATTGCTGCTCATCAAAAGCTCTCCGCATCCCACACATCCTGGCAGACAGAAGCTCGGGTGTTTGCCCTAACAAACAGTAAATTCTTGTGGCAGCTTTGAGTGTTTTCAGGCAGGTGCTTTAAGAGGAGCTGGGGCATCCTAGGGATGCAGCCATGGAACTGTGTTAGCGTTTTATGCAAGTATTATCAGCCATAAAGACATAAGTCTTAACAGGCACAGTTGAGAAAGGACTCAGGAGCCGGCTAGAGTTAGAGTCCTTGTCATATCACCACTGCAGAAAAGACGTAGAACTGTTCGATCATCATCCCCCCACCCCACTTCCATGTGCTCTTTTGGACTTACCTGCTTGTCCCGTCCTCAGCTCTTGGCAGTTACTGATTTGTTCTCTGCTCCTATTATTCTGTCATTTCCAGACTGTCAGGTAAATGAAATGATATAAATGAAACAATATAGATTTTTCAGACTGACGTCTTTGACTCAGTGTAATACATTTGAGATTCATCTATGTTGTGAGTAGCCATAGTTTTTGTTGTTTTTATTGTAGCAGAGTGGTATCCTGTGGTATTGATTTATTATAGTTTGTCCATTAATCAGTTCAAGGATTTTTGAGTTGTTTCCAGTTTTGGTAATTACAATTCCATTGTAAACATTCATGTACAGGTATTTGTGTGAACACTAGTTTACATGTCTCTTCCTCCTCTTGGGTAATGCCTAGAAGTCAGATTGTTGGATTCTCTGGTAACTGTAAATAACTTCATAAGAAATTGAAAATTTCCTGAAGTGATTATATCGTATTTTATTCTCACTAGCAGTCTTTGAAAGTTTCAGTTGTTCTGCAGCCTCACTGCCATTTGTAATGTCAGTTTCCTTTGTGAAGTGAAAGTCGCTCAGTCGTGTCTGACTCTTTGTGACCCCATGGACTGTATAGTCTGTGGAATTCTCCAGTCCTTAATCCTGGAGTGGATAGCCTTTCCCTTCTCCAGGATAGCCTTCCCAACCCAGTGATCGAATCCAGGTCTCCCACATTGCAGGTGAATTCTTTACCAGCTGAGCCACAAGGTAAGCCTAAGAATGCTCTAGTGGGTAGCCTATCCCTTCTCCAGTGGATCTTCCTGACCCACGAATCAAACTGGGGTCTCCTGCTTTGCATGTGGATTCTTTACCAACTGCGCTATTCTTATGTGTATTTTGTGATCTCATTGTGGCTTTAATTTGTATTGCTCTAATAGCTAATGATGGTGAGCTTGTCTTTATATGTTTAATGTTACGTGTATATCTTTGCTAACAAGAATAACAAGGAGAGATAAGAAAGCCTTCCTCAGTGATCAGTGCAAACAGATAGAGGAAAACAATAGAATGGGAGACTAGAGATCTCTTCAAAAAATTAGCGGTACCAAGGGAACCTTTCATGCCAAGATGGACACAATAAAGGACAGAAATGGTATGGACCTAACAGAAGCAGAAGATATTAAGAAGAGGTGGCATGAGTACACAAAAGAACTGTGCAGAAAAGATCTTCATGACCCAGATAATCATGATGGTATGATCACTCACCTAGAGCCATACATTCTGGAGTATGAAGTTGAGTGGGCCTTAGGAAGCATCACTGCTAACAAAGCGAGTGGAAGTGATGGAATTCCAGTTGAGCTATTTCAAATTCTAAACGATGTTGCTGTTAAATTGCTGCACTCAATATGCCAACAAATTTGGAAAACTCAGCAGTGGCCATAAGACTGGAAAAAGTCAGTTTTCATTCCAGTCCCAAAGAAAGGCAATGCCAAAGAATGCTCAAGCTACTGCACAATTGCACTCATCTCACACACTAGTAAAGTAATGCTCAAAATTCTTCAAGCCAGGCTTCAACAGTTCGTGAACCGTGAACTTCCAGATGTTCTAGCTGGATTTAGAAAAGGCAGAGGAACCAGACATCAAATTGCCAACATCTGTTCATTGGATCATCGAAAAAGCAAGAGAGTTCCAGAAAAACATTAATTTCTACTTTATTGACTATGCCAAAGCCTTTGACTGTGTGGATCACAGCAAACTGAAAATTCTGGAAGAGATGGGAATACCAGACCACCTGACCTGCCTCTTGAGAAATCTGTATGCAGATCAGGAAGCAATAGTTAGAACTGAACATGGAACAACAGACTGGTTCCAAATAGGGAAAGGAGTACGTCAAGGCTGTATATTGTCACCCTGCTTATTTAACTTACATGCAGAGTACATCATGAGAAACGCCGGGCTGGGGAAGCACAAGCTGGAATCAAGACTGCCAGGAGAAATATCAATAACCTCAGATACGCAGATGGCACCACCTTTATGGCAGAAATTGAAGAAGAACTAAAGAGCCTCATGATGAAAGTGAAAGAGAGAGTGCAAAAGTTGGCTTAAAGCTCAACATTCAGAAAACTAAGGTCATGGCATCTGGTCCCATCACTTCATGGCAAATAGATAGGGAAACAGTGGAGACAGTGGCTGACTATTTTTCTGGGCTCCAAAATCACTGCAGATGGTGACTGCAGCCATGAAATTAAAAGACGCTTACTCCTTGGAAGGAAAGTAATGACCAACCTCGACAACATATTAAAGAGCAAAAACATTATGTTGCCAACAAAGGTCCATCTAGGCAAAGCTATGGTCATGTATGGATGTGAGAGACCAGAAAGAAAGTTGAGTGCCAGAGAACTGATGCTTTTGAACTGTGGTATTGGAAAAGACTCTTGAGAGTCCCTTGGACTGCAAGGAGATACAACCAGTCTGTCCTAAAGGAAATCAGTCCTGAATATTCATTGTAAGGACTGATGCTAAAGCTGAAACTCCAATATCTTGGCCACCTGATGCAAAGAGCCAATTCATTTGAAAAGACCCACTGAAGGCTGAAGGCGAGAGGAGAAGGGGACAACAGAGGATGAGATGATTGGATGGCATCGTGGACTCAATGGACATGAGTTTGAGTAAAGTAGGCCTGGCGTGCTGCAGTCCGTGGGGTCCCCAAGAGTCGGACATGACTGAGCAACTGAACTGAACTGTGTATCTTTGGTGAAATATCTGTCTGATGTTTTGCTAAGTTTTATTTTGTTTTTCTTAATTATTGTTGAGTTTTGAAAATTGTTGACCCATAGTATGGATACACATCCTTTACCAGATACGTTTGATATATCTTTTTTCCTAGTCTGTGGCTTGTCTTTTTACTGTCCTAATAGCTTCTTTGAAAGAGCAGATGTTTTATATTTTGATTATCAGGTTTTTTTTTTTTTTCCCCTTCCTTTCAGGGATTGCTTTTGGCTTCCAGTACCAAATCTCAGAGGCTTCCCAGGTGACGCTAGTGGTAAAGAATCTGCCTGGTAATGCAGGAGACTTAGGTTCGATCCTTAGTTGAGAAGATGTTCTGGAGGAGGAAATGGCAACCTACTCCAATATTCTTGCCTGGGAAATCCCTTGGATGGAGGAGCTTAGTAGGCTATCGTCCATGGGGTTGCAAAGAGTCGGACACGACTGAGCACGCGCATGCAATCACACACACACACACACCAAATCTTGGAAACCTTTGCCTAATCTAGGGTCACAGCAGTTTTCTCCTGTGTTTCTTCTAGAAGTTTTAGATTTTACATTTAGCTCTATAACCCGTTTTGACTTAATTTTTGTATATGATTTGTGGTGTGATTGAAGAACTTCAGTGTGTGAATATCCAGTTGTTCTAGCATCATGTATTGAAAAGACTTATCTTCCGTTAAAATGTCTTTGTATCTTTATTGAAAATCAAATACGTGAGTCTGTTTCTGGACTCTGTTCTTTTGATCTTTGCGTCCATTGTTTTTTCAATAGCATGCCCTCTTGACTACTGTAGTCAAGAGAGTAAGTCCTGAAAGAAGTTATTATGAGTTCTCCAAGATTGTTTTCATTTTCAGAATTGTTGTGGCAACTCTAGTCTTTGATATGAATATTAGTATCAGCTCGTCAAACTCTATAATTAAATCTTGCTGGGATTTTGATTGTAAATCCTAATTAGTTTTGGGAAAATTGGCATATTAACTACCACCATCCATGAACATGGATATCTTTATTTAGGTCTTTGATTTTTCTATCACTATTTTGTAGTTTTTACCACATAGATCATATACATTATTACATTTTTACTAAAAAATTTTATGTTTTATGATTCTACTGTAAATGATACTGTTTAGAAATTTTAGTTTCCAGTTGTTCACTGCTTTTGTATAGAATAAATGGATTTTTGTATCAACTTTCTATTATGAGATCTCGCTCAACTAGGGGTTTGAAACTTTTGTAGGGGTTTCCCTGGTGGCTCAGTGTAAAGAATCCATCTGCCAGTGCAGCAGATGCAGGTCCATGCCTGGGTTGGGAAGATCTCCTTGAGGAGATGGCGACCCACTCCAGTATTCTTGCCTGGGAAGTCCCATGGACAGAGGAGCCTGGCAGGCTGCAGTCCATGGGGTCACAAAAGAATTGGACACAATTTAGTGACTAAACAACAACTACAGTTACCCTTCTTATATATTGGGTTGATTTGCTCCTTTTTGTGTTTGTCTTCATGACAGATTCTAGTTTATAAGTTTTCTTTTTCTCTTGTAAAGTCATTTTCAGATTTGGGGATCAGGGTAATGCTGACTTCATAAAATGCATTGGGTATGTGTTTTTCCCTTCTGTTTTGGGAGTGAATTTGTGTCAAGTTGGTATTATTTAGTCTTGAAATCTTTGGTGGAATTCACCAGTTCAGCCATCTAGACCATTCTTGAGTTTTCCTTACTGTAAGGCTTTAAACTGGGAAGCTCTTTTCTTTAATAGATTAAATGTTCATAGGAGAGCTTTCATAGCTTGTGTCTTTAGTTTGTCAAACTTGCGGTAATTAAGTTGTAACTGATAGCTGTTTAATGTTTATATGGTGTGTTGTATAGTTCTTCTTTTGTTCTTGACATTGGTAGGCTTGTTTTTTCTTGGTTAGTTCAAGCTTTAACAAGTTTACTGATAGTTTCAAATGCCTTGGTTTTTTGTTTTATTGATTTTCTTTTCTTCTTTTTTCAGTTGCATTGATTTATGTTATCTTTATTTCCTTCCTTATGCTTCAATTTTAATTTTTTTCTTGTTCCTTAAGGTAGAAGCTTAGGTCATTGATTGAGAAACTATTCTTTTATAATATAAGCCTTTAATCTTAATTTTCTTTGATATTTTGATATGTTGTGTTTCTGGTTTCATTAAACTATAAATATTTTCTAATTTCCTTTACTTTATTTTGATTCTTACTGAGAAGTTAGAAGAAGTCCCCCAAACCACTCTCACTTTTGATATCAGATGCAAATTTGGAGTCCTCAAGACTACTCTTAGGTTCAGTAATTCACTGGAGAATGAGAATAACTCATAGAATCACTTGAAATTGTAATATGCCTGTTCTGGCTTATTTCAAGGAAAGGATTCAAATAAGTCACCCGAGGGAGCAGAGCCTCCAGCTGTCTTCTCTCTGTGAAGTTACGTGACCTCATGTAGAGTGATGCAAAGGAGAGAAGCTCACCTGGGGCTTACAGTGCAGTTTTTCTTGCGGCAGACAGTGCCTGCTCGACTGACCTTTTGGTTTCCTCCATCCCCTCCAGGAGAGTGAGCTGATACTGAGTGGCCCAAAGACCCAGCATAAATCACATTGTTAGCATAGACTGTCTGTGCTGGCCCAGGGCTCCCGATGAGCAAAAGCACACTTACCAGGCAGGCCCGTCCAGCAGTTTAGGCCTTACCTGCCAGTAGCTGAGGGCCGAAGACAAGGGTAATAATCTACTGCCTGCATGTGTTCAGAAGAGTGTATTAGCTAATTGTGAAATTTTAATGTTTATCTAGATATCTTTCTCTTACTGAGATCAGTTCTATATATTTGTGGCCAGAGAATATACATGAATGAATTTAATTCTTTTTAGTTGTATGGCTCATGTCTTTGAATAGTCCATATGTGCTTGAGAAGACTGTTTATTCTGCTGTTTTGGGATGTCTTCCTTTCCTGTACACTGACATATTTTTGTTTAAGTTATTTGGTCCTTTGAATTTTTATAGAATTTACCAGTAAATATTTGGGCTTTGTTTTCCCTGTTTCTCCCCCTCTGGGAAAGATGAACCACTCTTTTAGTAGGCTCTGTTCAGGTTTTTAAAACTATCTTGGCACAGTTTTTTTTAGTACATTTTTTTTCCCCTTCACTTTTCTCTGTGGTGCTTTTCCTTTTTTGTTTTATTAATTTTTTTTTTAAACTTTAAGGATTTCTTCTCCCTTTATTTTTCATACACTGTCTTTGGCTTAGCTCTGTTTATCCTTTCACCTTTTCCAGTTTAAACATCTTCAGTGCTGTCTTAAGGCTTCCTAGGTGGCTCAGTGGTAAAGAATCTGCTTACCAATGCCGGAGTCTCAGGAGACATGGGTTCGATCCCTGGCTCCTCTGGAGGAGGAAACAGCGACCTACTCCAGTATTCTTGCTGGAATAACCCAATAGACAGAGGACCCTGACGGGCTACAGTCCATGAAGTCACAAAGAGTTGGGCATGACTGAGCACACACGAGTGGTGTTTTACCTGTACCTCATGGGTTTTATTGTCTGCATCTAATGATTTAGCATCTTGTTATAATTCCATTAAGATTTATTTCTTTGAACTCTGTTATTTTAGAAATATGATTTTTAATTTTCTGACATATATGGATTTTTTTCCCGTTAGTTATTATTTCTTTCTTAATTACAGTGACGTCATCTTGTGTAACGTGTATCAATCATCTAATATTTAAGATTTGCATTATGGCCCAGTGTGTGGTTAGACTTTTAAAATAGTCCATGTGTGCTTGAAAAATTGTTCTACAGCTTTTGACTGCAGTGTTCTGGGTGCATTCATTAAATCGAGCATGTTTGTTGCGTTGAATTGTGTTGAAATTGTCTGACTGGTTTATGATTGTTTGATCTGTTGCTGAGAGAAATGTGTTAAAAATCTTGATCTGACAATTTCTATCTATAGATGTGCCTATTTTGCTTTTTAAAAGCGCACTTTGAGGCTATTTGAAGTGTAGGTATATAGATTATCTTCTTATGTACTACGTACTGTTATTTAGTGGCTGACTTTATTACTAATGGATTTTGACTTAAGGTCTGTTTTGTTTAGTTCTACTAACTACATGCAGTTGGACAGTGAAAAAGAGTTGGACAGTGAAAAAGGCTGAGCGCCGAAGAATTGATGCTTTTGAACTGTGGTATTGGAGAATACTCTTGGACTGCAAGGAGATCTAACCAGTCCATCCTAAAGGAGATTAGTCGTGGGTGTTCAGTGGAAGGACTGATGTTGAAGCTGAAACTCCAATACTTTGGCCACCTCATGCGAAGAGTTGACTCATTGGAAAAGACCCTGATGCTGGGAAGGATTGGGGGAGGAGGAGAAGGGGACGACAGAGGATGAGATGGCTGGATGGCATCACTGACTCGATGGACATGGGTTTGGGTAGACTCCGGGAGTTGGTGATGAACAGGGAGGCCTGGCGTGCTGCACTGCAGTTCATGGGGTCGCAAAGAGTCGGACACAACTGAGTGACTTAACTGAAATGAACATGCAGTTTCTTTCTGATGTTAACTGTTTTTAAATTTTCTGTGCCTTTGTTTTCCTGGTATTTCAGCTGTGGTTTGATTTTTAGCTTCATTGTGCTGAAGCTTTTAGTCCATTTGTGCTTATAGTTACTAATGTATTTGGATTAATTTCTGATACCTTATTTTGAGCTTTCTGTTTGTCTTGTCCATTTCTGTTTCTTTCTCTAGTCTTCTGTGGCTTCTTTCATATTGATTACATTTTATCATTCAGTTTTCCCCCTCTTCTCTCTTGGCAATTGTATGCATTCTGTTCTTTTTGAAGATACTCTGGGAATTATTCACATGTATACTAATGAAGTCTTAGTACACTTGACCTCTGTTTTTTACCTTCCTGTCTTATATAATGTAATTACCATACATTTAAATTCTGTTTCCATGTTTATAACTCACTAGACATTGTTAAAATTTAGATTTATAATGTCATCTTGCACATTAGACCTTCAGTTGAGATAATTTTTCTGAATCTTTAGAATTTACATTAGTAAAGCTGTGTTGGTGGCTGGCAGGTTTTGTCTGTCTGATATGCCCTCATTCCAAGTCAATAGATTATTATTATTTTTTTTACCGTGTTGATGGCAGCATTCTACTGTCTGTTGGCATTCTTCATTGTTGTTGAAATAATCAGTAGTTTTTCTTTTGGAAAATAATCTGTTGTTCTTACAGACTACAATTTCGTATGGTTTGTCTAGATTTTTATTTCTTATTTTGCTGCTTGGAATTTGTTGCGTTTCTTGATTCTGTGGGCTGATGTCTTTCATTAGCTGTAGAAAATTTTCTTCAAATATTGCATTTCTCTCATTATTTTCTTTTAGAACTCTAAGTAGACATCTGTTTTTCTTACTCTTCCATGTATTTTTTTATGATAACCTGTCTTTTACAAATCCATTTTTTTTCCATTTGTATTTAGCACTAAAGAGATTATCCAGAGTTATCTTCATGTTCGTTAATTATCTCTTCTTACAGTAATGTATTCCTACCATTTCCCTCCCCACCAACCCGTGGGTGTGTGTGTGTGTGTGTGTGTGTGTGTGTGTGTGCACAACAGGGCCTGACTGCATGTTACACAACCAGTGCTTCAAAAGTTGAATGAATTGGGCTATGAAGTTTTGCCTCATCTGCCACATTCATTTGCCCTCTCGCCAACTGACTACCACTTCAAGCATGTCGACAGCTTTTTGCAGGGAAAATGCTTCCACGGTCAGCAGGAGGCAGAAAATGCTTTCCAAGAGTTCATTGAATCCCAAAGCACAAATTTTTATGCTGCAGGAATAAACAAACTTATTTATCATTGGCAAAATTGTGTTGATTGTAATGGTTCCTATTTTGGTAAATAAAGATGTGTTTGACCCTAGTAATGACTGTTTAAAATTCATGATCCAAAACTGCAGTTATGTTTGTACCAGCCTCATACACCATTCACATAGTTATGTTTCATGTATATAAGGAGATAAAAAGAATAACATAATGAACACTGTGCCTACTATATCAGCCAAGCAATAGAATATTACCAGTGCAGTTTGCTCCCTGTACTGGTTGCTGCCTCTATACAATTCATCAGTTCTTTGTTTTGGAGAATATGAATTAGAATGAGACTATAAATAGCTGCTCCAACCAAGAGCTTTCAAAATACATATTAGATTTTTAATTTGAATAAATTTGAAACTTGGATTAGATATTAATTCCTAATATAGTGCCATTTTCCTTTTCTCAGTTATTTTAGGAAAAAGTTTATTCTGTTAGCTTTCAGATGATTTTACCCTTTTTAATTTCACCTGCTTTCCACCTCTGGTAGATTAATGAATTGCCTCCTCAAATGTATTGTTCATCTTTTTAAGTAATATTTGTGTAGAGTTTATTCAGTTCAGCTCAGTTGCTCAGTCGAGTCCGACTCTTTGCGACCCAATCAACCACAGCACTCCACGCCTCTCTGTCCATCACCAACTCCCTGAGTCCACCCAAATCCATGTCCATCGAGTTGGTGATGCATCCAGCCATCTCATCTTCTGTCGTCCCCTTCTCCTCCTGTCCTCAGTCTTTCCCAGCATCAGGGTCTTTTCAAATGTGTCAGCTCTTGGCATGAGGTGGCCAAAGTATTGGAGTTTCAGCTTCAACATCAGTCCTTCCACTGAACACCCACGACTGATCTCCTTTAGGATGGACTGGTTGGATCTCCTTATAGTTTTAGGGACTCTCAAGAGTCTTCTCCAAAACCACAGTTCAAAAGCATCAATTTTTCAGCGCTCAGCTCTCTTTATATTCCAACTCTCACATCCATACATGACTACTGGAAAAACCACACCCTTGACTAGACGAACCTTTGTTGGCAAATTAATGTCTCTGCTTTTTAATATGCTGTCTAAGTTGGTCATCACTTTCCTTCCAAGGAGTAAGTGTCTTTTAATTTCATGGCTGCAATCACCATCTGCAGTGATTTTGGAGCCCAGAAAAATGAAGTCAGCCACTGTTTCTACTGTTTCCCCATCTATCTGCCATGAAGTGATGGGGCCGGATGCCATGATCTTAGTTTTCTGAATGTTGCGCTTTAAGCCAACTTTTTCATTATCCTCTTTCACTTTCATCAAGAGGCTCTTTAATTCTTCTTCACTTTCTGCCATAAGGGTGGTGTCATCTGCATATCTGAGGTTATTGATATTTCTCCTGGCAGTCTTGATTCCAGCTTGTGCTTCCTCTAGCCCAGTGTTTCTCATGATATACTCTGCATATAGTTAAATAAGCCGGGTGACATTATACAGCCTTGATGTACTCCTTTTCCTATTTGGAACCAGTCTGTTATTCCATGTCCACTTCTAACTGTTGCTTCCTGACGTGCATACAGATTTCTCAAGAGGCAGGTCAGGTGGTCTGGTATTCCCATCTCTTTAAGAATTTTCCATAGTTTGTGATCCACACAGTCAGAGGCTTTGGCACAGTCAATAAAGCAGAAATAGATGTTTTTCCGGAACTCGCTTGCTTTTTTGATGATCCAGCAGATGTTGGCAATTTGATGTCTGGTTCCTCTGCCTTTTCTAAATCCAGCTTGAACATCTGGAAGTTCACGGTTCACGTATTGCTGAAGCCTGGCTTGAAGAATTTTGAGCATTACTTTACTAGTGTGTGAGATGAGTGCAGTTGTGCAGTAGTTCGAGCATTCTTTGGCATTGCCTTTCTTTGGGATTGGAATGGAAACTGACCTTTTCCAGTCCTGTGGCCACTGCTGAGTTTTCCAAATTTGCCGGCATATTGAGTGCAGCACTTTCACAGCAGCATCTTTTAGGATTTGAAATAGCTCAACTGGAATTCCATCACCTCCACTAGCTTTGTTTGTAGTGATGCGTCCTAAGGCCCACTTGACCTCACATTCCAGGATGTCTGGCTCTAGGTGAGTGATCACACCGTCGTGAATATCTGGGTCGTGAAGATCTTTTTTAAAAAATTTATTTTTCACCCAATACTTTATAAATTATTTTGCAGGTAATTAAAACAATAATCGTTTTACTTAGTTCCTTTTCTAACTGGAGAGTAAATCTAAAATACATGTTTCTGGTGGTTTTTATTTTTTAGATAAGTAATTCTGTTGTGTTTTGGATGGTTGTCTTGATGTTTATTCTCTGGACTTGCTTGACCTCAAGGTGAAATTGGAGGTAACTTTTAGCAGTAGGCAGTATCCAGATGGCTCTAAAACTGACATGTATCAGACAACCGTAGATCCTCTAGATGGTGTTTCACTCTGATTCTTGGGTTCTTGGGTAGAAACTGCTTCTGATTCAGTCAAAGAATCTTAATGATGCCTCTACACATACGTAAAAGAAGGGGCTGGCTTTGGGGCATATCAAATTCAGAATTACCAAATGTTTTTTGAACAATGCAGTTTTGTTTAAGGCATATCAGCTTTTTTTAAAAATTTATTTAAAATATTTTATATTGGAGCATAGTTGAATTAACACTGTTGTGTTAGTCTCAGGTGTACAGCGAAGTGATTGGTTTATATGTATGCATGCATCTGTTCTTTTTGAAATTCTTTTGCCATTTAGGTTATTATAAAATATTGAGCAGAGCTTCCTTTGCTATACAGTAAGTCCTTGCTGGTTATCTGTTTTAAGAATAGCAGTGTGTACATGTCAGTCCCAAAGTCCCAATCTGTTTCTCCCCGCTGGTAACCGTAAGTTTGTTCTTTAGTCTGTCTGTTTCTGTTTTGTGAATAAGTTCATATGTATTATTTTTTAGTTTTAGATTCCACATATAAGCAATAGCATATGCTATTTGTCTTTGTCTGACTTGCTTCGCTTAGTATAATAATCTTCAAGTTCATCTATGTTGCTGCAAGTGGCATTATTTCATTCTTTCTTATGGCTGAGTAGTAGTCCTTTGTATATATGTACCAAATCTTCTTTATCTAGTCCTCTGTTGATGGACGTTTAGGTTGTTTCCATGTTTTTGGTGTTATAATGAGCGCTGAAATGGACACTGGGGGCACATGAATCTTCTCAAACCGTGTTTTTCTCTGGATGTATGCTCAGGAATGGGATTGCTGGATCATATGGTAGCTCTATTTTCTGTTTTTAAGAAACTTCTTGGGAACCTCCATGCTTTTCGTATCTTATAAGTAGAAAGAGACCATGTTGTGTGTAATATTGAATGAATTAGCAAATTTAAACCTCCAGTGAAGAATTGCCAGTGTACATATAAAGAATTGGATACCAAAAGCTTGAAAAGTTTTAGAAGAAATTTGAAAACTCACTTTTTATCCTCACAGATATTTGTATATTTATTCTTAGTAGAATTTAAACAGTATTGTGAACTTTCAAAATCCCAGTTCTTAAATTATAAAACTTTTGAAAGAAACTTGGAAAGCTATTGTGTGGGAAGGAATTTGTTTGGTACTTTGTTTCCCATGAATAGTCTTCCACAGCTTGAGTTGAGTACCATCTGGAGCTAGTTATTAGCTAATATTTAGGGTCAGCTGGTTAATGATTTAAACACATCAACACCACCTGTATGAGAGCAGGGTGCTGTGGATAAACAGGTGGATGGGAAAGCCAGATTCCTCTTTACTGTTTCTAAACCCATCTGAGTATACTAACATTGCTTTGGAAGCTTTTAGACAATATTGATGCCTGGCCCCCAACTCAGACCAATTTAATCAGACTCTGATTGAGGAACCCAAGTTAGTCTGTATTTTTAATGAGTTTTTCAGGTCATTCTCAAATGCTACCAGAGGTAAAAAATTTGTGCATTATGTGTATCATGTTGTTGCTGCTATCGTTGTCGGTAGTGGTATTTGTGTTACTGTTATTGTTATTACTGTTGTGTCTGTGTGGGGAACGGGGTGCATAATCTAAGAAATATGGTGTATGTTTGTATTAGTATGTTTGGGCTTCTGTAACAATATGCCGTAACTGGTGGTTTATGAACAACAGAAGTTTATTTCTCACAGTACTGGAGGTTGGGGAGTCTAAGATCAAAGTACTGGCAAGGTTAGTGTCAGGTGAGAGCCTGCTTCCTAGTCGGCTTTTTTTTTTTTTTTTTCTTGCTCTGACTGCACATGGTAGATGGGGTAAGGGAACTTTCTGGGGCCTTTTAAATATAAGTATTAATTCCATTCATGAGGGCTCCACCCGGAGGCCATACCTCCTAAGAACCGTTACCTGGAGAGTTTGGATTTTGACATATGTCGTAGAGGTTAGGGGGACATTCAGGCCATAACGTAACTGTTATATGAAACGTACAGTTCTAGTTTCTGAATATTCAAGAGCCGATTATCTCATGGTCATTATATAATGGTGATTATTGGATTTTGAAGTTATAAACATGTAGATGAAGCAAACAGTTCAGTTAAATTTTGTTTTATGTCTTATGAAAGGTTTCTCTAATTTAAACAGAAAAAGTATTTCGAAGAAGATAATGTGTTACTCATAAAATTTCCTAAATGGTAGAAGAACCAGGCTAGGAATCTGCATCCAGGAGCTATGTAACAGATCATAGCACATACTTGGTGTGGTGAAGACACCACTCTTGGGTGGCATACTCACCACTCTTTGTACACTTCCTTTGACCTGAGGCAACAGGTACGCCTTAAACTGATGCCAGTGCTCCCTTGAAAAATTGGATAAAAGAAGGATGGTGGTGGTGGTTTAGTTGCTCAGTTGTGACTGACTCTTGCGAGCCCATGGACTGTAGCCCACCAGGCTCCTCTGTCTATGGGATTCTCCAGGCAAGAATACTGGAGGGGGTTGCCATTTCCTTCTCCAGGGGATCTTCCTGACCCAGGAATTGAATCCAGGTCTCTTGCATTGCAGGCAGATTCTTTACTGACTGAAATAGGAGGGAAACCCCTGGATAAGTTCACCTAAACTGGATTTAACTAGCGTTTGCTCTTACCCACAGCCTCACCAGAATGGGTGGCTGAGGTCCCTGCTGCTCCTGCGGCTGTTTCCTCCTCCTCTTCTGGGTTTGTCTGACGGCCAGCCTGGATCTCACCCACCTGTCTCAATTGCAGGGGAGGTTTGGGCGTTTGCAGTTTCTTTGGTTCCAGTTAGTGGTTCCGCCTCATAAGGGGAAGATTCTTCAGCCATAGGAGGGTAGTTCAGATGCTGACTATCCGCAACAGCACATTTTGTAAGGGAATAGTCACAGGATTTGTCTGTATGTGTCCCATGCCTTGAATATTGTATTTATTTTCCTTTCTAATGTTGAAAGAATGAATGGAATTTGATGATAGATATAAAGGAAGAAGAATTTAATAGAAATATAAAATTTGAAAGTGGACTAGGCCTTAGTAATTGTCTAAGTCAATCTAAAGAATAGAGTACTGATTATAAGAGTAATGGTAATTCAATGAGAAATCATCTTTACTCATATTATTGAAACCAGTAGTCCTCATAAAGAAGCTGCTGTATAAAGTAGGGAACTACACCCTTGTAGTATCACCAGTGACACAGTTGTTTGGCCTTTGACTTGCAGCATCAGTGCACAGTGCAGTTTAGTAAAAGTAGGTCAGTTCAGTCGCTCAGTCATCTCTGACTCTATGCAACCCCATGGACTGCATCACGCCAGGCTTCCCTGTCCATCTCCAACTCCGGGAGCTTGCTCAAACTCATGTCCATCGAGTCGGTGATGCCATCCAACCATCTCATCCTCTGTCCCCTTGTCCTCCTGCCTTCAGTGTTTCCCAGCATCAGGGCACAGTACAGTTCAGTAAAAGCAGGTCAGGGGAGCTGGAAATGTAACTGAGCACTCAAGGGCAAGGGCAAGATTCTCCCAGAAACTTAATTTTGGGATTCCTGTAGTACATCAGACATGTAGTTGAAGTCCTCACAGGGCATGACTGAAACCATTTTACCTTTGTTCTCTTCACCAGGCCATTAAAAAAGCAGTCAATGAAGTTATATGTATAGTTTTTAGGTTTGAGCAATGAGATAGTCCAATACATTCTCTGAGGTGACCTAGTAACAAAACGTGTGCAGAAACGAGACTAGTTACATAGATTTATTAGGTATAACTAGTTTTAAATTTAGAGAAATAATGTGTTTAATAAAGCTTTGTAGGTGTTGCTTTGGGAATCTGTACTGTGGAGAGAGTAATCAGTTTTAATCAGGAGGCTGTTTCAGGTTATGCTTTCTAGATGTGAGTAGTTGTTGGCCAGAGCGATAAGGTATGGAAATGGCTAATAGCTTTTAGTCAGTAGGAACGCTATGTACCAGACTTTTGTCATGCCACTCATTATACATTCAAGGAATTACAAGCAGCTTGTTGTTACTGAAGCATAGTAGAGGAGTAATGGTATTCGTTAAAATAAAATCCTACATGTATGTTTCAAGAATATCATATCTAATGAGACCCACATACAAGATGGTCCAAGAACTGATGAGTGCAGACCATTATTAAACATTTGAGTGCTGGTAAAAGTATGCTTGCCATTATACTAGATGGTTTTAAAATAGGGAATATAATTATGAACGAACCAAAGCCCGGAGGGGTAGGAAATGTGAAAACCATCCTGATATCATGTGTTTGAAATGTACAGAGCACTGGAGGAGTACAGAGGAGGGTGTGCTTGAGGGACTCATGAAATGCTTTCAGTTAGGTGTGCTGACATTTGAACTGTCCTGAAGAAGCAGGATATTTGTGAGTGTCTAGAAGGAGGAGGGTGACATTCCAGAAGCTAATGTATCATTTTTATTACATTTAAAGGAACTCAAAATGCATCACCTTGTTTTCTTCAGAAAGAGGAATGTGGATAACAGCAGTTTGGTAGAATTGCTGTAGTTAACATTTTATTTGATAAGAGTAGGGAATTAAATTGATTTGGTCTGTTATTTAATTCAGGTTATAAACTTTATTTTCCAGTAGTGTTACATCGGTGTTATTTCTGAATTAAATATATTCTTTGTATTGTGTCCACTCACTCTTAAATTTGTCAGCCAGATTGGGTTCCTGAGGATCATTTTTCTCCAGGGTAATCAGTTTATACATGCAGAATTCCATTATGATGCATACATACTTTCAGAACAAGGATTGTGTTTAATAGAACCCATGTTCTTTCCTGTGCCTCAGTAATAGAATCTTTTTTAAAAAAAATCTGGTTACTATATATTCTCTATACAAATTTTACTGAAAAGGTATAAGCTATTTAACCAAACTGTAATAGAACTGCTTCAGGGATGAAGAGGAAGGCTGTGTGAATTCTTCATGGCTCTTTTCTTTTCACTCTCATTAGGTCAGAATTTTTTTCACTGGCTTTAGTCCCCGTTTGATTAATTATGGATATGATTTTAGAAGTTTTCTCAAAACAGATTTCATAGTAGGAGAATGTTCTTGAGGCCCCCATGGCTCTTTATGGTTAGATTTTTACCATATATCTATTACATTGTGTCCTTAAAAGGTATCCTGACTCTTATTTACACTTTGGAGTTCACTTGGTTTTGTATGCAACTCTTAATTGCTTCTTTTGCCTTGTTAACACTATAGTTCAACTTCAGTGACTGTTAACTACTTTTTATTTTGTTTGCTTTTCCATCCAGCCCTTCCGTAATTTTTGCACCTTTTGTTGTTTGTTTGTTACTCTTTTGGTTGACTCTTTGAATATATTAATAGAAGGAAGAACAGTGAGGTCAGTGTGCTTATTTCATCTTTATTGAACTTGATACGTTGCCTCATAATCTCTGTCTATATTGCATATTTGTTGAATGACACCAGTGTGGACTGCCAGCCTACTCTGCCCTTTATCTTTCTTCTCCCACGTGGATCCATCCCTCAACTTTTATCTTCATCAGTTCTCATTTGAAATATTTGAGAAGTTCTGTGCCTTCTCTTTCTCTAATTGCTTCTCGCTCTAGCCAGGACCTCAATGTAATCAGCAGTGATTTTGTAAAAGGATAATTTTACCAGTAGTTTTGCCTTGCTTATTTTTGTATTACCATGTCAGGCATGATGCCAATAAGCTCCTAATAGATGCTCAATACATTTAAAAAAATTAATACCTTAGTAGCTTACAAAATTGTTTGTCTTTTTCTGCCACCTGTTTTTCTTTCCCTTTCTCTATTAAGTTTGTAATGAGTTTCTAACTTAAAAGTTAATCAAATTACTCATGGAAATGTTTAGTATTTGTAGATGAAATTTATTATTTCAAATTTGAAACATTTGAAAAAATGAAAATACCAGCAAGCTTCATTTAAAAATGCTGAATTTTTATCAAATTTTCACCTGACAGATGCCTCAGTTTCATTTGTTGTAGTTGAAGCCTTTATATGAATGTGATCTGTGAAGTAACATGACACGATATATTTCTTAGTGTTAAGTAATGGAAGTATTTATTAGTTTTGATGAGCAGTGGTGTGCAGATAATTTTATTTGTTGCTAAAATTCTTCTTGAGCTGACTAGTTCATTCATGACAACTTTTTATTAAGTCATAAACTAGACACTGAGTTTTTATAAATTTAGTGCTTCTTTAGACAAGCTTGTTGGCAATTGTGCGACCTCTGTAAATTATACAAAAAAGACAATAGTGCTTACTTGCTATCTGCCTTTTGGTAGTGTGCAAATTGCTTATGGTCTGACTATATGAGTTCTTAATAGTTTACTACAAACCATGATAAGTATTAATATTCTAACATAGCAAAACAAGCTATAGGAACACATGAGAGAGTAACTCTGCTTTGTCTAGACAAGCTAGGAAAAACTTCTGTAGAGAAGAAGTTGTCTTTGCATACCTCTAAAAATAGTCTGTTTCCTATTTGTGTTTTAAGCAACTTTTTTGAGATAAAATTTGTGTATAAAATTTTACAGAGTTGTATTCTAGTGAGTCAACTCTTTGCGTGAGGTAGCCAAAGTATTGGAGTTTCAGCTTCAACATCAGTCCTTCCAGTGAACACCCAGGACTGATGTCCTTTAGGATGGACTGGTTGGATCTCCTTATAGTTTTAGGGACTCTCAAGAGTCTTCTCCAACACCACAGTTCAAAAGCATCAATTCTTCGGCGCTGAGCTTTCTTCACTGTCCAACTCTCACATCCATACATGACTATTGGAAAAACCATAGCCTTGACTAGACGGATGTTTGTGGGCAAAGTAATGTCTCTGCTTTTTAATATGCTGTCTAGGTAGTTCCTTGGACTGCAAGGAGATCAAACCAGTCAATCCTAAAGGAAATCAACCCTGAATATTCATTGGAAGGACTGATGCTGAAGTTCCAATACTTTGGCCACCTGATGCAAAGAGCTGACTCATTTGAAAAGACCTTGATGCTCGGAAAGATTGAAGGCAGGAAGAGAAGAGGACAGCAGAGGATGAGATGGTTGGATGGCATCATCGACTCAGTGGATATGAGTGTGAGCAAGCTCTGGGAGATGGTGAAGCCTGGTGTGCTGCAGTGAATGGAGTTGCAAAGAGTCGGACTGAACAACGACAATAAAGAGAGTTCATTCAGGGCAATTTGTACAATTCAACAGAGTTATTCAACACTTCAAATATTTCCACATTGCTAATGTTTATTGATTTCAGTGTCACATAGAAGATCTTTGATTAGTTGGTACTGACACCTGATGAACAAACAAAACATAAGTCTGGCCATCTCCTTAGGTTTAGTCTTATGTAAGGTGGGCCAACGTAGATAGCATATTGAAAAGCAGAGACATTACTTTGCCAACAAAGGTCCGTCTAGTCAAGGCTATGCTTTTTCCAGTAGTCATGTATGGATGTGAGAGTTGGACAGTGAAAATAGCTGAGTGCTAAAGAACTGATGCTTTTGAACTGTGGTGTTGGAGAAGACTCTTGAGAGTCCCTTGGACTGCAAGGAGATCCAACCAGTCCATCTTAAAGGCGACCAGTCCTGGGTGTTCATTGGAAGGACTGATGTTGAAGCTGAAACTCCAATACTTCGGCCACCTCATGCGAAGAGTTGACTCGTTGGAAAAGACCCTGATCCTGGGAAGGATTGGGGGCAGGAGGAGAAGGTGATGACAGAGGATGAGATGGCTGGATGGCATCACTGACTCGATGGGCATGGGTTTGGGTGATGACACTGGAAGGACTGATGTTGAAGCTGAAACTCCAATACTTTGGCTACCTCACGCAAAGAGTTGACTCACTAGAATACAACTCTGATGGGCATGGGTTTGGGTCAGGGAGTTGGTGATGGACAGGGAAGCCTGGCATGTTGCAATTCATGGGGTTGCGAAGAGTCAGCTGAACTGAACTGAACTGAAGGTGGGGCTTCCCTGGTGGCTCAGTTGGTAAAGAATCTGCCTGCAATGCAGGAGACCCCGATTTGATCCCTGGGTCAGGAAGATCCCTTGGAGAACGAAATGGCAACCCACTTTAGTATTCTTGCCTGGGAAATCCAACGTATGGAGGAGAGAAGAGCCTGGTGGGCTGTAGTCCATGGGGTCGCAAGAGTCAGATGCTACTTGACGACTACACCACCACCACCACCACCACCGCCGCCAGGGTGTAAGCACACTTTCTTAGATGACCTTCTGTGTTTGTGTTTGCAGCTAAATTTTAAATTTCGTGTTACTGTATCTTTGGAAATTGGTGACGCTATGATTTCTTTTATTGACTTTTCTTGTAGGAGGAATTCAGTAATGTTATCTGGAGAAAGCTTCATTAGTCTCCCAGTTTTTGTGTGTTTCTTCACCTGGAAAGCTGCAATAAAGATTGTTTGGCTTTTAGTGAAGTCATGTTTGCATTTAACCTAGGCAATTCACTCTTCTTTAAACTCTGAGTTATTGGTCTCAAAATAATGCATCAATTTAATTGGAACCATAATACTATTCACAATAAAATAGCATGTATAAGGCAGTTGAAAGAGTGCTTTTGTAATACTTTGTTTTTTTCATTTACCACTTTGCTCAGGGTCTTGGAGTAGATTTCATCCCTGACCTCAGACTTTCATTTTAATGTTGTAGTAATATTGGAATGCATGTAATTCCTTTCACACACAGTTTGTGCTTCATAGTAATGTTTTTTCCTTCTAATTTCTTATAATCCAACCTGCTTCTCCTTCAAGGCTCACCTCATGTGTCATTATCTCTTGATTGGCCTCTTGGCCCCGCTTCTGTTGCTGTCAGAGCAGAGAGGTAACACTTACCTGTCTTACACCTCTATGATATTTGAGAACTGTCTGTTCTGAGAACTCCTTGAATGCCAGGACCATCCCTTAAGGGATGTTTGTCACTTGGTAGGTGCTCGTCCCTTACCATTATACAGTGGAAGTGAGAAATAGATTTAAGGGATTATGATAGAGTGCCTGATGAGCTATGGACTGAGGTTCGAGGCATTGTACAGGAGACAGTGATCAGGACCATCCCCAAGAAAAAGAAATACAAAAAAGCAAAATGGCTCTCTGAGGAGGCCTTACAAATAGCTGTGAAAAGAAAAGAAGCGAAAAGAAAAGAAGAAAAGGAAAGATATACCCATTTGAATGCAGCATTCCAAAGAATAGCAAGGAGATATAAGAAAGCCTTCTTCAGTGATCAGTGCAAAGAAGTAGAGGAAAACAATAGAATGGGAAAGACTAGAGATCTCTTCAAGAAAATTAGAGATACCAAGGAAACATTTCATGCAAAGGTGGAGTCAATAAAGGACAGAGGTGATAAGAATACAGAGAACAACTATCCAAAAAGATCTTCACAACCCAGTTAATTACAATGGTGTGATCACTCACCTAGAGCCAGATATCCTGGAATGTGAAGTCAAGTGGGCCTTAGGAAGCATCACTTACAAACAAAGCAAGTGGCGGTAATGGCATTCCAGTTGAGCTATTTCAAATCCTAAAAGATGCTGCTGTGAAAGTGCTGCACTCAATATGCCAGCAAATTTGGAAAACTCAGCAGTGGCCACAAGACTGGAAAAAGTCAGTTTTCATTCCAGTCCCAAAGAAAGGCAATGCCAAAGAATGCTCAAGCTACTGCACAATTGCACTCATCTCACACGCTAGTAAAGTAATGCTCAAAATTCTCCAAGCCAGGCTTCCACAGTACGTAAACTGTGAATTTCCAGGTTTTCAAGCTGGTTTTAGAAAAGGCAGAGGAACCAGAGATCAAATTGCTAGCATCCACTGGATCATCAAAAAAGCAAGAGAGATCCAAAAATACATATATTTCTCCTTTATTAACTATGCCAAAGCTTTTGACTGTATGGATCACCACAAACTGTGGAAAATTCTTAAAGAGATGGGAATACCAGACCACCTGACCTTCCTCTTGAGAAATCTGTATGCAGGTCAGGAAGCAACAGTCAACTAGGCATGGAACAACAGACTGGTTCCAAATAGGAAAAGGGGTAGTTATGGCTGTATATTGTCTCCCTGTTTATTTAACTTATATGCAGAGTAGATCATGAGAAACACTGGGCTGGATGAAACACAAGCTGGAATCAAGATTGCCGGGAGAACTATCAATGACCTCATTTATTCAGATAACACCACCCTTATGGCAGAAAGTGAAAAAGAACTAAAGAGCCTCTTGATGAAAGTGAAAGAGGAGAGTGAAAAAGTTGGCTTAAAGCTCAACATTCAGAAAACTAAGATCATGGCATCCCGTCCCATCACTTCATGGCAGATGGGGAAACAGTGGAGACAGTGACAGACTTTCTCTTTTTGGGCTCCAAAGTCACTGCAGTTGGTGATTGCAGCCATGAAATTAAAAGACGCTTACTCCTTGGAAGAAAAGTTATGACCAACCTAGACAGCATATTAAAAAGCAGAGACATTAATTTGCCAACAAAGGTCCGTCTACTCAAGGCTATGGTTTTTCTAGTAGTCATGTATGGATTTGAGAGTTTGACTATAAAGCTGAGCCCGGAAGAATTGATGCTTTTGAACTGTGGTGTTGGAGAAGACGCTTGAGAGTGCCTTGGACTGTAAGGAGATCCAACCAGTCCATCCGAAAGGAGATCATTCCTGAATGTTTATTGGCAGGATTGATGTTGAAACTTAACCTCCAGTGCTTTGGTCACCTGATAGGAAGAACTGGCTCATTTGAAAAGACCCTAATTCTGGGAAGGTTGGAAGGTGGAAGGACAAGGGGATGACAGAGGATGAGATGGTTGGATGGTATCACCTACCCAATGGACATGAGTTTGAATAAACTCCAGGAGTTGATGATGGACAAGGAGGCCTGGCACGTTGCAGTCCATGGGTTGCAGATTCGGACACAACTGAGTGATTGTACTGAACTGAACTGAGGTGCTCAGTGTTAATCTCACCACACTGAACTGAATTGATGAAAATGAAGCAAAGATTAATTAAAAAGAAATCTTTTCTTATCGAGACAAACACTAAAGTGTGCCACACTGGGTTTCCCTGGTGGCTCAGTGGTAAAGAATCCACCTGACAATGCACAGGACATGGGTTCCATCCCTGTGATGGAACACGCGAAGATGCCACATGCCTTGGGACAGCTAAACCTGTGCTCTAGAGCCCCGGAACCACAGTTACTGACCTTTATGCTGTAGCTACTGAAGCTCTTGATCCCTGGAGCCCGTGCTCTGGAGCAAGAGAAACCAGAACAATGAGAGGCTGGTGCGCCACAACTAGAGAGAAGCCTGCATAACAGAGAAGACCAAAATAAGTAATTAAAAAAGAAACTCCTTAAAAAAAGGGGGGCAACATCATGCAAAGCCAAAACTTCATAAAGTAATCCTAATTGATTAGTATATAAATTACATTTCTTTTGTGACTTTAAAATTTTTCATCAAAATATTAAATATTACTGTCTGATGTAAATGTATAGGGAAGTAGAAAAACAGTAAAACTAGTATGTATTTACATACTACAATTTAAAATATTAGAAATATCATTAAAAATAGTTGAAGCAGAGAATGCTACTGTCTTCCCACTATATAACTTACTATACAGAGCAAGCATCTTTTCTTTGCCCTGGTCAATTGTAATATTCCTCTCTGTGTTTGGAGCAAGCTTTCAAAATATTTAATCTTTTGTGTTTTCAGTGTTGTGAATTATCTGAGAGAGTTCCTTCAATGTGAAGTTATTTTTGGTGGCATCAGTCTGGGATGTGTTTATCCTTTTGGGCACAACCACTTTGCTCATTTATGTTTGTACGCTGGCTTTGACCAAGTTCTGGTTGTTTATCTACAGTGGTGTCGACATTCCTATAGTCAGCTGTTTCTTTTATAACTCCGTTTCTATTCAGTTCAGATTTCATTTCTTGTATTTATCACTTTTCATTTCTTTGCTGCACTTTCATCTTTCTTGGCCAGTTTCCTTTTGATAATACGTTTCCATAGACTGTCACATAGGTTTATCCACACAAAGGGACAGCTCGAGTATACACTTTGCTGTCTGTGTGTGAGCTGAATAACAGTTGAGTGGTGACCAGTCATAGACTTTGCAAGAGAAATGTGATTGATGACGGATCACAAAACACATCTGTCATTTACACGGTGATTTGTGGAGCTGGTCATGAAATTTGTGGTTACCATGACAACTGAAATTTGACCATGTTGTGTGTGGTGGGGGCGATGTTATTTAACTGAAATTCATCTTTGGTGGAACCTTGCAAAGCAATGACTGCCTGTGCAAAATTAAAGGCAAGGTACTGGAATGAACCTACATGAGGGATCCTGAAGTTTGCTTTTGCTTCATTTATGGTAAATCTGCTTCTGAGTTGTTACATGCTATGTACAATGATTGAACTAAAGAAAGTTTGAGAAATTGTGTATTTTTTTTTTTGAAGGAAGCTTCTGTATGATTTTGCCATTTTTATGTTGTTGTCCATATACATAAGACTACTTCTTAGCCAAGCACTTAATTTATGGGAATAATAGCTGATTGGGAAAAGATAAACATAGATATTCAGTTTATCTTCCTGCCTGCCTCTTTTTCCTACTCCTTATTGAGATCCAGAACGGTAGAAAACTCACAGGTAAAAGTGAAAAAAATTATATCAGCACAAGCAACAAGAGCAAAAATCAGCAAGTGGGACTACATCGTACTAAAGTTTCTGCACAGCAAAGCAAATAGTTCCCCTGCCAAGCCCTATAGAGTGGGAGAGAATATTTGGAATATTAGATAAGAGTTAGTATCCAAAATATAGTAAGAACTTACACAACTTAAACCAATCCATTTAAAAAAATGGACAGAGGAACTAAATAGATAATTTTCAAAAGAAAATAAACCTAAATGGCCAGTAGCTACATGAAAAGGTGCTCCGTATTGCTAATCATTAGGGAAATGCAAGGCAAAACCACAATGAGATATCACCTGTCACCTGTTAGAATGTTTATTATCAAGAAGACAAGAGGTAAGTGATGCTGAGGATGTGGGGTTCAGGGAATTCTTGTACACTATTGTTAGACATGTAAATTGGTTTAGTTCCTATAGAAACCAGCATGGAAGTCTTTAAAAAATTAAAAATGCAACTGCCTTATGATTCAGCAATTCCACTTCTGGATATACAGTTGAGCTTATTATTATTTTTAATTTATCTTGATTGTGTTGGGTCTTTGTTGCTGCATGCAGGCTTTCTCTAGCTGTGGCAAGTGGGGGCTATTCTTCCTCTTGGTGTTCGGGGTTCTCATTGCTGTGGCTTCTTTTATTGAGATCTAATGCATAATGTAGTGATTATAGTCAACAATACTATATTATAAACAATGAGGTCTTAATTGTTCACACTGAAGAAAAGAAAGTAATTATGTGAAATGGTAAATGTGTTAGCTAATGCTATGGTTGTCGTATTTCAGTATATAAGTATCAAACCAACATTTTGTACATCTTAAACTCACAGGATGTTATATGTCAGTTATATTTCAGTTTAGAGAAGGAAAAAACATTTAGGTTAGGAAGACTTTGGACCTGGATTGTATAGTAATGAAAGAACAAATAATACATGTGTTGATTTAGTATTTTGTCATTGACTGGTTGCTTTCTTTATAAAACTCTTATGGTGAGAGATCTGAATTCTTAGGATAATTGCATTCTAGCTTTCTTATGTTTGACTTTATGAGATATAAACCAGAGATGAGCTTTTAGCTAGAACATTACTAAAATATTTGCTGATAGAATGACCTTTGAACAGTTGGCACTAAGACATGAAATTAGCATGTCAAAGTACGTGAAGAAATACTGCCACCAGATTCAGTCTGTGATCATAGGAAGTCTCGTGAGTTTCTCTGCCAGCTTATTCTTCGAACATGTTTTCTTTTCTGCCAGCTGTTGCAGACAAGAGTTATTTCATGTAATAGCATTATTAAGAAAGAGGTATTTGTGTGCCTCTGCGAAAGGAATACTTTGTGAAATCAGCAAATGGAAAATTTTTTCCTCATTTACTTAAAAAAATCTTTTCTTAATCCCGAAATTGCCTAAAACATAAATGTGTAAGTTAGAGGTAATAAACATTAAGCAGATGATCAAATATAGTTGTCATACTATAAATGTAAGGTACTCTGAGAGCTTATATGAGACTGTATGACCTAATTTGTGATTTAAAGAAGGCCTGTTAGAGAAAACATGATTTAAGTTGAACTCTGAAAGAGAAGATAATAGGTAAAGGGAAAGCCCTATACTACCAGGGAGTATGGCACCTGGCATATAATAATTAAGGGTGTGTGTGTTCAGTTGTGTCTGACTCTTTGCAACCTCATAGACTATAGTCCACCATGCTCGTCTGTCAGTAGAATTTTCCAGGCGAGGATACTGGAGTGGGTTGCCATTTCCTACTCCATGGAATCTTTCAAACCCAGGGATCAAACCTGCATGTCCTTCATCGGATGCATTGACAGGTGTATTCTTTACCACTGTGTCACCTGGGAAGCCCATATGAAGTGAAGAGTGGTGTTAATTGAAGCTGAAGAGATGGGTAGGAGCCAGAGAGTAGAGTTACTATAAGATTGTATTGATAACTTTGCCGTGCATTCTAAAAGTGAAACAAGAGATTTATGATGTAAAAAACAATAGCTAGAGCATAGATAGAGCTTCTATGCACTTTACATATATTAACTGCTTTAATTCTGGCAGAAACCATTTGCCATGCATCTGTTTTTAATCCTTGTGTTACAAGGAATATGAGGGACAGAGAGGTGAAGTAACTTGCTCAAAATCATGTGTCTGGGAGTGGCAGGACTGAGCACCCTAACTCTGGAATCTCTGCTTTACATCACCGCTACACTATCTTTTATAATCCAACTTTTCCACACTTAAAGGACTTGTAGTTATAAATTATATGATTTATAATTGAAGAGTTAAACAAATGAACAGTTCTCTGTTATGGTGATATCTCAAATATGATGTCATACTGCTTGGTATATGGCTGAACATCTTTTACTTTAATAGCTGTGTATTTATTTTAATGTATCTCAATATTTACCTCTTTTACAACATCCCTTTTTTGACAAGAGACCTAGAAATCATCTTTAGTTCCTGTTCTTTGTCACTCCTCAAGCCAAGGTCTTTCAGTTTTTTCTTCCCAAATACCTGTTGGCTTTACCCTCTACAATTTCTTTTTTGAATAGAATCTTTAATCCATTTATATTTTATTGTTGTTACTTACTTGAATGTAGTTATGTCTGTCATTTTTGTTTTCCTTCAGTTCAAACGCTCAGTTATGTCTGACTCTTTGCAACCCCATGGACGGCGGCACACCAGGCCTCCCTGTCCATCACCAGCTCCCGGAGTTTACTCAAACTCAGGTCCATTGAGTTGATGATGCCATCCAACCATCTCATCCTCTCTTGTCCCCTTCTCCTTCTGCCCTCAATCTTTCCCGACATCAGGGTCTTTTCAAATGAGTCAGTTCTTCCCATCAGGTGGCCAAAGTATTGGAGTTCAGCTTCAGCAGCAGTCCTTCCAATGAATATTCAGGACTGATCTCCTTTAGGATGGACTGGTTGGATCTCCTTGCAGTCCAAGGGACTCTCAAGAATTTTCCCAATACTACAGTTCAAAAGCATCAATTCTTCGGTGTTCAGCTTTCTTTACAGTCCAACTCTCACATCCATACATAACTTTTGGAAAAACCATAGCCTTAACTAGATGGACCTTTGTTGGCAAAGTAATGTCTCTGCTTTTTAATATGCTGTCTAGGCTGATCCAAGGAGTAAGCATCTTTTAATTTCATGGCTGCAGTCACCATCTGCAGTGATTTTGGAGTGCCCCAAATAAAGTCTGTCATTGTCTCCACTGTTTCCCCATCTATCTGCCCTGAAGTGATGGGACCAGATGCCATGATCTCAGTTGTCTGAATTTTGAGCTTTAAGCCAACTTTTTCACTCTCCTCTTTCACTTTCATCAAGAGGCTCTTTAGTTCTTCACTTTCTGCCATAAGGTTGGTGTCATCTGCATATCTGAGGTTATTGATATTTCTTCCGGCAGTCTTGATTCCAGCTTGTGTTTCCTCCAGCCCAGCATTTCTCATGATGTACTCTGCATATAAGTTAAATAAGCAGGGTGACAATATACAGCCTTGACTACTTCTTTTCCTATTTGGAACCAGTCTGTTATTCCATGTCCAGTTCTAACTGTTGCTTCCTGACCTGCATACAGATTTCTCAGTAGGCAGGTTAGGTGGTCTGGTATTCCCATCTCTTTCAGACTTTTCCACAGTTTGTGGTGATCTACACAGTCAATGGCTTTGGCCTAGTCAGTAAAGCAGAAGTAGATGTTATTTTGGAACTCTTGCTTTTTCGATAATCCGACATATGTTGGCAATTTGATGTCTGGTTCCTCTGCCTTTTCTAAAACCAGCTTGAATACCTGGAAATTCACAGTTCATGTACTGTTGAAGCCTGGCTTGGAGAATTTTGAGCATTACTTTACTAGCGTGTGAGATGAGTGCAATTGTGCAGTAGCTTGAGCATTCTTTGGCATTGCCTTTCTTTGGGATTGGAATGAAAACTGACTTTTTCCAGTCTTGTGGCCACTGCTGAGTTTTCCAAATTTGCTGGCATATTGAGTGTAGCACTTTCACAGCAGCATCTTTTAGGATTTGAAATAGCTCAACTGGAATGCCATTACCGCCACTTGCTTTGTTTGTAAGTAATGCTTCCTAAGGCCCACTTGACTTCACATTCCAGGATGTCTGGCTCTAGCTGAGTGATCACACCATCGTGCTTGTCTTGGTTGTTAAGGTCTTTTTGTATAGTTGTTTTGTGTATTCTTGCCACCTCTTCTTAATATCTTCTGCTTCTCTTAGATCCATACCATTTCTGTCGTTTATTGAGCCCATCTTTGCATGAAATGTTCCCTTGGTATCAGTAATTTTCTTGAAGAGATCTCTGGTCTTTCCCATTCTGTTGTTTTCCTCTATTTCTTTGCACTGATCATCGAGGAAGGCTTTCTTATCTCTCCTTGCTATTCTTTGGAACTCTGCATTCAGATGGGTATATCTTTCCTTTTCTCCTTTGCTTTTTTCTTCTCTTCTTTTCACAGCTATTTGTAAGGCCTCCTCAGAGAGCCATTTTGCTTTTTTGCATTTCTTTTTCTTGGGGATGGTCTTGATCGCTGTCTCCTGTACAATGTCTCGAACATCTGTACATAGTCCATCAGACACTCTTGTCTGTGAGATCTAATCCCTTGAATCTATTTATCATTTCCACTGAATAATCATAAGGGATTTGATTTAGATCATACTTGAATAGCCTAGTGGTTTTCCCTACTTTCTTCAATTTAAGTTTTCCTTACGTCTTGCTTTTTGTTATTTTGCTTCAACTTAACTGCCTCCATTAAGCAGATGTTTGCTAGGTTATAATTTTAATTTCTTGGTTAAATTTTTAGCTATAATTTTTTGGATATTTTCTTAGTATTGTTAGATTATAATATTGTTTTTAATCACAATGAACTTCAGATTAATGCTAATTTAATTCCAGTAAAATACAGGAACTTTGCTCCAGTGCTAATCTTTGTTTTTCATTCTTTGTTTTGCTACTGTTACCATATACTATGGTTCTGTATATAAAGCTCTAACATTGTATAATACTGTGTAATAATAATCACCTTAAGCAGTCTTCTTTAAAAAAGTTTTTAGACCGGTTATTTTGCACATAAGACTGTTTGGAAACTGAGAAGTCTTGCATTCTCACAATGAATTTTTGTTTATGCAAACCAGAGTAAAATGGTGATATTTAGTAAATTAACATTAATACGTTTCTCTTACAGAATTTGACATACCATCAGATTTTGCCAAGTCTCCAGTAAATGTGTTTGTAGCAGTTTCCCCGACCTATCAGAACAGTTTGATACACTGTATGCAGTAGTTCCTATGTCTCTTTGTTCTCCTTTTACCCAGATTAATTCATCTGACTTTCTTTGACTTTCATAACATTGATGTTTTCAAAGGCAGTTGTTTTCTAGGATGTTCTTTAATTTGGTACTCTGTTTCCTTCATAATTTTGTTCAGGTTATGCATTTTGGGGCAGAAATACTGTGTAAGAGAACTTAACATAAAAAATGGTACCTTTTTCCCCAACATATCACATACATAATGCCAGTGTTTTCCTTAATGGATGATGAATGATGTGAGTAGGTGTTGTCCACCAAGTTTATTTTCTCTTACATTATTGATAATTTATGGGGAGATACATTGAGACAGTGTAAATATCCTTTTTCCCTAAAGGCTTTTATCACACGATTTTCTTGTCCTGAATGATGCTGGACTTGAATCAGTTATTACCATCATGGTAGCAAAAAGATGGATGATTAAAATTTCAATAACAATTTCTAGTAATTTTAGTTTTAGTGTTTCTGAGAGAGCTTTCTTTTTCCAGTAGTGATGATTGTGAGATACTTGGTAGTTAACCTCTTTATGTCATGGGTTTATTTTTCATATTTTTTTTAGGTTCATGTACTGGACAGACTGGGGAGAAGTACCAAAGATAGAACGTGCTGGAATGGATGGTTCAGATCGCTTTGTCATAATAAACACTGAAATTTACTGGCCAAATGGGCTGACTTTGGATTATGAGGAACGGAAGCTTTATTGGGCAGATGCAAAACTTAATTTCATTCACAGATCAGATCTGGATGGAACGAATCGGTAAGATTGCCTTATAAATTTGTTTTTAAACTTTAAGTCAGCCCCGTGATAGAGTAATGAAATTATAAAGCCTAATTTTATCAAGAAGAAATTAGCATATTTTTGGCTTAAGTGTCAAAGGGGAAGAAGAATAGATTCTTAATTTGCTTTCTAAAAAGGTAATGACATTTCACATCTGTCTTTGTGGCATTTAGAATTTATGGACTGTATTTTCTCCTTTACTTTGAGCTAATTTAGTTCTTCAGTGGTTCCCAATCAAGGATAGTACTTCCACTCTCTTGCAGAGTGTTTGGAAATGTGCAGGGAATTTTGGTTGACACAGAGACTGGGAGTACTGCTAACATTTTAGTTCCCTGGCAAGCCAGGGATACTACACATCCGGTAATGTGCTGGGCTCCTAGCACGACAGAGTTCATCCTTCAGAATTGCCCACAGAGCGTACCAGGTGCTGTTCGTGGAAGCTTATTTGATAAACCTGTAAACCAGGATAGGGTTGGCCAGTTTTTCCTGTGAAGAGCCAAGTCATTATACACTTTGTGGGCCATATCTCTGTTGCAACTATTTACCTCTGCTGTTGTGCTGTGAAAGAAGCTATATAGAATACTTACGGGAATGGGCATGGTTTTGTTCCAGTAGAAAATTTTTGAGCCAGTGAACTCTGGTTTGCTGACCTCTAGATCAGGAGAAAACCTACTGCATGTTTACTGTATCCTGGTATCCACAGAAGACAAAGATATAACACATAAACATGGAATTCCACTCAGATCATGTTCAGATTTTTTTCTTTAATTAATTTTTTTATTGAGTAGTTGATTTATAAGGTTGTTATGTTCATATTTTTAAAGACATATGTCCTTGTGTTTGGAAGATTATTTGGGTTTCTGTTAGTCTCATTCTAAGACCCCAGCTGATACAGAAAGTCTTAGATGAAGGAATTTGTCAAAGTGAAAACATTTTTTTCTGTGATGAGAACCTTTAAGATTTACTGTTTTAATAACTTTAAATTATGTAACATAGTATTATTAAATATTATAGTTGCAATGCTGTGGATTACATTCTCAGGACTTAACTTTTTTTTTCTTTAATTCCTGGAAGTTTCTATCTTTTTCATTCCCACAGCCATTTCACTAGCTTCTATATCTTGCCTGTGGCAACCACCAGTTTGTTCTCTGTATCTGTAAGCTTGGTTTTTAGTTCATTTGTTTGTTGTTTAGATTCAGCATAAGTGAGATCATATAGTATTCCTCTTTCTCTGTCTTATTTCACTTAGCATGATGCCTCAGAGTCTATTCATGTTGCAACAACTAGCAGTATTTTATATGGCTGAGTAATATTCTGTTGTACATATATAGCATATCTTCTTTATCCATCCCACCATCAGTGATACTTGGGTTGTTTCCTTTTCTATTCCTGTTGTGAATTATGTTGAGTGAATATAGGGATGTATGTATCTTTTCAAGTTAGCAGGGTATGCAATGGTTGTTAACTAGATTTGTTGCAGTCATTATTCGTTATATACAAGTATCAAATTATTATGTTGTAAACCTGAAACATGTTGTATGTCAATTATACCTTAATTAAAAACAAAAGAAAATTGAAAATTGCATTGAGGATTAAACAAGATTCTCCTGAGCAACTTGTAGTTGAAGGATGCTGTCAAAGGAAAATAAAAAATATCTGGAGACAAATGAAAATAGAAATACAACATACCAAATCTTATAGGGTTTCTAAGAGAGAAGTTCATAGTGATAAATGCACATTTGAAACAAGAAAAGTCTCAAGTAAGCAACCTAACTTTAAACCTCAAAGAGCTGGGTAAAGAAGGACAAACTAAGCCCACAGTTGCCAGAAAGAAGGGTAGAATCAGAGTGGAAATAAATGAATAGAGATTAAAAATACAGTAGGAAAGATCAGTGATAAAGCAAGAGTTGGGTTTTTGAAGAGAAACAAAATACACAAACCTTTAAGTCGACTTAATAAGAAAGAGAGGAGACTGAAATAAAATCACAAAGAGGAGACATTAAAACTATAAATACAAAGGATCCTAAGAGACTACTGTCAACAATCAGTTCAGTTCAGTCCAGTCTATCAGTCGTGTCCGACTCTGCGATTCCATGAACCGCAGCACGCCAGGCCTCCCTGTCCATCACCAACCCCGGAGTCTACCCAAACTCATATCCATCGAGTCGGTGATGCCATCCAGCCATCTCATCTTCTGTCGTTCCCTTCTCCTCCTGCCCTCAATCTTTCCCAGCATCAGGGTCTTTTCAAATGCATCAGCTCTTCGCATCAGGTGGCCAGAGTATTGGAGTTTAAGTTTCAACATCAGTCCTTCCAATGAACACCCAGGACTGATTCCTTTAGGATGGACTGGTTGGATCTCCTTGCAGTCCAAGGAACTCTCAAGGGTCTTCTCCAACACCACAGTTCAAAAGCATCAATTCTTCTGCACTCAGCTTTCTTTATAGTCCAACTCTCACATCCATACATGACCACTGGAAAAACCATAGCCTTGACTAGATGGACCTTTGTTGACAAAGTAATGTCTCTGCTTTTAATATGCTGTCTAGGTTGATCATAACTTGCCTTCCAATGACAAACGTCTTTTAATTTCATAGCTGCAGTCATCATTTGCAGTGATTTTTGGAGCCCAAGAAAAAGGAAGTCTGTCACTGTCTCCACTATTCCCCCACCTATTTGCCATGAAGTGATGGGACCAGGTGCCATGATCTTAGTTTTCTGTATGTTGTGCTACAATATGTGCCATCAAACTGAACAGCTTAGAAGAAAGGGATCATGACTGAATCATGAAGAAATATAAAATTTGAACAAACCAATTATTTATAAGGAGATTAAATCAGTAATCAAAAACCTCCCCAAAACGAAAGTAGGGGACCAGAAGTCTTCACTGGCAAATTCTACCAAGCATTTGAAAAAGAATTAGTACCAATCTTTCTCAAAGTCTCCTGAAAAATAGAAGAGGAGGGAATTCTTAAAAACTCATTTTATGTGGCTAGGATTACCTTGATACCAAAACCAAACAAGAAGCCTATAAGAAAAGAAAATTACAGGCCAATATTCTGAATGAATATAGCTGCAGAAGTTCTCACCTCAGAACTAGCAAACTCAGTTCAGTAGCACATTAAAAGGATAGTACTCCATGATCAGGTGGATACAAGGGTTGTGCAGTATATGCAAATTAATGTGATTCAGCACATTAACAAAATGAAGGATGAAAATCATGTGATCATCTTAGTAGGTGCAGAAAAAGCATTTGGTAAAATTCAGCATCCATTCATGATTAATGCTCAATGAAGTGGGTTTGGAGGAAACATACCTCAACAGTGAAAGCTATGTATGACAAACCCACAATTAATAATATATTCAAAAGTGGAAAACTGAAAGTTTTTCATCTAAGGTCAGAGCAAGATAAGAATGTTTACTATTGCAATTTTTAATCAGCATGGTGCTAGAGGTTCTAACCAGAGTAATTAGGCAAGAAAAGGAAAGAAAATGCCTCAATAAAAAGGAAGAAGTAAGACTACTTGCAGATGGTCTCATGTTATACATAGGAAATCCTGGAAACTCCACCACAGAACTGTTCGAACTAATAAACAGTTACATTGCTGGATACAAAATCAGTATTCAAAAGTCACCTATTTTCCGTATGTTAAGAACAAACTGTCAGAGAATTTAAGAAAACAATCTTGTTTATGTATCGTACCAATAAAAATACCTAATAAGTTTAACCAAGGAAGTAAAAGATCTATACACAGAACTATGATGCTGATGAAAAATATTGAAGAAGACACAAATACATTGAAAGATATTTCATGCTCATAGATTAGAAAAATTAATTTGTTAAAACATCCATACTATGGAAATGCATATACAAATATGGTGCAGTCCATATCAAAGTTCCTGTGTGCTTTTCACAGAAGTAGAACAAACAGTTCTAAAATTTGTGTGGAATTGCAAAATAACACAAATAGCCAAAGGAATCTTGAGAAAGAATAAAGCTGGAGGCATCACACTTTCTAACTTCAAACTATCTTTTCAAACTGTATTACTCAAAGTGGTATGGTATTGGCATAAAGACAGACATTAGATCAGTGGAATGGAATAGAGAGCCCAGAAACAAACCCATGCATATTTGGTCAATCAGTTTATGACAGAGGAGCCAAGAATATTCAGTAGGGAAACTAATGTCTTCAGTACAGTTACTGTAGTATCTGCAGCAAATAGCATCAGAAAACTGGATATCCACGCCCAAAAGGATGAAACTAGATCCCTGTCTTACACCACACACAGAATCAACTAAAAATGAATTAAAGACTTGAGTATAAGACTTGAAACCATAAATTTTTTTAGAGAAGAAACAGATGACATTGTTTCAAGAAACATTGACATTGGTGTTGATTATGACTTTGTGAGTATGTGTTTGAAACCTCAAGCAAACAGTATGGTGCCTCCTCAAAAAATTAAAAATATTGCTTCCATATGATCCAGTAATCCCACTTCTGGAATTCTTATCCAGAGGAAACGAAAACAATCTTGAGGCGATATCTGCACTTCCGTGTTCATAGTGGCATTATCCAATACATGAAACAATCAAAATGTCTGTCCGTGGATGAATGGATAAAGAAGATGTGGTATATACGCATTCAGTAGAATATTGTTTAGCCATGAGAAGGAAGGACATCCTGCTGTTTATGGTTACATGCATGACTCTGAGCCCATATTGCTCAGTGAAATGAGCCAGATAAAGGAAGACAAAAATTGCGTGGTGTCACATGTATGTGGAATCTTAAAAAATGTCATCAACTCATATAAACAAAAGAAAACTAGCTGTCAAGGAGGTGAAGGAAATAGATGTTCCCGTTTAAAAAACCCTAAAAAGGAAACCCCTGTCAGTGTATGAGATAGGTTAAATAGCTGCATGAGTGTTCTTGCATATGGATATCATAGCATCACTGTGTCCAGTTTATCATTTAGATTTGTTTGTTGATTTTACCTGGTAAAGCTGGAAAAGAAAAAAAAGAATGAAAAACAGAATTAAGTTCTTAGGTAGAAAACTCCCCAGAAAAATATGATTATAGAACAGATCAAGTGAAAGGCGCTCAGTTCAGTCACTCAGTTGTGTCCAACTCTGCAACATCATGGACTGTAGCATGCCAGGCTTCCCAGTCCATCACCAACTATTGGAGCCTACTCAAATTCATGTCCATCAAGTTCATGATGCAACCCAGCCATTTCATTCTCTGTTGTCCCCTTCTCCTCCTGCCTTCAATTTATCCCAGCATCAGGGTCTTTTCAAATGAGTCAGTCTTTTGCATCAGGTAGCCAAAGTATTGGAGCTTCAGCATCAGTCCTTTTAATGAATATTCAGGATTGATTTCCTTTAGGATTAACTGGTTGGATGTACTTGCAGTCCAAAGGATGCTCAAGAGTCTTCTCCAACACCACAGTTCAAAAGCATCAATTCTTTGGTGCTCAGCTTTCTTTATAGTCCAGCTCTCACATCCATACATGACTACTGGGAAAACCATAGCCTTGACTAGATGGACCTTTGTTGGCAAAGGAAGTCTCTGCTTTTTAATATGCTATCTAGGTTGGTCATAACTTTTCTTTCAAGGAGCAAGCATCTTTTAATTTCATGGCTGCAGTCACCATGCGGTGATTTTGGAACCCTCAAAAGGAAAGTCTCTCGCTGTTTCCATTGTTTCCCCATTATTTGCCATGCATGATGGAACCGGATGCCATGATCTTAGTATTTAAATGTTGAGTTTTAAGCCAACTTTTTCACCCTCCTCTTTCACTTTCATCAAGAGGGTCTTTAGTTCTTCTTCGCTTTCTGCAATAAGAGTGGTGTCATGTGCATATCTGAGATTATTGATCTTTCTCCTGGCAGTCTTGATTCCAGCTTGTGCTTCATCCAGTTCAGCGTTTCTCATGATGTACTCTGCATATAAGTTAAATAAGCAGGGTGACAATATACAGCCTTGATGTACTCCTTTTCCTATTTGGAACCAGTCTGTGTTCCAAAGGCGCTCAGTTGTGTCCAACGCTTTGTGACCCCATTGACTAAACAGTCCATGGAATTCTCCTGGCCAGAATACTGGTCTAGGTAGCAATTCCCTTCTCCAGGGGATCTTCCCAACCCAGGGATCGAACCCAGGTCTCCCACATTGCTGGTGGATATTTTACTAGCTAAGCCACCAGCAAAGCCAGAGAAGATTGGAATGGATAGCCTATCCCTTCTCCAGCAGATCTTCCTGATCCAGGAATTGACCTGGGGTCTCCTGCATTGCAGGCAGATTCTTTACCAGTTGTGCTCCCAGGGAAGCCCAGAACAGATCAAACCTCCACTTTAAAATGCACTATCACTAATTGAGACACCAATATTACATATCAAAGACCAACATAAATTAAAATGAGAAAGTTCAGAGATGAGAAGCCAGAACTGAGGAAAGAATTATAAATAAAAGAAAAACTAATTTCAGAAAAGCCCACTAAACTAGAAGGGACACAAGAGTGACTAAACTGAAAAGATTTTAAATTGAAGTTGAAAAGGGGGAAAAATTAAGGGCTAAAAAGAAATGTAAAAAGATGAAATGGATTTGAGAGAAAGTGACAAATATTAAAGATAGGCAAAGAAGAAAAACACAGATAAAAAATCCTGTTAGGAAGATAACTTAAGCAAAGTAAGAGAACAAAAAATATGAGGAACTGTTATTCAGGAAAAGTTTCTTAAAAGGAGATTCAAATCTTCAGATTGATAAGAGAACATTATGTGCTTGGTAATACAAGTTAAAGCAAACAGCACCAAGATACATTCTAGTAAAGTTGCTCTGTAGAAGAAGGATAATATTCTCTGTGCCTTTAAGAGTAAAATAAATGATTTTTTAAATGGAAAAGAAAATTAGATTCACATTAGACTTTCTCACAGTAACACTCCCTGTTAGAATTAAGTGAAATAGCATTTTTAAAAGATACTCAGAGTGTGAGCCAATGATTTGTTTCCCCCAGCAAATTGAGTTTCCTTATACAAAGCTATAGACGAACTGTTATGAACATGAAAGAAATCAAGAAATACTATTTCCCTGAGTCATTGTGAAAATGGTCTAGTGGCTGAGCTTTAGATAATCACAGTGATGAGGAAGATAACAAAATAAGGCTTGGTGAAGAGCAGTAAACATATAGTTAACTTTATGAAAATTAAAGGGTGATTAAAATTGAGTGTATGGTATATAATGACTGTATATTTAGATAATGTAAATAAAGTACCATTCTGAATAATTGGAATGAAGGGACTTGCCTGGCCATCCAGTTGTTAAGGTGCCACGGCTTCTACTGCAGGGGACATGAATTCGATTCTTGGTTGGGAAACTAAGATCCTGCATGCTTTGCAGCATAGCTAAAGAAGAAAAAATGGAGTAAAATAAAAAATCGAGTGAGAATTACAGGTTCTATATACAAAGATTTTCTTAACTCTTTATGGTGGATTACATTGGTGTATTGGTATTAATATTTTAAATTTTGGATCAAATAAGTGAGTAATTTTTGGATATGTTAATTCAATTGCCCATGAATATATAGAACTCTCTGTGTGGAAGAAAAGATGGTATACATGTAGTATTGTGGTGTTTAAGTAAGAGAAATGGATAATTCTGAGTTTTAATCGAGAATACTGGTATGAGCTCATTAGTTATTGTAAGTTATAAAAATACACACAGATATGTATGTTTATTTCTTATGACCACTGATGAGGACTAGGGGAAAAAAAACCCACCCAGATTGTATTCTTGGAAAACTGTTGCACCTTAAAAGAAATCGTACCTTTTAGGTATGATTTGGTTAACCCTAAGTCTTTTACCAGGAAATATCCAGGTTGAGCTGGGACATTATATCATAGTGGATAGCATGGAAGCTATTATAGGCTATTAGCTTCATTTCATAAAGCCCAGAGAAATAACTTGAGAAGCCTCTCTCTGGTCAGAGATTGATTGAAACCCATCAAGTTTGTTTAAATCCTTGAGTTCATACTGATTTTCTTTCTTTCTTTTTTTTTTTTAATTTTAAGAAAAGGAAGTAGTTAATTTCAGAAGATGAAAGGGAACCAACCAATTCATTAACTTGAATGTTGGTAATAAAGAGAAAGAATCAAGCAATTCATCGCCCCTTTTCTATAGGAATCTACCAGTAGCTAACAAATTAGTAGATACAGAAACGCTATTCCAGCTAGTAAATGAGAAATAATTAGAATATCAGCATTTTATTACTTCCAGTGAACTGTTCAATCTAGGCATTGAACATCAGTGGCTGCTTCATCACAACAAGGAAAAGAACAGACCCTATTTGCCACTTGATGGAAGAAAAGAGCATTAATTCCTTTTATCTTGCCAAGAGGATCAATTCATTAGAAGTCTGATCAGGCTTGGAATTTGCAGGAAATTTGCGGGAAGAGTAGAAGACAGGGAAACATTGAACTGCACCATGGGTATGCATCAGCAGATTCAGACATACAGGTCAAATAACATGGGTTGTTGAACAGATAAACTGCAAAGATGATAAGGGAATTTAGAGATTAAAACAAACATAGAAAAGAAATTTAGGTTACTAAAGGGGAAAGGGCGAGGGGAGGGATAAATTAGGAGTTTGGGATTAAAATATGCATACTACTATATATAAAATAGATTCCCAACAATGACCTACTGTATAGCACAGGGAACTATATTCAATATTTTGCAATAACTTATAGTGGGAAAAAAATCTTGAAAAGAGCATATATACATATATGTTATATATATATATATATAACTGAATCACTTTGTTGTACCCCTGAAACTAGCAGAACATTGTCAATCAACTGTATCAGTATTTCAGTTAAAAAGAGAGACTGAATAGAGCGTGGATGAAGGCATGAATAGGCACAGAGAAATTAAATTTAGGACAGTGAAAAAACTTGTTTGGTAATATAATGATAGGTATATGTGTCCAGACCCATAGAATGTACACCACCACCAAGACTGATCTTTAAGGTAAACTGTGGACTTCAGGAACTATGACTTTGCACTTGATAGCTGAAACAGTGAGGTACTAAATCTGAGCATAGATGGATTTCGTGGAACAGAATAGGGTTCAGAAGGTAGTGTACGTGTATGTGGTTAGTTGCCTTTGTGACATAGATATCTTGGATGTAAATACACACTTTTAACTGGCCTTGACAGATACTGAAGAAAGATAATAAACTTTAAAAATTGGGAGGAATATAAAAGCTCTTTCTGTGAAAAATTTTAAATTCCTGATGACTAGAGTCAGGTTTTCAAGTTATGGTTATTAAAGTTATGAAGGTTATTAAAGAACGCTTTGGTTTGTCAGTGTTCCTATTCAGCTGCAGTTGGAAATGTGAGGGAGGATTTGGAGGCAAGTGTAGAGAACTGGCTAAGAACCAGATCACATGGGGTCTAGTATTCTAAAATCAGGCATTTGAATTTTAGCCTGTAGGTGTTGAGAGTCATTGGAGATTTTCAAGTTGCGGATTGACATGGATGGATTTGTCTTTTAGAAATCCCTTTGGTAGTTGTGTAGAGAAGACTCATTATTTTATTTCCTTAAGTCTTGCTGTTAGTCATCATCGTTCTCCAGAAAAGTACAATCTCTTCACTGTAATTTATATGATCTCATTTATTTACCTTGTTTTAGACAATATTCTTACCACTTCCACTCTTGGCTACTGTGCCCCAATCCTGTGAAACCGCTTGTGGCTCCCTGATGGTGTTTATGATGGCTCCTAGGTTTCTACTTTGAATGACTTACTCAATGGAAATGCCATTCGGTGAGGTAGAAGATTCCGGAAAGGAAGATAGATTCTTTTTCCTTCCTTTCGTTTTTTTTTTTTTTTGATATAGAAAGAGAATGAGATTGAATTCAAATTTGGAGATGTTTGCATTTGCATTCAAGTTGCTTATGGAGAACTATGGTGATGAAGTCTGATGAAGTCTCAGCAGAGTAGTCTCAGAGGGAGACTTAGATTTATTGCCAAAAATGGTTGTTAAAGCCATGGGCTATAAACAGAGGGATATTTTGCATCAGTGCTTGAGACTTAGGCAGAGATAACAACCACATACCAGATGTGTTGAAGAGTTTCTTCAAGACTGAAGGATGTCCCAGTCTGAGCTGCTCCTGATCAGCTATCCCTGTTTGCCTGGTTTCCAGGAACACCCTCAGACCCAGGCAGGTCAGCATGGTTGGTCATCTGAGCTTGTGAAAAGTCTGCTTCCCATAGAAGCAAAGTGAAGGGATTTACCCACATAAACAGTATTAACCACGATTCTAGAGATGGAGGGCTGAAGGTGAGGCTGGTGAAAGGGAGGTGGGATAAGCTGGAAGACGGGCCTCACCTAGATTCTGTTAGCACCTCTGGGAAATACTGAATATACCGGGCACTAAAGGACACGTACCTTATGGCAGCCAAACTTGACATGATTGAACATGTTAGGCGAAGATCAGAGGTGTAGTTAAAGCTGGCTGTGAATGAGTTCAGTGGTGCCGGAGAATAAGCAGGGTAATGATATCAGCAGAGTTCTTGGTGTTAGCAGAACACTGAAATACAGTGAGTAATGACTATGTAATTTTTAAAATATATGTTTGTGTTTAAAGATGCTTTATTTAATATATAATGTTGGCAATATGGGTTTTTTAATTATAGCACATTCAGTGCAGTGTTATACAGCCTTTAAAATTAATATGAAACCAATATATATTTATTTATTTATTTTTAATTTCATTTACTTATTTTTCTTTACATTATTGTGTTGGTTTTGCCATACATTGACATGAATCCACCATGGGTATACATGTGTTCCCCTTCCAGAAGCCCCCTCCCACCTCCCTCCCGATTCCATCTTTCTGGGTCATCCCGGTGCACCAGCCCTGAGCATCAAACCTGGGCTGGTGATTGATTTCACATATGATAATTTACATGTTTCAGTGCCATTCTCCCATATCATCCCACCCTTGCCCTCTCCCATAGAGTCCAAAAGACTGTTCTGTACATCTGCATCTCTTTTGCTGTCTCACATACAGGGTTGTCGTTACCATCTTTCTAAATTCCATATATATGCATTAGTATACTGTATTGTTGTTTTTCCTTCTGGCTTACTTCACTCTGTGTAATAGGCTCCATTGAAACCAATATTTAATAGTATGATGAAAATCTTTACATTACGAAATGAAGACAGGTCATTATGATGCGCTAAATGTTGGGCATTTACAGAAATTCACTTTTTGTTAAAAAAATATTAGTCAGATGTTGTTTAAATAAAGTGACAGAATGCATTGGAATCTTTCAGAATACATAAAGTAACCATTTTTTCCTCAGGACATATTAATCATTATTAAGATGCAACAAGGTCCTCGGGGCCCGCTGCATATAATCCTGTGAAGAAGCTCAGTAATGATGGGTGGTAAATGCTCTTTATTTATGGTTTGGTGCAGGCGCTGCAATTGTTTCTTGGTTTGGCTCAGCTGTTTTGTTTCATCCTGTTGGGGGCTGTGATTTAGAGCTAATGAATTTTTACCAAATTATTAATTCTAAATGCCATTGGTTAGTTGGTTTCCTGTTCTATCTTAGTTGGTTTCATATTGTGCTCTGTATAACAGAAATCACTTTTCCATGCCTTGACCGTTGGACATAGCTTATATTTGTATATATACATGTACACATTGTACATGTGCAAGTAATAAAGGAATGGAAAGATGCACTTTGTATTTCTATTTCCAGTTTTTTTCTGGTGAACATATATGTATTTATGTAATAAGGAGAAAATGATTACCTTGGAAAAAATGATACCGGATTTTGCCAGTGTGGTTTAGGTTCCCTTATGCTTCTCTTTTGCCTCTCCTCCAGAAGATACATTATTAACTTTACTTCAATCTGTTTTGCCTGTAATCTTCTTGAATACAGTTTAGTTCGGTCTTCCTTCACACGAGGCCCAGTTAAATATTTAAGACAGTTGCCCACTGTTAAATTGGGTTATTTCTCTTATTATTGAGCTGTAAGAATTTATATATTATAGATATGAGTTCTTCATTGGATGTATCATTTAGAAATAAAAGTTCAATCTATTAGCTGTTTTTCGTTGTTGTTAAAATTGTTTTTGAAGTACTAATAAATCGTTGCTTAAACCAAAGTCACAAGGATTGATGCTTTTCTAAGAGTTTTATTGTTTTAATTCCTAACATTTAGATCTGTGATCCACATTATGTATGATGTCTTACACTCTTATTAATTCATTTCCAAATATTTGGTTATTTTTTTATGGTGTTATGAACAAATTATTTAATAAATTTCAATTTTTCTGTTTTTCTCAGCACCATTTATTAAAGAAACTGCTTTTTTCTCTAATGGCTGTTCTTGATTCCCTTGCTAAATGTTAGTTGGCTGTATCACTTTTGTATTTTTCACTGCTAGTCTGTAGCAGTTTATTTCTGTATATTGGTCTTGTATGTTGCAACCTTGTTGAATTAAGTAATTCTGAGGCTTTTTTATTCTCTTAAATTCTTTAGTGTTCTCTGCATACAGAATCATGTCATCTGTGAATAATGACAGTTTTATTTTTTCCTTTCCCATCTGGTTGTCTTTTAGTCTTATTCCATAATATTCGCTAGACGCTCTGCTGAATAGAAGACATTCTTGCCTTGTTCCTGATCTTTGGGGGAAAGCGGTGATTTTTTTTTTGCCATTGAACAGGATCTTAGAAAATACACTTTGTATGATTTCAGTCTTTTAAAATTAATTGATACTTGTCCTAATGTTCAAAGTTCCATATCCTTGATGATTTTCTGTCTAGTTTTCCTACCTTTTAATGAGAATAGGATTTTGAGATCTCAGACTGTTACTGTTTGTTGTCTTATTTTTTCCTCAGTTCTGTCAGGTTTTGCTTCATTTGTTTGGGGCTGTTTTTACTTGTGTAAGTTTATAATCTGTATCTTCTTGATGATTTGACTGTCATTATAAAACATGCTGCTTTATCTCTAGTAATATTTTTTTTGTCTCAAAGTATGTTTTGTCTGATAGACCACTTCGGCTCACTTATGGTTACATTGGCTTTCAGTAAATTTGGGTCTTTTGGTATGTGTGTCTCTTGTAGACAGCATACAGTTGAATCTTGTTTAGTTTTACCCAGTTTAACAACCTTTGCCTTTTATATACATATATGGACACACACATAATATGTATAATAATATGTAAGATATTTTCTGTAACATCTTGCAGAAAAACCCAAATGAAATTTTTGGTCAACCCAGTACATTAATTATTTCTTAATAAAACAGAAAAAAGTCACGAAAAAAGAAAAAAATTCTTTCTTTTCACCAGCTGTTTCTGTTTCCTTATCTGTTCGTTTATTCACTCTTGTGTTATTTCTACTTGATAATTCATTTAAGTGACTTCTGACTCTTTCATTAGTTCTTTCACCTCAGTTTGAGGTTTTAAATTTTAATTTTTGTTTTTCTTCTATCACTAGTATACTACTTTAAAGCATTTAAAGTATTTTGCAATAGGTTGTAAACTATTTGTTCTATAGCCAGTTTTTCTGGCATATTTGTGTTGTTTTTAGGGATGTTATTTTCTTTATTCTTTTTTGTTTTTAATATTAACTTTTTATTTTATTTCTTTGGCCACGTCTGTGGCCTGTGGGATATCAGTTCCCTGAGACCAGGGATTGAACCCTGGATGTACCCCCTCCACTGGATGTACAGAGTCTTAACCATTGGGCCTCCAGAGAAGTCTCTTTAATACTGACTTTTAAAATGGGACTTGATCTTAATATATTTTTATATTTTCACAAGAAATTGTTTTTCTGGAACTTGTTGAAGAAGGCAGAATTTATCATAACTTCTTTCACTTCACAGAAGTCTTGAGTGTGTGTGTGTTTCAAAAGTTGGCAGCTTGCTTTGTGACAACTCCTGGCTCTGTTTCCTTCTGCCACTTTTTCCTGTACCTTATTTTCCATTATTTCTCTTGCACTGTCATCCTCACTTTCATTCAGTTCCCAGTAGGTATGGTCAGGTTGGGCCTTTGTCTGGAAGGTAGCTCTGTTGGGTCAGTGAGAGAGTTCCTTGTTGGTATGCCAGTCCCTTCAATACCATCCATCCAGTCTTTGTATTCATTCACTCTCCAATGGCCAGAACCATTCCTTGTCAGCTGCTGTTCTCAGATTGGTTTGTGAAGCTTTCCATTGCTATCTGTTTGTGTGTTCTCCTGGGCCTGGACCTACCAAACGCCCTATTTTTTCCTTCTGATTCCTCCTGCAGAAGTGCTGATGCTAATCAAATCTTACAGCTGTTGGTAGTTTTCCTTTCTATGTCTACAGTTTTGTGGTAATACCTTCTTACCTGTCTTCATTGTAAGTGTTGTCCATGAGGTTTTGGTTTTCCTTCCTAGTTGTTCTGTTTTCCTGTGAAGGACTTGTAGAGATTTTTTCGAACACTGTACTGCTACCACTGTTGTCATCTCTTTAGGTGTTATGAAAACCTCACTGTGATGTGGAGAAACTCTCTTCTAAGGTTAGGTTCAGGTGTCAGAATTTATCATAGTAGAGCTTTGGTGTAATTAAGTAGACTTCTTTCCTACACAGATGTGGAGTTCTGAGTCAGGGGCAGAGGACAGCTTTCTGGGAGGAGGTCCGGAAACAAAGCGAATACAAGGGCACAGGTGTTTTATAAAGGCGAAGTCTGGTTGGTGCAGAATTTGAAAGAGGCACCTTCAGGAGTGGAATCTGAAATAGATAGCAAGTGCACGCCTGTATTTGGGATACTGGCGAGAATGAACTCTTAAGAAAATGATGGAGAGGGGGAGGAGATGATGCTTAGAGGTTGCCAGCAGTAAAGCATGGCATCACTTGGGGTCTTGCTGTCTTTCTTTTGGTACCCATTGTAGTGATCCACTTTTTAATTCCTGTTGTGGTTGATGCATACTACTGAAGAACTGGGCTTCAATCTTGCCTGCCACGTTTGTTCTCAGTATCCATGATCAGCTCCTTCTTTTCATTTGAGTTTCCAGGGGAGTAATCCCAACCGGAGAGAAGACAGGTGAAGGCAGTGTACACTAACATGTACTTTCAGGAACAAGTCACCATTGGCTAGCCGAATCACCAAAGAATGTGACAGTGAGTGATAGCCATCTTAGCTGTGCTTTTTGTTAGTTTCATATTTCATTGAAAATGTTTCATCTTATCAGGCTTTCACTGAGTGTGTAATAAATTAACTAATTCATGCATACTGAATTGTGTGAGATCCTGGGAATGTAAATAACCCAAAGTCTAGCATTTACTTGATTCTCATAAGCTTCTTATTGACTTAAAAAACTAGCACATGAAATGTTTACTAAAATTGTAAAATATTGTCCCTATATCAGAAATACTAAAGTACTGAAAACAGACATCCTAAAGTTGAGGAGCCATTTATGAAATGTATATTAAGTACCAAGCATAATACCTAAATGCTTTTTCATATATTATGATTTAATCTTCACAGTAACTCAGGTTAGATTCAGTTCAGTTCAGTTGCTCAGTCGTGTCCGACTCTTTGTGACCCCATGAACTGCAGCACACCAGGCCTCCCTGTCCATCACCAACTCCTGGAGTACACCCAAACCCATGTCCATTGAGTCGATGATGCCATCCAACCATCTCATCCTCTGTTGTCCCCTTCTCCTCCTGCCCTCAGTCTTTCCCAGCACCAGGGTCTTTTCAAATGAATCAGCTCTTCACGTGAGGTGGCCAAAGTATTGGAGTTTCAGCATCAGTCCTTCCAGTGAACACCCAGGACTGATCTCCTCTAGGATGGACTGGTTGGATCTCCTTGCAATCCAAGGGACTCTCAAGGGTCTTCTCCAACACCAGTGTTTAAAAGCATCAGTTCTTTGGCGCTCAGCTTTCTTTATAGTCCAACTCTCACATCCGTACATGACCACTGGAAAGACCATAGCCTTGACTAGCTCCCAACCTCGGGAGTTCATCTGTCTTTTTGCCTTTTCTTACTGTTCATGGGGTTCTCAAGGCAAGAACACTGAAGTGGTTTGCCATTCCCTTCTCCAGTGGACCACATTCTGTCAGACCTCTCCACCATGACCCGTCTGTCTTGGGTGGCCCCACACAGCATGGCTTAGTTTCATTGAGTTAGACAAGGCTGTGGTCTGTGTGATCAGATTGGCTAGTTGTCTGTGATTGTGGCTTCAGTCTGTCTGCCCCCTGATGCCCTCTCTCAGTGCCTACCATCTTACTTGGGTCTCTCTTGGACGTAGGGTATCTTCATGGCTGCTCCTTACCTTGTTGTGACAGCACTCAGGTTAGATTATCATCTTTTAATAACAGGCAAGGAAAACAGAATTTGTGGAAATAAGTTATTGTAAGTGCAGGGGGACATTTGAACTCAGTTCTGTCTCATTCTTGTTGTTCAGTTGCCAGGTCAAGTCCAACTCTTTGCAACCCAGCAGATTGTAGCGTGCCAGGCTCATTTCTTATCAATATATAAATGCTTTCAGTCAGGTTGTAAAATGCGTATATCTTTTAGAGAGAGATTTTGGTTATTGCTATCTGTTTATTCTTCTGTGTTAAGTTCATTAGAGTGAATTTTAACATTTTGTTTAGTAATATACAAAGGACTTTGACTTTTTTTTCTCCTCAGTCTTTCAAGGAACTGATTATGTAATTTCTGATACTTTAAGATATCTAATGAAAGCCTAAGTAATTTCATCTTTAGTATTACTTATATTTTTCAATCATGTTACTTTACTTTCTTGGCAGCATCTCAGAACTCTGTTTATTTTTACCATAACGAATTTTGGGATACTTCAGTGTAAAATATGCAGGCCCATTTAAATTTGAACTATGATATCACTCACATAGTAACAACTCATTTTAGTAAATGTTATAAGGCTATTCATTTAAAAAGTGAAAGAAACCACTTCAGAAGTAGACATTGTGACAGTTGTTATTGGGAAATGAGAGAGAAAGTAATATGCTAGGGAAATGAGAATTAAGAAAAATAAGAGGAGAAAATTGTGGTGATGGGGGTGTCATAGATGTGAGGTTTTAAAATAGAAAGTTTGTGAAACTAGTCATTCTAGTCTTGAATTCAGTTATTGAAAAATCTGGCTCATTTTTAAACACCTTAGGCTAGAACCATTCCATGTACAATAACACATACTAATTCTGCTTAGATGAAAATGACCTTACTGCTCTTTAATTTAGTATAGGTGGTCTGTTAGGTATTAGAGATCATCAGATAACCTTATGAACCTAAAAGTTGGATTGTCTTTGAGTGTGTCATCCTTTATTTCTCTTTAATTGCTTACATTTTCCTCTTTCTCTCCTTGCTGATTTATGAAAATATTAAGATTTGATAGTATGAAAATATCAAAGCATTTATTTTCTTGGTTTATTACTGTGGCGTAAATGTAATTTATTCATTATTCAGTAATTTTCTTACTAATCGCATAACTCTCCATGAGACTGCAAAGTTCTGTGTCTTGAGTACTATTCAGGCTCTCTACCTCTCCTTCCATATAGTTAGGATTGCTTGTGAATTTGGGGATCTGCTTTGTCTCTTGCATACATTCTGCCAGTGGTTGGGCTTCCTCTTTGCCCCCTGGCTTGTGGAGATGAAGTAACCATACAGCAGAAAGCCAGCTAAGCTGATGATTTGCCGGCGCTAATCCAGGGTTTGCAGAGAGCGCTCTCCCAGAGTGACTTTCTAGCCTCATGTGCGTGGTTTTACTTTTCACTTATGAAAGTCATGCAACGTGACCGAAGAAACAGGCTCAGATTCTTTGTTCTTCCACATCAAGAAGGGAGAAACTTACTGCTAATTAAAACTACTTCCCAGTGACCACTCTAAACCCTGGGATTTTTCATTTTATCGGCCTTTCTCCTTCTGATGTGAATTATGTGGAAGGACAGGAGCTAGGCGTTGACAGCGTGCTAGTACATGAGTCTTCCCTTTGTCTGCTAGCAGGAGTGTACCTGGCACCTGATGCCAAGTTGGAAACCAGTCTTGGTTGGGGAATTTGGACACCATGAATTCAAATAAATTTGAATTTACTCTGTGACTATTTTTCATAGGTATGTTTGACCTTAAGGTATGTGTTATCCAGGATTTGATTGTGTTAATGTGGACTATAAGACCATTTTAGTGGGAGTGATAAAGTTTTGATTAAAAAAGAAAATTTAGAAATGTTTGCGCTTTTCTCTTTGGGTTACTAGGCAGGCGGTGGTTAAAGGTTCCCTTCCACATCCTTTTGCCCTGACGTTATTTGAGGACACATTGTACTGGACTGACTGGAATACACATTCCATCTTGGCTTGCAACAAGTACACTGGCCTGGGTCTGCGTGAAATCCATTCTAACATCTTCTCTCCCATGGATATACATGTCTTCAGCCAGCAGAGGCAGCCAAATGGTAAGTGATCTTGATTTTTAAATTGCAAGTTGGAATAGCTTTGTAGCCCTCTGATGTCTGGCTTTAGTGAGGGAGCAAGAGGAGAGAGGATGTGTTCAGAGAGAGAAGGAATAAAAAATTGAGAAAATGTCAAAATTCAAGGTAGACAATAGTCTAAACCATTTGTAGCTTAGTATCTATTGCTGCAGACCACCTCAGCCCTTTGTTTTAGTCTGGAGTTACGAAGGTAAAGAAGAGAGGAAAAAAAAAATTGAGATAGCTCATATGTTAAGATTCTGTGCAAATACATTTCGTATTCATGTTATTTCTCACTAATGAGTGATTTCGTTCATTATGTGTTTAGAAACAGACACTTTCCTTGAATGGAAACCTCTTAATTATTAATTAATGTAATTATAATGTAACTGGTTCATTTAAGTACCCCTTTTCTGTGTATATCTCCCCCTCCTTTTTCTTCTGTTTCTGGTCGCCCTTTATAATGATTTGGACTGTGACTGCTGACAACAGTTTCTTGCAAGAGAATGTTAAGTGTTTGGCACTTGTGTGTAAATAAATGTCTGACATGTGTCTGAATGTATTTCAGATTGTATTCCAGAGCCAAAAATGCAGGGCTTTTGGATTATGTATTACTTTGTATTAACTCCTTCCATTTAAGGGGAGATAGTCAAATATTGAAAGTGTCATATTGGAATCCAGTGATCATGAGTTCATAAAAATGTTTTAAAATGTTTGTATTACTCTTCTGTAAAAAAAATGAGAGTGTTTATTTGCTTGTATAAATGTTTTATTCTCATTGTTTTTATTCTCAGTGCTTTTTAATGGCACTGTTGATCCTTTATGTTTTACTGAGAATTTGCAGTTATCTGTGATACTGCCTTTTATCTTTCATATTTTTTGTTTGCATGTTGATTTTTCTCTGTGAGTATTGTTTAAATCTGTCCTTTTCTACTGTTTCTTCATATTTTCTAATTAATCTCTGGTTCTCAGTTTCCCCTTTTAAAATCCATTATGCTTACCTTTTCCATGTAAATCTTTCCAGTGTGGCTTTTCTTGACTCTCTCAGTGCCTCCACCACAGACATTCCCTTCTCTGTGCTCATTCAGCTTTTATTGTTGTTGGTCAAATCTTCATCTTCAGTTACTCTGATCACCTTACCATCTCACATAGTGTGGAGCCTCCAAGCTTTCATTTATGTGGTTTTCCACACTTGAATGTCCTCCTGTCTGTCCTTCCTGTATTTCAAAGCTTCTGCCGTGTCCTGTATCTACCATGAAGCTTTTCTTCAGTTCTTCAGTCCTTTAGTGATTTACTTCCCATTAGACTCTATACTTATTTACAGTCTGTATGTATAAGATCTCAATTTTGTTATTCTGTACTGTTTCCCATTATTACTTTTCATGAATTTTGGCTTACAGGCTAGATTGCAAGCTCTTTTGGGGCAGGGACAGCCTGCTTTACTTCTTGTGTATTCCTCTTTGTATACAGAATGCTAAGTAGGTTTTTCACTGTTTAATTCCCTTCCTTGCAGATGGTCTGGTCGTCAAGCACCCAGGTGACATTTGGTAATAATTTGGTTTATCAGAGGTGCTCATGTTATGGTCGTTAACCTTTGTGTACCTAGAGTGGGAGAGGTCATCCATAATCATTGGTATTAATCAGTGTGATTTATATTTGACAGCTACAAATCCATGTGGAATTGATAATGGTGGTTGTTCCCACTTGTGTTTGATGTCTCCAGTCAAGCCTTTTTATCAGTGTGCTTGCCCAACTGGGGTCACACTCCTGGAGAATGGAAAAACCTGCAAAGATGGTAAGAAGTTGGTTGCCAAGAAGGAAGAATTTTAGATAGCAATTGGGATTCTATATGATTTATTTTATTTCTCTATAATAAGCTCTATAAGTTACAGTGCTTTGGGAGACTCGTCACTTAATCCTTCAATCTTCACAGTTGCTTATATAATAGGAGTTTTTTTTTGCGTTTTATGGCATCTCTTGAATATTGTTTTATAAATTATTTTAGTATTTTAGCTGAATTTTTAACATGCAACTTTTTGGGAAAAAAATAGATGCCATTTCTCTTCTGTCAGATCTCAAAGTCTGACTATCACAGTTGATTCTTGTGGAAATGAATATTCTCATAAAGAATATATTTTTAGCAGGTAGCATTTATAAATAAAGAACCTCTGCAAGGAAAAGATGTTTATTAAACTTTTAATTATAATGACTATCATGGGATAGATACATTTTCTGCAAAGTAATTGAATAATATTTTTAATTGCCTTTTAACAACAGAAGTGCCTTCAGAAGAAGAAAAGAATTCCTTATTGTTCTGCTCAAAGCAACCTGTTGCTATACTTAACCACCACATTGCCTCTTCTCCTTACTCTCAGTTCCCTGTAGAGAGAGGGCATGTTGGAGAAATGTTCTGATTTAGGACATTTCAAGTTACTCCTGGTTTGGGAGAAAGCCAGTTCTCTTTTTCTTCTTAATGAGAATGTTGTTCTTCATTCTTAACCCTATGGATCACCATCTGGTTCTCTATCCACCAGCATGACCTGGTAAGAAAATTGTTGTATTTAGCAGTGGCTTCTTTGTCTAACTCTGAAAAGTAGAAGCCTTTATTTAGGAGTGGGTTCGAGTTCCTGGCAAGGGGATCAGGGAGTCAGAGAGATGGGAATGAGTTGGTGTACAGGATATTTGTCATGACTTGGCATTGATAAATTATCCTCCTAGTCAGAGGTGAAACTGGCTGATTCTTGTGAGAGGTTTCCATGGCAAACAATAATTTGGTTTCAGTTTAGAAGAAAAGGCTTTTGTAATGTTGCTTTTTTTGTTAAAAAATGTAGCCTGACTTTAAAACAGAGGATTTATTTTAGCCGAAGTGGTCTGTTTACAGCCCTAGAGCGGTGCAAATGTACCTGTTTAACCAACATTTTAATTTCAGATATACATTTGGCATGTAGTAGCCTTAAGTTAACTGTTTTGTTTCCATCACCTTGCCAAATTAACAGCTTCACTTTCTAAGATTTCTTTGTTTGAAGGGTTTATGGCTGACTCCTTTTGGTAGTTAGCGGAGGCAGTGAATTGTATAAAATTATTCCTACTTGGTGCCCACTGTGGCATTTAGGGCTGTATTCTCTCCAAGATAGGGTTTATTTGTAATTAATCTGTGAGTCAAAAAGCTGATTCTGAGAGCTTCTTCTCTCCTCAGTTTTTTCTACTATATAATTCCAGATTAATGCTTGAAGTTTAATATTATTTTCTTTCAGACTCATTTCTTTGGTTGGGAATCTTTTTTCATGCTTTCAGATGTCAACTTGCTTGCTATCTTTTTATTAGCTTTTATATAACATTAGATGATTTTTTGCTGGTGGTTGACGAGCATTTAAAGTCAAAACAAACGAGATTGAGTTAATGTTCTCATTCTCAGCTTTGTTTTCATTGCTGTTTTGGGGTTTAAAACACTTCAGAGATTCTGATTTAAAACTCAGTGAAATAAAAATTTAAGAGTTTATTAGAAAATAATGTATTAGCTAGTATTTGTTGAGTACTTATATATTTGGTACATTTTTGAATTTTATATTTATTTCCTCTAAGTCTCTCAGCAACCCTTTGAGATATTGATGAAGATATCAGGCTTTAGAGAGATGAGGTGTTTTGCCTGACTTTGTGTAACTGCTTGAATCTGGTTCTGTTACACGCACAGCTTTTACCTTTACCCACTGGGTCACATTTATTTGGTTACCTTCCCTCACATTCCCTCTCTCTTCTGCTGCTGTTTCCTCCTCCATAGCCCCTTTTGTCCTTAGTTCTGTCAGACATTGCCCTATAGTTCTTTTTGTTAAAACAACTTTACTGAGGTAATTTACATATCATAAAATTCAGCCTTTTCAAGTGTGCAGTTCATTGATTTTTAGTCAATTTACAGAGTTGTGCAACCGTCACAATCCATCCAATTTTAGAACATTCTCATTAATTGCAAAAGATCCTTGTCCTGGATTCCTTACCTTTTTAAACATCCTTCTTGAACAAAGGACCTATATCCTATACTTCTCTAATGTTTATCTACTTAGCTCCTTAGTCGTTACTTAGTTATATTCATTTCACCTTTAAGTGGCTGTTCTTAATTCCAGGGGCTATATAATGAATGAAGCTGGAGAGAGACTCAGAAGTTGATTTGGAGAGATCAGCCATTACAGAGCATGACCTCTTAATCCAGCTATTCCTGTTTTACTGTATTTCTTTCTATTCTACCCTAAATAGACCCTAGTATGCTTTTATACTCATTGCTTTTCAGTTCCTGAAAGAGTTCTGCCTTCTTTATTTAGAAACTAAATTTGGCCTGTGGGTTTCCATTTTTTCTTCATTGTTTTTCACTTTGTTGTTCTAGGTGCCACTGAATTACTCCTTTTAGCCCGAAGGACAGACTTGAGACGCATTTCTTTGGATACACCAGATTTCACTGACATTGTTCTACAGTTAGAAGACATCCGCCATGCGATTGCCATAGATTATGACCCGGTGGAAGGCTATATCTACTGGACTGATGATGAAGTGAGGGCCATACGCCGCTCCTTCATAGATGGATCTGGCAGTCAGTTTGTGGTCACTGCTCAAATTGCCCATCCTGATGGTATTGCTGTTGATTGGGTTGCCCGAAATCTTTATTGGACAGACACTGGCACTGATCGGATAGAAGTGACGAGGCTCAACGGGACCATGAGGAAGATCTTGATTTCAGAGGACTTAGAGGAACCCCGGGCTATTGTGCTAGATCCCATGGTTGGGTAAGAGGCTCTGCTGACAGAAAATTTTGCCAGGGGTTTCTATTTCCCAGGTACCCAAAGCATTAACAAAAACAACATGAAGATAGTTCTTTAATGACTGTGCATTTTTAGAATATAGTGATTGGAATAAAACCTCAAGTTAATGAATCGCTAGTTTTTTTCCTTGAATATTTTGAATACGTTTTCTTTCTAAATTAAGTCCATACTTGCTGACTTTGGGTGTTGGCTGCAGATTTTGCCGAGGTTGCATCATGACCATGAAAAATATGGAGAGAAATTGTTTTCAGAACACCTTCTCTTCCCCTAGAAAATTTAATTTCATCCATTTTCAGTACTTCTAGGATGATTTGGTAAAGAATATGTTTCTTTTTAAATGTCCCTAAATATATGAATGGCCTGATTTCTAAAACTTGGTCAGGACATGCAGCTATACGCCTGGTCTGTCGTCTTTTTTTTTTTTGGCTATTACACCCTGACCATGATCCAGGGAAACACAGCTTTCTACATACTCATCAACGTTATTTGTTACTGTTAGATTCATCCTGAGGGTGAACATAATGACAAATTATTACACTTTCTGGCATGCCAATGCCTTTGAGCCCCTTAAACTCTCAGGAGCCACAAGAATCAGCGCTATGAGAAAAGTTAGTTGTTTGGGGAAATCTGTTTTCTATCTGAATATTACTACTGGGATAACCTTTTTTTGACAGAGATGATAAGCTAGCAAGAGAGAGAAGATTGTTCCTGTTAAGGAACACAAAATATCTTGGCGGGGAGTGGGGGGAACAAAAAAAACCTAAACATAGAATCTCATCATTGGAAGGCATTTTTCATTATCACTCCTAGAAAACACTGTTTCATCTGAAAAATTTTTGTGCAAGCTTATACACGGCAATTATAAATGTCTTAAACGGACTCTTTGTATGTTTTAAGTCTTAACTTGTTTTTCCTTCTGTAGGTGTTAACTGGTAACCAATGTAAAAGAGGGTTGGATCTCACCTTTAGGATATCTGAAATTTACAGTTTATCCATTTTTAGCTCATACTCTTATACTTCTGTAGGTACATGTATTGGACTGACTGGGGAGAAATCCCGAAAATTGAGCGAGCAGCTTTGGATGGTTCTGATCGAGTAGTGTTGGTTAACACTTCTCTTGGTTGGCCAAATGGTTTAGCCTTGGATTATGATGAAGGCAAAATATACTGGGGAGATGCCAAAACAGACAAAATTGAGGTTTGTTTCTTGCTTTTTCACTTTAAAACCACTTTTATAACGGTTTTTTAGTTGATAGTGATCTGATGCAGATATTCTTGTCTCTTCAATGGGCTGCCAGAAATGTCTTTTATTTTAATCAACCTTTAGGATTCTAGGAATTAACATCTTTTCTTCCAACTCACCAGAAGATTTCTGAGTTAAACTTGCACGAGAAATAGGTGTTCATCTATTTCTAGTCTTAAAAGCTTATGTGAATGATTTTTCTCATTATGGGTAAAACCACTGCCTGAATTTCCTAGGGGCAGTTTGCGCAGATCAGATGTTAAATAAGCTTGATACTGGAAGAGCTGGTAGTCATTGTCAGGAAAACAAAGCATACATACATACTTTTTATTGGTGTTTGGGAAGGTGGTGGTATATATTAACTATTAAGATGGTTACATGTGAACAGTTTTTAAATTGATTTATGAGCTGTGTGGGAGAAAAATTAATTAGCCAGGGCTTGAGGGAAAATATTTAACAAATCATAGAACTAAGTTGGGGCAGTCAGAGTAGAATTATGGCGGAAACAGCCACCGTATGTGAATATTTTATTACTTTGTTTTGTAAAGAGTGAAAATCCCTGATAATGAAGTGAAGTCTGAATTCTACAACTGAAAATTGGGCTCTGCTAGAGGTCTTGTGGGTCACATACTTAAAACAGAGTTTTGATCACAGTATTTCTTGGAGCACATGACTTGTCATATAAGGAGTAGGTTTGAATGGCTCTTCAAAGCCATGGCACACATCTTGTAATAGATAATTTGGGCTATAGAGCGGTTACTTTAGAAAGGTAATTCTTGGGAGTGACAGGGACTCTCAGGGAATAATGAGATAAAGAGCCTTCGTTTCAGATTGGAATCTTGGAATAAGAAAAAAACCCATTAGTATTCCGCAGGGCTTAAATCCTGAAAACCATCTTCTGCTCTTGCAGCTGGTTTCCATTAATAGAAAACTGCATAGACTTGACTATACAAATGTCTTGCCTGTTGTTAGTGTTTCACTGTCCCCATCCCCTCTAAATCCATGTTAGTGTTGGAATTTTTAGCAGCGGGAGTGCAGTGCTCCTGAGACAGAGATTGTGAGTTTACTTTTCAGACAGGCCATGAGCATCACTGGAGTACAGATCACACAGCATTCCCCTCCAGTTCATGAATTGCGAATTGTTGATCCGTCCTGGACTCTCCATGAGTATATATGTGTTACTGCTTGTAGAAAAACAGTTTTGGCCTATGTGTCCCAGAGGACTGTCTGCACATAAGGCAGAGCACATAGTTTACGTCAGAGAAGAGAACGTGATGTTTTTATTTCATAGGGATTTTAAAAATTCTGTATTTTATCTTATCTTTCTTAGCTTATTATGACTGTTCAGATTATAAATAAAACATGGGTTTCTTTCTAGGAATTTTTCAAGTCTTATCTACGTTAGGTCACTTTATTTAGAGAAGTTTATTTGAAATCACAAAAAGTTGAGGAGAGATTCCGGTAGAGACATGGGAATTTATGGAGGTTCTGAATGACAGTGTTTAAGAGTAAAAATGCATACATATTGTATAACAATATAGAATATTTTACAGGGTTTATTTTCTTATTTTGTACGAAGTGCAGTTGGTCTAAAAATTAGGGTTAATTCTGGCCTCTTGAGCTGTGTATATGTATTAATATATGTGATGTCATTTGCTGTCTCACTTCCTTTTTCTTGCTTAACTTGTACTATCATCCTTAAACTTTCCTTTCAGATCTGATTCTCTTTTTCCAGGCTTCAGTCAGTTTAATTCAGTTCAGTTGCTCAGTCGTGTTTGACTCTTTGTGAAACCCCATGGACTGCAGCATGCCAGGCCTCCCTGTCCATCACCAACTCCCGGAGTCTACCCAAACTCATGTCCATCGAGTCGGTGATGCCATCCAACCATCTCATCCTCTGTTGTCCCTTTCTCCTCTTGCCCTCAATCTTTCCCAGCATCAGGGTCTTTTCCAGTGAGTCAGTTCTTTGCATCAGGTGGTCAAAGCATTGGAGTTTCAGCTTCAGCATCAGTCCTTCCAATGAATATTCAGGACTGGTTTCTTTAGAATGGACTGGTTGGATCTCCTTGCAGTCCAAGGAACTCTCAAGAGTCTTCTCCAACACCACAGTTCAGAAGCATCAGTTCTTTGGCACTCAGCTTTCTTTCAGGTTTGGAACACAACTGCTATTTGTTCTTTGTTCTCTTTTTGACAGATTGTTTAGGGTTGGTGATACATCTGCTTCCACCAAATCATACCCACAGAGACCTCCCCTTGCATTTTCCCCTGGAGATTCTGGTGAAGTTCCCCTAATCGAGCATTCAATGCATTTGTAATTTTAATTACAATTACAATATAAAAATTTTTTTTTAACAGATGCATCTGCAAAATAGGGCTGATACTGTTACCTAAAACTGCTGGTATATGACAAACTAAGGAAAGAGCACAGCTTTCCATCTAAATCAGTCTTTCATAAGTGAGGAAGAAAAACTGTTAGATTCTTACTCTGAGACAAGTAGTGATTATAGGAGCAGCTGTGACTCCAGCTTTTCATCTTGGCTTACTTGATAGTACGTCGACTAAAACTTTTGGGAAGATACATAATTTTAAAAATGCTCTCTTTTCTTAGATTACTTGCTGGCTAGCAAGTAATCATCTTTTCCTTAGTGTTCATCTGACCTAGTCTAGGTCACATGCTCCTTGCTAGTCCCCTTCTCTTTAGAAAGCTTCCGTGCTGCTTCTGTCATGCCCAAGAATGAAAGGGACTTTTTCCTGGGACTGTAAGAAAATATTAAATTATAGTTGTAGTGGCCCTGTTCTCTTCTGGAAGACTTCAAGTTTACCTGGGTTATATGTTTCCAGTACATTTGGGAATTAAAAATAGGGGTTTGGTAAATGATCACGTAGCACTGTAAGGCATAGTAAGCTCTTGGGTTTTGAGTGGATCTTATGGGAAGAGCTCAGTGTTCATTCAGTTATGCTCTCTGCTCCCTCAGTGGAGATTACTTAGATCAGGTTCTCACTCACTTCTTTTGGTAAGTGGTGATGTAACCAGGTGCTGGATATGTTGGGGAGCTAGGTCTGAGGATTGGGGGAAACCAGAGAAAATTAATAGGGAGCTTTGGGTTTCAGACTTCATTTTTGTTGTCCAGAGTTCCAAGAAAAAATAAATAGGTTTACCTGAGATTTATAACCAACTTCCACAGAGAGCAATGCTGTCTAGTGAAGTGCTGATTACGTCATTTTTTTTCTTGTTTAAAAGAGACGATCATTGTATATTGACTGGTGCTTTAATATAAGAATGTTTGTGTGAATTGTATGTCTAATTTTCGTATTTGTGAACTGATAGGGACCACTTAACTGTAGGTATTTATGTTTCTTCATCATGCTGAAATCATTTCATCACCTTTTACACACAAGCTTCTAGTTTGCTTGTCTGCACTGGAGTCCCCTCTACCTTCCACTCAGGTGTTAATAAATACTAAAATACTTTCTGATAATAAATACTAAAGCATCAGCCGAAAAGGTGGTTTCTTTTTTCTGGTAGGTGACATCAGACAAGCCTTTATTTCTGTTCTATAAGGCCTTCAGTAGGCAGAAGCACATTGTATGTTAACATTATTCTCATGTTTCTTGATCCCCTTTCACTGCCAAAAGCATTAAGCATTTGTTGCACTACTGGCCTGCAGTATTGCTTACCAATATATCATAGATAATTTATAAGTTTAAAATATTTATATAAAATTAAGAATATACTGTTAGCTTGTATTTTCTTTTTTAAAAATCAATTAATTAATTAATTAATTTGGCTGTGTTGGGTCTTAGTTGGGGCATGTGGGGTCTAGTTCCCTGACCAGGGATCAAACTTGGCTCCCCTGCATTGGGAGCTCAGAGTCTTAGCCACTGGACCACCAGGGAAGTCCCCTAGCTTGTATTTTCTTGAGGGTGATTTTTACATACCAGTTTGCTGCTGCTGCTGCTGCTGAGTCACTTCAGTCGTGTCCGACTCTGTGCGACCCCTTAGACGGCAGCCCACCAGGCTCCGCCATCCCTGGGATTCTCCAGGCAAGAACACTGGAATGGGTTGCCATTGCCTTCTCGGGAATACATCAAAGTGAACAGTGAAAGTGAAGTCGCTCGATTGTGTCCAACTCTTCGCGACCCCATGGACTGCAGCCTACTAGGCTCCTCCATCCATGGGATTTTCCAGGCAAGAGTCCTGGAATGGGTTGCCATTGCCTTCTCCACATATCAGTTTAACTTGACATTATTAATGTGGTTTCAACCACTGGTTTTATTGAAAATAATAATACTATCATTTTAATACTCTATGATAGATTTTCTCATGGTTTATTTTCTCAGTATATACTTGTTATTTATTTATTTTTTTTTTCCTTTTTATTTCAGAGCTTATGCTGACAAATGCAGCAAGTGCTAGTGGAGATAGAGATTTTCTGATCTGTGTCAAAGACATGTAGAATTTTTTTCAAATCTCTTTTATTATAAATTTCCCTATTTTAGAAAATACAGCGTCCATAGATAGTCTCTCCAAAATTTAGTTATGCCTGGCACAATTCTGTTGGGAAAGAGAAACAGAGATTATTAAAACCTTGAGTACCAAGGAATTTTTGAATAAAGAGGGTATTATTGTGTAGGATGTGTACTGAAAACTTGGCCTTTGGTGAATGTTCTGTTTCATAGTCTAAGCCTGAAATTGCAGGGCTACATTTTCCTCTCATGACAACTTCCTCTATTTAATCAGTACTCTTATAAAGAAATTTGTTTCCCAAGTATTCAGATTTCTTTTTAAAGTAATTTCTTTGTCTGGCATCTTTATCCTTAGTATTGTGAAAGTCTGTTGAAACACACAAGGACCCATTTATGATGGTTTTCCTTATTGTTTGTTTCTAAGATTGATTCCTCCTTAAGAAATTACAATAATGTAATCATTATTGAGGTAATCATCTCATCTGTTGAGGTAAAGCTCTCCTGAGTATATGTCAAGTACCAACAAGTTCTTCCTTTTAAATCTTTGCCGGTTTATAACACTGTTCCGTAAAATTGATTTTAGTTTTAGAGAAAGGTTCAAGATAATGAACTTAAATAATCTGAATCTTTGCCCATTCCTACTACTTTACCACAGTATATATGTATGTGAATATATATATATTTTTCCCCATGTATTCTTGACATAACAGAAAAATGCTGAGAAATTCCACTGTTAGATTCCTCAGCTCAACAGAACACCTGGATTTGGGGCCTGTATTCATTGAGTTGTAAACATGATGCTCTCTCATTTTATCTCTTATTTCTGTTTGGGATGTATCTTAGGATTATGTACATCTTTGAGCTCCTATATGAAAGTTAACCTGTTTCATACCTATATGAAAGTTGATGTACAGTTCTAACAACATTTTTAAACTTGTTACTATCTGCAGTAGGCAGAGTAGAACACCATCCAATTATAAGCTCTGACATCTCATTATCCACTCTACTTTGGCTCTAAAAAAATTATTGCACATATTTATGATGAGAGAAACTTGCTTGATGATAGGTGTAATCATGCTTTTCCTGAACTTTTCCTGAAACCCATGAGTTTCACCAGGCAAGATGCATTTGCCTCACTTTGGAGTTAGTATAATTTTATCTATGTAAATTATCTGATACACGTTGGTACTTCGAAAGCGTTTTAGTGACCAAGTTTGAACTTGCACTTGTATCATTTTTTAAATATTATCCTATTATATGTTTTCATCTCATGTTTTAGTATTAAGCCGTTTAATATGTGGGGAGCTGTTTTTAGTTACAGTCTGATTATTTTAGAAGTCCCTGTTTTGTTCCTTTGGTTTTTCTGCCCCTGAAATAGGAGTACTGACTTTCAGTGTCCTACTTTCTTGAGAAGAGAGGTCAACCTCTTTACAATTTATAACAGTTTTCACTTCTTACGGAGGTAATCTCTAGATCTTTATTGAATCATTTTGTGATATCAGACTGTGACCTAGTTCTTATGATTTTGCCATTTAATTGGGTGACTATAGATAATTCACATAATTGCTGGTCTTTGTATTTTGACCGCTGAGATCATTTGAATCTGATGATCTTGATGTTCCTTCCAGAGTTAACATTTTCTGATGCTTTTTATACTAATTGCATATCACAGGGTAAGAAAAAATAAAACATTTTGCCTAGGAGAATTGCTAAGAAGGAATGTATATCACAGATGACATGACTGTTTTCTTTTTTCCTTTAAAGTTTTCCTTATATATTGTGCCTGTAATTCCTCTCACCTAAAGAAAACTTAACGTGTTGGAGATTCAGTATCTTTGTAACTCAGTTTTACTGATACTAACTTCTGATAAGCTATTCGTTTATATTTTGCATTGACCTCTTTGCAGACTACTTCATTATTAACATGTGTGACAGGTTTAAATAAATGTTGAAAGCTGTTGTTTGAAGCTTGCCAAACATGTAGATGTTAATGGAGTCCATAGCTTGGAAGCTATTATATATACTTTTAAAGGGGTCACGGATTTTATTTTTATTGATATTAGATTCGGAAAGTGTAAACAGTCATGTAAATGGCGAGGACCACAATTTTGGGACTTCTTGGGAGGGAATTTGCAAAATGTTGAACAGTGTTAACAATGACAAGTATTTTCACCTTAGGTTATCACCAGCTGTTTAAGGATTCTGTGTAATAGTCATTCCCAAAGTTATCCATAATGAGCAAAGGATTCTCCTTCAGTCTTTTTTTCCCCCACTTTAAATGTAGTTTTCAGGTTTAAAATGTTAAGAATGTTGTAATGCAGGCCCTGTTAATATTTTGGTTGAACTCTGAGTTCCCAAACTCTTCATTCATTGTACTGTGATTGTTTTTTTGGTAGATATGGTCTGAAATAATAATCTCAGGGAAGGAGTTAGAATCCCTTTTATTGTGCTGAGATTTTCAGTAGACTAGTATTTTGTTATTTCATTTATTATTTTGAGCTTCTGAAATCTTCCAGGCTTGTAATTTGTAAGTAGGACTGAAATTAGAGGGCTTGCTCAGAGTTTTTTAATTTTGTTGTTCCTTTTTGATTTTGGTTTGATTTATGACTTGGTTTTTATGTCTGGTTGAGATTTATAATACTGTTTTTGTGTTAGTTACAGTGTTATTCTTTAAATATGGGGAGAAACCCCTAAACTCTTCTGGGTCACAGTGGACTTCATTAGTCTGCAGACAGTAAGGAAATGGTATTTCATGACTTTTCAAAGTATCATTGTCTTTGGGGAAAAAAGCCATGTTCAGATAGTTTAAATATTATCAGATGGTTTCTGGATAGTTCCCTATACTCAAGCAAACATTTATTTTTTCTAACCCAGGTTTCTTTTCTTAAAATGGAGTAGTGCTTGGTGCTTTCTGTTTAGCTTCTTTTATTTGCCAAAGGTCATAGCACTTTGTACTTAGAAAACAATGGAATTCAGGTTTCCTATACAGTACTTTTTGTGTTGAGTTCTGCTGCCTCTTTTTTATTTTGAAGTAATTTCAGACTTCAATGAAAAATAGGCAAGAGTAGTAAAATTTTCACCCAGATTTGTTTTATATACCCAGAGACTAGTGATCAACACCAGGAAATGAACACTTATACTATTTCCATTATTCCTATTAATATTAATTGGAATTCTTGCATAAGGAAGAGGTGTCCCCTTTCCTGTTTATTCAGTTACTCATGTATATTTGTACATACATATTTTTATATATATGAACCCATGGATGTTCAGTTTATTCCACAGGTTACATTCCATTGTCATCATTACATTGTTGTAAAGATTATCCAAGAATTGTCAATAGGAATACCATAAAGGTGATTCCATGTTCTTTTCACATGTGTCTTTTTTTTTTATTAAATTGTGGTGAAAAACACATAACATAAAAGCTACCACCTTAGCCATTTTAAAACATACAATGGTGCTAATTATATGTGCATTATTGTTCAAGATCTCTCAGACTTTTTCACCTTGCAAAACTGAGTCTCCATTCCTATTGAACAACTTCTGGCAGACACCATTTTACTTTCTGGTTCTCAGGATTTCATTACTTTAGATAACTCGTCTAGGAGGAATTATGTGATATTATCTTTCTGTGACTGGCTGTATCTCACTTAGCATAATATCCTCAAGGTTCATCCATGTTTGTGTCATGTGATAGGATTTCCATCTCTTTTAGGCTGAATAATATTCCATTTTATGCATAGACCACATTTTCTCTGACCATTCATCTTTTGATGGGCATTTAAGTTGGTTCCACCTCTGGGCTATGAATATGAGCTGCAAATACCTCTTTGGCATCCCGTTTTTCAATGTGTACCAGAAATAGGATTGCTGGATCATATGGGAATTTAATTTTAATTTTGTAAGGAGTCCCTGTCATTTTCAAAACACTTTGTGGAACAACAGTATAGTCCAGCTTTCTCTTGTTTCCCATGCCAAGAAACCATGGTTCTTTCTAATGAAGAGTAGTATTTAAAAACCAGAATCTGGACATAAGGTGTGCTCATTGGTACTGGAGTAATTTGCCTTAATTACTAAGATGTTAGAGTCAATTTTTTCCCCTACTAAGACTCCAAATAGAGTGTACATAAGTTGTTCTTGAGTGAGAGAAAAGGGATCAGTTTTCCCTTGTTAATATGCTGATGTTTCTCCCAGTAGGGTTTGTTAAAGGCTCCAGGACAGTGGGGTTCTCAGAGGTGTCTCATGAAGCAGTTGAGTAAATTGACTAAGGTGGTGTTTGTTTTCATCTTAACGATACCTTCAGCTGAAAATCTGTTCTCAATTTTATGGTTTTGCTAAGTAATTCTTGTTTTAGAATGCTTTGGTCACAATAGCCATTTGTAGCTGTCTGTAAAAGAGCATAGTAACTGCAAATGTTTGGTATTCTAAGCATGACTCCTTGTAAAAATACTATAAAACTACCTATAGTGTGACACTTTCTTTTTCCTTATTGAAAATCACTTGTATTTACTCAGACATAAAATGTCTTGAAGTAGGTTAAAGTCTTTAAATGCAGCACTGAATTTGCTCTTACTGCTTTCTTAAACAGATGCAGAGTATCCCTGTGTTTTCTGTACTGGGAGCAAAGCGTTTTTCTTCACTTCTCACTCCAATGAGATTCTGCATGGTTTAAATGTTATTGCCATCAATATATATTGTTTTCTGTTTTCAAAAATGCCATTTCTGTGAAATTATACTTTATACCCTATGGAGTATATGAATCAGCTCCAATGATACCTATTTGTCATATATATATAATTATTAATATATATTAATTATATGTTAATATATGTAATATATAATTGTTTATATATATAATATATAAACTAATAATTCACTGCTTGTTTTGAATATTGGCTGGGCTGTTATAAGAGGAATGGCTTGTTTGAATTTTCCTTTGGAACTTGACAGTAACCCTAACTTCCAGATGTTCAAGCTGGTTTTAGAAAAGGCAGAGGAACCAGAGATCAAATTGCCAACATCCACTGGATCATTGAAAAAGCAAGAGAGTTCCAGAAAAACATCTGTTTCTGCTTTATTGACTATGCCTTTGACTGTGTGGATCACAATAAACTGTGGAAAATTCTGAAGGAGATGGGAATACCAGATCACCTGACCTACCTCTTGAGAAATCTGTATGCAGGTCAGGAAGCAACAGTTAGAACTGGACATGGAACCACATACTAGTTCCAAATAGGAGAAGGAGTAGTCAAGGCTGTATATTGTCACCCTGCTTATTTAACTCATATGCAGACTACATCATGAGATGTGCTGGGCTGCAGACTACATCATGAGATGCGCTGGGCTGCAGACTACATCATGAGATGCGCTGGGCTGAACCTGTAATGGCAGGTTCAGAAGCATAAGCTGGAATCAAGATTGCCAGGAGAAATAGCAATAACCTCAGATACGCAGATGACACCACCCTCATAACAGAAGAAGAACTAAAGAGGCTCTTGATGAAAGGGAAAAAGGAGAGTGAAAAAGTTGGCTTAAAGCTCAACATTCAGAAAACTAAGATCATGGCATCCAGTCCCATCACTTCATTGCAGATAGATGGGGAAACAGTGGAAACAGTGGCTGACTTAATTTTTCTGGGCTCTGAAGTCATTGCTGATGGTGGCTGCAGCCATGAAATTAAAAGATGTTTACTCCTTGGAAGGAAAGTTATGACCAACCTAGAAAGCATATTAAAAAGCAGAGACATTACTTTGCCAACAAAGGTCTGTCTAGTCAAGACTATGGTTTCCCAGTGGTCATGTTTGGGTGTGAGAGTTGGACTATAAAGAAAGCTGAGCACAGAAGAATTGATGCTTTTGAACTGTGGTGTTGGAGAAGACTCTTGAGAGTCCCTTGAACTGCCAGGAGATCCAGACTGTCCATTCTAAAGGAGATCGGTCCTGAGTGTTCATTGGAAGGACTGATGTTGAAGCTGAAACTCCAATACTTTGGCCACCTGATGCGATGAGCTGATGCATTTGAAAAGACCCTGATGCTGGGAAAGCTTGAGGGCAGGAGGAGAAGGGGACAACAGAGGATAAGATCGTTGTATGCATCACCAACTCAATGGACATGGGTTTGGGTGGACTCATGGAGTTGGAGATGGACAGGGAGGCCTGGCGTGCTGTGGTTCATGGGGTTGCAAAGAGTCGGACACCACTGAGCAACTGAACTGAGCTGAATATTCCTAGTTTATTTCATGATGGGTGCTTGATTGTCCTTTTGTCATCTATTTCTTGAACATGTCTAGTCAGGAGAAGTTGCATAGCAGCAACTTTGGTAGCAGACTGGCTGCATTCCAAGATGGGTAATCCTGTGTTGACATTTAATGAGCTGATGAATCTGCTCAAAAACGGATGTCATGTCTCCAGAAGGTTTGCCATTACCTCCTATCTGTGAAGATAATGTTCTGGTTAACCCACATCTGTTTCTTATTGTAGCCCATATTCTATAAGTGTGGTTTGTAATACTTGGGAATGCCTCAGAATGTTAAATCCGTACCACAATGTGGTTGAAGCAGCTGAAACCACTGGAGACTCTGGTTCAGATTTGGAGGTAGATTTTAGGAGTGACAGAAGCCTAATTTCAGTTTAATTAAACCACTCTGAGGTAATAGGATGAAACACAACCTCAAGGGTTGCCAGAAGATTTAATTAGTGTTGGCCCAACTTTTAAAGCGTAAGGTGATATTTTGGAATTGGCTGAAATTGTGCATTTGTTCTGGGTTCACAGTGTGCAAGCAGTCTTTTACCAGGATTTGGGTTGTTATTTTAAACATAAAGAGGCTTAAAATGGTATTTACAAACCTAGTAACCTGTCCAAAACTGTTACTCCTTGGGTATGAGAATGTAATAGTAATCTTCTTTGAGACAAAGCAACATTTTTTTGTTTTACTGTGTTGCTTTTGCCTAGAAGAGAGATTGTGTGGTTGATAAAAGAAATGTTTAGGGTAGAAGCCAATTTGCTAAGAAGTGTCAACTCTGCAAAAGTAATAGAAGGAAACAGATTTCACAGAGTAATCCTTAGACTCAGCATAAAGGGAAATCCATCGTTCTTTAGGTGTGAAGTCTCACAGTCACATTTTGTTTAAACTTTTGATCCCTTAATCTCTTCAGACTTTTCTTATAAATTGCTTCCTACATCATATGAATAACAAAAATGATAGCAACATTTATTAATAACTTATTATCATTATTCACATACGCTTGTGCTATCTTTTCTCCTTTTTATTTTCACTTATGGAAAATTTCAGGCACATAGTAAAGTGGAGTAAACATACTCAGGAACCACCCAGCTTCTCCCTGGTGAAAGCCAAGGAGATGGCAGATACAAATGTAATGGCAGGTTCAGTTCAGTTCAGTTGCTCAGTCGTGTCTGACTCTTTGTGACCCCATGAACCGCAGCACACCAGGCCTCCCTCTCCATCACCAACTCCCGGAGTCCACCCAAACCCATGTCCATCGAGTCAGTGATGCCATCCAAGCATCTCATCCTCTGTTGTCCCCTTCTCTTCCTGCCCTCAGTCTTTCCCAGCACCAAGGTCCTTTCCAATGAGTCAGCTCTTTGCATCAGGTGGCCAAAGTATTGGAGTTTCAGCTTCAACATCAGTCCTTCCAATGAACACCCAGGACTAATCTGCTCTAGGATGACTGGTTGGATCTCCTTGCAGTTCAAGGGACTCTCAAGAGTCTTCTCCAACACCACAGTTCAAAAGCATCAATTCTTCTGCGCTCAGCTTTCTTTGTAGTCCAACTCTCACATCCATACATGACCAGTGGAAAAAGCATAGCCTTGACTAGATGGACCTTTGTCGACAAAGTAATGTCTCTGCTTTTTAATATGCTGTCTAGGTTGGTCATAACTTTCCTTCCAATGAGTAAGCATCTTTTAATTTCATGGTTGCAATCACCATCTGCAGTAATCTTATTAATATAAATGTGGTTTTAATACTTCTATTTTGAGATAACCAGAAAGAAATCAGACCTTTGTCTTTATTCTTAACAAATCTTGGCTGGTACTTTGAAATGTAAACTTGCAAATGTGATAAAAGATGAAACAAGTAGAGTTTTGTTCATTCTTCTCATGAGAAACCATTTTTTGGAGTAATTTTAACCCGTATTAGAATTTAGTTCAGCTGGGGAGGGAAGAAAGCTCAAATGGAAAACATTTGTTTGTGGTTCTACCCAGTCTGTGAGTCTGGAGCAGCCTCAAAGGTGGCAGGCAGGTTTGAGAGGGGATGGAGGTCCAATCTAAAACAGGAATAAATCAACTTTGTTGTGGGCTGTATAGTCACCACCATTAAATTCTAATCCTGCACAGTTCACTGTGGTAGTCAGTGGCCACATATGGCCACAGAGCACCTACAGCGTGGTTACTCTGAATTGAGATGCTTTAAGTGTTAAATGCATACTGAGAATTTAATTTTAATCTTAGTATTAAAATCTCAGCAATACAGTTCTAAAGATTACATTTTGAAGTAAAAATATTTTGGATATATTTGAATAAATTAAGTATATATATTTTTAAACTTAAAATCTGGCTTCTAGAGAATTTTAAATTACACAGGACTCACATTTGTGACTTGTATTATACTTTGTTAGGACAGCACTATTCTAGACTCAACTCTATTGTAAAAAGCTACAGCAGTCAAGAACAGGAAGATAGTTAAGGGGACAGGTGTGCTTACAAAGTTACATTGAAAGTGTCTTTAGCGTATCTTAGTTACACTGTTGAATTTGAAATACTGATGCTACATCTCACTGTAAGTGTGTACTGTATACACTACCTACCCCATCTCCCCCCAAAAAAACCCAAAACAAAAGACTTTTAGTTTTGCCTTTCAAGTGAGAGAAGAAGGAATAGCGGACTAATGTTCCAGCATGCAAAGCTATATAGAATCCTTAACTGTGGCTTTTAGGGAACTGTATTTGAGTCCTTGAACTCTGCTAATTCTAAAGATTATCATTTGTTGTTGTTTTGCCGGATGTTGCTAAAAGTTAACCTTACCTTTTAAGCATGTTCTTTGCATGTTTTTTTCTTCTTCCTGAGACCCTTGCTTGCACTTAGAGCAGCATTAACACTGATCTAAGCTCCAGTTTTGTCTGGGGATCAGAGTAAAGGTCAGCAAAGCACTCCTAACCTGCACTCCTTATGTGCAATTCTGAAATCTAAAAAGCTCTTGAAACTCAAAATTGTTTTTGTTAATTCAGTTGGTAAAGACCCTGTCTTGAAGCAGTGTAAGACTAATTGTAGTCTCTGTTTATGCCCCTTTGTGAGAATATGTGTCTGTCTTTCAGCAAAAGTATTATCAAGCTTGGCAATGAAGTGTTGCCCTGGACCCAGGTAGAGATGATATGCTGTGTGCAGTGTGTTAACCTTTCTATATTTCAAGAAAAAAGTCTGAATTCTGATACCGGCCAATTAACCCCAAAACTTTCAGAAAAGGGATTTTTTGGACCTCTATTATTCTGTGACTTCCTAGGTGGCATAGTGGTAAAGAATCTACCTGCCAATACAGGAGACTTGGGTTTGATCCCTGGGTGGGGAAGATCTCCTGGAGAAGGAAATGACAACCCACTCCAGTTTGTTGCCTGGGAAATCTCATGGATAGGGAAGCCTGGTGAGCTACAGTCCATGGAATTGCATAGAGTCAGACCCCCACACACAGACATATTCTCATCCCACAAAAATTGAAAATATTTGATTAAGTATAATACTTAATTTGAGGGGAGGGGCTGTGCTGGGTCTTTGTTGATGTGCAGGCTCTTCTCTAGTTGTGCTGAGCGTGGACTGCTCTCCAGTTGCAATGCGGAGGCTTCTCATTGTGGTGCCCTCTCTTGTGGCTCCCGGGCTCTAGAGCACAGGCTCCAGAGTTGTGGTGCATGGGCTTAGCTGCTCTGTGGCATGTGGGATTCTGGACCAGGGATTGAACCCTTGCCTCCTGCACTGGCAGGCACATTCTTTACTATTGAGCCACTAGGAATGCCCTATTAACCATAATTCTGCATTTGAGATAGTTATCTTTAGCACAGTCTGGACACAGTGATAGTTGCATGAGGTCTTCCTGAAACACAGCTGTGTTATGTCACACTCCTTAAAGTGGCTTTCATAAGTTTCCAGTTTTCTATAGTTTTCTTATTTGGAATTTCAAACCTGGCTATCAGGTGATAGCTGCCTGAAGCTGTCTCTTTGAGTTCCTTTTGTATTCTTTTTACCTCAAAGCATTTCTTTTAGTCAAACAAGACATTCTGGACTGCATCTTAACGTGTGTTATTTTTTTTATTCTGAAAAATTATTTTTTTTTCTTTGTCAAAATTCTTCTAATTCTTGGAGGTAGATTTGAACTGCTACGTCTTGCTCAAGTTTTTTCTGATCAGCTATAGACCAGAGAAGGGTATATGTGTGTGGTTTTAATATAAATGTAGATTACTTCCTCAATTGGATTGTAACCCTTAGCTACAAAGGGCCCTGTTGTAAACTTCTCAGCATTCATTGTGTTTTTCATGTGATTTACATTTAGTCAGTATGGTCATTAATGTCATTTGATTCTAGGGGTTGAAGTGAGGGTCTGATAGAACAGCGAAAGTATATTCCAATTAAATTGTCCAACTGTTCGATCCTTTGTGCTTACTGTTTCAGTTAGTGTGCATCTAAGTTCCATAAGCAAACAGTAAAAATGGGGGTTAGAAATGAGAATAAGGCTGCAGCCCTGCAGTTTCCCACTAGTTGCCAGGATACAGAAAGGTTTGTGTTGCTTTTATTTTGTTTAAAAGTGTGTGATGGTTTGGTCTTTTATTTCCACATATGCTTTTATATTTATTTATTAATTTTTATTTTGAAGTACTATATTTTGCTAAATTAAATGTAGTCATTTAAGTGTAGCTATTTACTTTTAGGAACTAAGCATTTTTATTAAAAACAACAAAGGGGAAAAACAGCTCTTAGTAAACATCTACTATACATCTGATACTATGCTAATAAGTAAACATTTATTCATTAAATAATTTAGCATGATGTGCTCTCTTTTGTGTGTGAGACATTGCCTTATCTAATAAGTGATAGAGTGTATAATTAAAATCGAAATCTGTTGAATTCTGCCAGAATATTGTTAGATAATCATAAGAGATGTTCTGTTTTGTTGCGTTTGGCTGAGTCATGAGGCATGCTGCATCTTAATTCCCCAACCAAGTATTGAACCCATGCTCCTGAAGTGGAAGCAGAGTCCTAACCACTGGATCACCAGGGAATTCCTCATAAGAGATTTTTAGAGAGCAAAAGAATGAAGAGTAAATGTTAAAGAGAAAATGCTGGGTTTTGTGAACCAAAAGAATCTTGTAGAATTGTTACTTTGTTATATTTCTCACTGTGATTTTCAGTTTTATTCTTGGCCTGTTACCTGAATTCATATTTAATCAACTACCTTGTGTTTAAGTTATTAATTTATCAAAATGAACCATCAGGAATGTTGCAGGACACATAACTGAAAAAGGAGAATTGATTAATCCTGTAGTATTTTTGAAGTAGAAATTTAGGTTTTATTTTTACAAACAAGTTCAGTGTGGTGCAACTGGTGTATGCATTTAGATCAGCAAGTAAATTTTAATGGGAATAGGCCAGTATTTGAGCATTGTATTCAGCAAAATTAGTGTTAATTTATTAAAAATAAAATAGCTGATGTAAGAGGATACTGAATCTAGGAATAAAATAAAATCAAACATGTCTTAGTGTACTCTACGCTTGTAAGAAACTATTATTTTAGGGTTCTATAATACAGACTACTCAGTAGTGTTAGATGCTGTCTGATAGGATGATGAACTCCTGCCCCTAACGGAGGAGATAGGTTTCCTGTTCCGTATATGACATTTTGGATGAGGTAACAGTACATTTTCTGGGAGATACCTTTGGAAATACTGCAGCAGAGACTAATGAGACCTTAGACCAGAGCTTGCCATATTTGTAATTTTTCTGCAGAAAGTAACAATAAAGGCATAAGACTTGATGGGCTTGTTAAATGATGTTTTACAGAGAACAACTCAGGAAATCTTAGAAAATAACCAGGTTTGAAAAAGGAAAGAGGAGCCAGTGAAATGAAGAGATAGAAAGCAGCCCTTGTATAGAAAAAGAAGTAACATCAGGTCCGTGCCATGAAAACCCAGTGTAGCATTCAGTGAGTCATAAGAGGCGACCCTTAACAAAAGCTGAGAAAACAAGGAAGCAATCATTGATAGTTTTCAGTAGTTCCTTTGTCTGAGCCACAGGTTGTCAGCCGGTTGTAGGAAGTGAAGGGACTGAGTAGTGTTAGGTGGAGGCAGCAGTTACAGATCACTGTCAAAGGATAAAAAAACAGAATCTTTCAGCTTTTAAACAACGTCTTTCTAAGATGGTGAAAACTGTTGTGTTAAAGGCAAAAAAGAAGGACTTTATTGAGAGGGGGAAATTTGAGCTACTGGTAGGGAAGGATAGTATTGGGAGGAAATTTTTGCAAGGAGGGTAGAGGAATTTTAACAGTCAAGAGATAATCTCCGTATTAGGATGAAAGCAAAAAGACCAAGTTTTAAAATAAGCTTCTCCTACCTAAAATAACGACTATTCTAAATTATGTTTTTTAATATCCTAATAGGGCTTCCTTGGTGGCTCAGCGGTGAGGAATCCGCCTGCCATTGCAGGAGACATGGTTTGACCCCTGGGTTGAGAAGGTCCCCTGGAGAAGGAAATGGCAGTCCACTCCAGTATCCTTGCCTGGATAATCCCATGGACAGAGGAGCCTGGTGGGGTTGCAAAGAGTCGGACACAACCTAGTGACTAAACAACAAAAAATACGCTAATACACTTTACTAAAAATCTATAAAATTTCACATACACTTCTTTTAAATACACATGCATAAGCCTTCCTTCAAAATGCCAGTCTTTTTTAAAATTAGATCCTATATAGGAAAGATTTTCACCCTGATCAGAGTTTCCAGGCAGTAAGTGGTAAAATGGGGCCAGAATCTTGGAGCCCTGGGTATAGGAGGGAATCAGGAATGTATCCATTCTCTAAAAGTAGACAGTAGTGTGCATTTTTATATGAATTCAGAATTATAGCAGGGATAATTTTTATTCATGCACTTGGCCAAACTAGGATCTGAGGATAAGAACTGTTAATATATATGTTTTCATTTCCATTTTTAAGAAGGTTTCTTGAGTGTCTTAGGAAACCACCCTCCTTTTAAAAATTATTTTAAAAATATTTATTGAGTTCTTCATCAGATTCTAATTGTAGCTGTGAACGATGTAATAAGGAAGTAGATGAATTAGATTCCTGGTATTCTTGAGATGACTTTCTAGTTACATAAACAAATTATCAACCTGTGTTCTCTCTTCAGTGACCACTTGGTCATTTTACTTTTATTAAACACCAAAATAACTTCAAGATAAACCATAGACATTATGAAATATATCCAAGAATGATCTGTTACAAGAAAATGTGAATTAAACTCATGTCTCAAATTAAGGAGAAATTGTTAACCTTAAAAAGTGTTTAATATTAGGGGTTGGAGTAGTAGTTAATTATTTTGAATTATGATTTTTACTTTTAGGAACATTTTGTTTAAAGACAGATTTATTCAGTTAGATTAATAGAAGTCCTGTTGTATCAGGCATGAACATTTAACTAATATAATCTCTCCCATCAGATATAAAACAGTATTTACTGATATTTGCAATTGAAGATATAGAATACAGCACAGTTTTGCTCAGATTTTAAATATTTTGTTTCAAAGAGTTGGCTGTTTTGGAAAGGTCAGCAAGTATTTTGAAATTTTTGGAGAGGAGAAAGGAAGATAGTATTTGCTTCTCATACTATCTAGGCATCATAGTATTGATTTATATGGAATATAATTTATGGATAAAAAATTAGTATTTACCTAAGATTGTACCTGATGCTTCTTTTTAGGTGAGTGGATGGCAGGGTTTGTATGTACAGGTTTTTAGCCACAGAATGACATTTCTGAAGACTGATTTGCCTGGCACCCAGACTTTTTTTTTTTTAATGTTTTTATTTACTTATGTGGCTGCACTGAGTCTTAGTTGTTTCTAATGGGATTTTTAGTTGCAGCATGTGGAATTTAGTTCCCCAACTAGGGATTGAACCCAGGACGGATTTATTTATTTGGGCCACCTGGGCGGTCCCCCAGACCACTTTAAATGGTAGAAATTTTCTACTTGGGGACTTGAAAGTTGATGCTTTGAAAGACTTCCTGTCTTTTAGAAGATTAGTATGTGTTTCTGCAATGTCAGAGACAAGTGAGACGCCTTTGCCACTTCTAGAGAAATTGCTTCTGTTTGTAATGAAAGTGTCAGGGTGAATTTAATCATGTTACTGTAGATATGACCTAGTTATTTGAAACTTAGTTGTGGAGAGAGTACCTAGAGTGTCAAACACCTGACGGTTTTGTGATTAGAACCTCAGAGGACTGAGAGATTATTGAGAATCCTGTTATGTGTAGTTTTTTAAAAAATCTTCCAGCAGTGAAATAAAAAATATACCACATAGAAGGAGTCCTAAAAAAGACAGCAATTCTATTTACAACCTGTGTGACCTTATTAGAATCTGTTTCCTTAGACATTAACAAGGCAAAACTCTCAGGATAAAATAAAATGTGTCATAAAATATATACTGGTATAATGTGTGCAAAGGTACACTGATTTGAAGACAGATGGATGAGCAAACTTAAGGTGATAATATTGTACTTTCAATTTTTATTTGGTCATTTAATATAGGAGATGCGTACTAAATTTAATGTCAGAATTTTTAGAAGGAAGGGTAATAAGAGAATGGAGAAACAGAAGTTAGTTATGAGCCTACACTGAGTCTTTGAAATCATTCTTATTAAATCAGCATGTTGTCATTTTGTGAAAGCATTGTAATAGAAATAACTAAGATCTCTTGGATTTTGATGAGAGCATGGTTGGTTTTTGTCGTTTTTTACATATATATGAAGAGTGAGTACATATCTTTTCCTCTTCCTTCTCCTTAAACTTGAAGGTTATGAATGCCGATGGGACTGGGAGACGAGTGCTTGTGGAAGACAAAATCCCCCACATATTTGGGTTTACCTTGCTGGGTGACTATGTCTACTGGACCGACTGGCAGAGGCGGAGCATCGAAAGGGTACACAAGCGAAGTGCAGAGCGGGAGGTCATCATAGACCAGCTCCCTGACCTCATGGGCCTGAAGGCCACAAATGTTCATCGCGTCATTGGTAGGTAATTCCGCAGTCCTCTTAGAGGATGAACTAGGAATGAGAACAGATACATTTAGCAGCTTATAAAATCAGCAGTGTAAATTGTTGATGTTTTGAGGGGATGTAAAAATCATCTGTTAAGCCTTCTGTAATGAGAAATGGACCTTTTTTTCTCTTTTAAGGAGATTACTTAATTTGTTGAAGTTCACAAAGCTAATAAAATTAGTTGTGGTACATTTTAACATTTTTCTGGAGAAGACTCTTGAGAGTCCCTTGGACTGCAAGAAGATCCAACAAGTCCATCCTAAAGGAGATCAGTCCTGGGTGTTCATTGGAAGGACTACAGTTGAAGCTGAAACTCTAATACTTTGGCCACCTCATGCAAAGAGTTGACTCATTGGAAAAGACCCTGATGCTGGGAAGGATTAGGGGCAGGAGGAAAAGGGGACAACAGAGGATGAGATGGCTGGATGGCATCACCGACTCGATGGACATGGGTTTGGGTGGACCCCGGGAGTTGGTGATGGACAGGGAGGCCTGGCGTGCTGCGGTTCATGGGGTCGTAAAGAGTTGGACACAACTGAGCAACTGAACTGAACTTACATTTTTCTTAAAATCTGTTGCCTTTTACTTAATATCCCATGGTATTTCATAGTGGCTAAGTCAAGGAAGACAGTGAATAGTTTTTAGGCAGTTACCTTCTTTCCAAGAGTATATCAGTCCACTCCCTTCCACTTCCCACGGTCAAACCCAAATAAACGTCCCATGAAGAAATACTCCAAATCACTTTCTTCTGGTTCCTGAAACCTCCAGACCAGTTTTCAGCATATTGCCAAGTTCAGTGATACTTGTGGATGACCCAGTTCAGTTCAGTCGTTCAGTCGTGTCCAACTCTTTGCGACCCCATGAAGAAGGTTTTATCATACGTTTATTCCCAGTTGATCAGCACAAGAGTTTTGACCTGTTCTGTTTTCAGGTTGGGCCAGTTCACCACTCCTGGGAGGTCACCATGCTGCTGCCAACTTAGTCATACACCCACTCAGCCTAGTGCAGCAGCTCCAGTCAGAGCTCCTGGGCTGGAATCATCCTGCTCAGCCTCTGGGGTGGCTGGGACTGCAGGCCTGCACCACTGTGCCTGGCCTTTTATTCCCTGTTAATCCTCATAATGCTTGTTTGTGAGATTAGAACTGAAACTCTAGATTTGGAAACAAATATAATCCTAGGTCTTTGTCAAGCAAATGCTTGGTCATTTAAATTGAAATGTGTTGATTGTGTCGATTGTGTGTCCTTTTATAATGAATTTGTATTTTAGGTTCCAACCCCTGCGCTGAGGATAATGGGGGGTGTAGCCATCTCTGCCTCTATAGACCCCAGGGCCTTCGCTGTGCCTGCCCCATTGGCTTTGAACTCATCAGTGACATGAAGACTTGCATTGTCCCAGAGGCTTTCCTTCTGTTTTCACGAAGAGCTGATATCAGGAGAATTTCTTTGGAAACTAATAATAATAACGTGGCCATTCCACTCACTGGTGTCAAAGAAGCTTCTGCTTTGGATTTTGATGTTACAGACAACCGGATTTACTGGACTGACATATCACTCAAGGTTAGCCAGAGAATTGGAATATTAAAACTGTGAACTAATGGGGAGAGCTTCAAAAATTTCTGAGTCTTCATGCTGTTACCATCGTCCTTCATTACTTAATAGGCAAGAGTTTAACAAAAAACCCTTAACATTTTAAAGGAAGCCAAGGAGAAGGTCCATTCAGTATTTTAAGTATCTCTGGTGTTTTTAGTGCAAGATAGTTTGAGCATTCTAAATCTGCAAGACATAATCTTCGTCTGCTTCATTCTGTTTGAATACATAAGTGACATTTTCCTCAGCTAGAGAGTAAGCACTTGTATGCTTCACATAAATGGCTTATAGAGACTTGACTTAGTCTATTAAAAAAATTTTTTTTGGCACCCGACTGAGGTAGAAAATGCTCATTATAAGTTATAGCATACCTTCTCTCCCCTGCCCCTCCCATCCCTAGAATAAATATTGACAAGCTTACTGAGTCAGTAAGGAGGAGCTCTTGACCAGAAAATCTGGAGCATAATTCTTCCTTCTTCCAGATTCTTTTGGAACTGTTTTAGATATCTTATGTGAAACTGTATCTAATATGCAAAAATTGTATTAGAGCCAGAGTTAGACTATAATGATGATCAGTAAAATCTGTTAAATGAGTGAGTAAATAAATGCTTTATTGTGTGGGCTTGTGAGTTTCCTCATCTTGAAAGCAGAGATAATGCTTATCTTGCAGGGCTTTTGTGAGCATTAAATGAGAAAATATATTTATACCAAGCACTTAGGATGGTACTTTCCATGAAGTAGGAGCTATTATTAATAGCTTGAATTACAACTGTTTTAATTTTTAGGGGATTCATAGCTACAATGGTAATGATATGAGTAGTATCATATGCATTTTATAAGGTATAAGGTTGTTGAGCTCTTCCTCAGTTGATGCAATGACTTCATATACTCTCAAGCACCTTTAGGAAGCTGTGTGTTTGTTAGTTGCTCAGTCATGTCTGACTGTAGCCTGCCAGGCTCCTCTCTCCATGGGATTCTCCAGGGAAAAATACTGGAGTAAGTTGCTATTCCCTTCTTCAAGGGTCTTCGTGACTCAGAGACTGAACCTGGGCCCCTTGCAATGCAGGCAGATTCTTTACCATCTGAGCCACCAAGTTGGAAGTCAGGAAACTGACTACCATTTAAAAGTCTATTCTGGGCACATATTTTTCACTTGATTACTAATAAGTTTTATAAGAAGAGTCACTCCACTATTTTACTAGAATAAATTTCTGGCTCTTAAGACTTAGAAAAATTTCTCCCTAAATTAACAATAAAACTTGAGGTCGCAGTTGTGTTCACTGGAGGCCGATGTCATTTTTTTTTTTTTTAACTGAACTCATAAAATAAACGAATTGTATTGAGAAACTGTGCCTTTGGCTCTTCTGTATCTTCCCTTAAAACCTTAGGGTTTTGTACCTAAGCCCTATGACATTGTTGTTAATCTTATTTCTGCAGACTATCAGCAGAGCCTTTATGAATGGCAGTGCCCTGGAACACGTGGTAGAATTTGGCTTAGATTATCCGGAAGGCATGGCCGTAGACTGGCTTGGGAAGAACTTGTACTGGGCAGACACGGGAACCAATCGAATTGAAGTGTCAAAGTTGGACGGGCAGCACCGACAAGTTTTGGTGTGGAAAGACCTAGATAGTCCCAGAGCTCTTGCACTGGACCCCGCTGAAGGGTAAACAGCTTTTCATATGTGTTCTTTGCAACTGTATTGCGCATGGCCTAGTTATGGATGGTATTCTTGATGTCTTTAAATCATGCTTATTAGGAAGCTGACAGGTAAATCATTGATAGGTTTTATCTTAAAATTGTTAGTTGAGATTTCACTGATTTAGAATTAATAATTAGCTAAATTTTACTTTTGTCATTATTAGCATTAGGTGAATAAAAATTAGTGGAATGCGTTAATAATTAAATATTAATGATTGTATTTATATGCTAAGTAGACAGCCTTTTGAAAGGTGTCATGAAATCTGTTTGCTTGCATTCTCTCCCAAGTTATATCAGATTCTAAACCTGTGAATGTAAACCCACTGAGATAATGTGTGCTAAGAAATAACTACATTAAAAACCTATTCTTTAGGATGTTCATTAATTCAAAAGTGGATAATTAGTTATTATAAACTTGGAGAAACTTTGATACTAAACAATGAACTTTCTGATAAATTTATTTACAACGTGACATGTTTTTTAAGGATAGCTGATCCTTCTTAAATGATTTATCAAGTTGGAAAACAGTGTGGAGATTCCTTAAAAAACTGAAAATAGAACTGCCATTTGACCCAGCAATCCTACTGCTGGGCATACACACTGAGGAAACCAGAATTGAAAGAGACACGTGTACCCCAATGTTCATCACCGCATTGTTTACAATAGCCAGGACATGGAAGCAACCTAGATGCCCATCAACTGACGAATGGATAAGAAAGCTGTGGTACATATACACAATGGAATATTACTCAGCATTAAAAAAAATTCATTTGAATCAGTTCTACTCAGGTGGACGGAACTGGAGCCTATTATCCAGAGTGAAGTAAGCCAGAAGGAAAAACAACAATACAGTATACTAACGCATATATATGGAATTTAGAAAGATGGTAACAAGAACCCTGCATCCGAGACAGCAAAAGAAACGCAGATGTATAGAACAGTCTCGTGGACTCGGTGGAAGAGGGCAAGGGTGGGATGATATGGGAGAATGGCATTGAAACATGTTAATTATCATATGTGAGATCAATCGCCAGCCCAGATGACCCAGGGGGAGGGAATCGGGAGGGAGGAGGGAGGGGGGTTCTGGAGGGGGAGCATATGTATACCCATGGCGGTTTCATGTCAATGTATGGCAAAACCAACACAATAAAGTAAAGAAAATTTAAAAAAAAAGTTTTAAAAAGAGTTTTTGTATAGTCAAGGCTACTGTCTTCCCAGTGGTCACGTATGATTGTGAGAGCTGGACTGTAAGGAAGGCAGAATGTCAAAGAATTGATGCCTTCAATCTGTGGTGCTGGAGAAGACTCCTGAAAGTCCTTTGCACAGCGTCCTTTGCACAGCGAGGAGATCAAACCAGTCAATCTTAAGGGAAATCAACCCTGAATTCTCAGTGGAAGGACTGATGCTGAAGGTGAAGCTCCAGTATTTTGGTCACCTGATGCGAACAGCTGGCTCATTGGAAAAGTCCCTGATGCTGGGAAGGATTGTGGGCAGAAGGAGAGGAGGATGTCAGAGGATGAGATGGCTGGATGGCATCACTGATGCAATGAACATGAACTTGGGCAAACTCTGGCAGATGGTGAGGGACTGGGAGGCCTGGTGTGCTGTAGTCCATGGGGTCGCAAAGAATCGGGCACAACTAGATGACTGAACAACAACAAAAAATCCATCATGTAAGAAAGCTGAATTTTGAAGAATAACTCCATTTTAAAAAGCAGAAGTTACCCCTGTGACTATACCAGCACATTGCCCATGGCCATGTTGAAAAATTGTTTCCCTGAATCTGTCAATTCCATGGTTAGCTTGCTGGCCATGTAGTTAGAAAGTCATACCAAAGTCATGTACCATCTCTGTGCTGACATGTGATTGGTTTATGGTGATTTTAACTCTAGGTATTGGTTACCAGACAGATAAATTTAGTAGCTGGGACAAAGGACTCTAGTTTACGTGGCTGCTGGCAACTGTGACATTTTCTCCCACAATTGTTTTTCTCTTTGGCTCTTAGGATGTACTCGTGCCTGTTAGCTGACAAGTACAAATGCAAACAAAGTCCAAGACAACTTGAGTTTTCAGAAAAATGTGTTTATACATTGCTACCAAGTCAACCATCAGCTGATGGGCTGATGAGTGAATGTCTCCTTTGGGTAGTTGATGAGACCCGGCATGTGGAGAACTTTCCTAGACCCAGGATTCAGAGTGTCTTGAAACTAGCACTACGGGTTCAGTCCAAAAGGCATTTGGCTGAGAATTACCTTCTAGTTCTAGCTCTGCTGTATGACTGGCTTGAAGACATAAGACAGATCAGTTGCACTTCTTGGAGGGCCTTGTCCTCCTCATCTGCAAGAGTCTGCACTGTGCGGCTGCTCTACATTTAACGTGAAAAACCCAAAAGGGCACATTCTCAGGGCCTGTAGTAGTAGTGTTCATTGCTCAGCTGACACACTAAGGGGTGTGTGTAATTCAGTAGTACGTTACCTTGGATAATGTGACCAAATGCATTTCAAACTTTCCTTTTAAACTTCAGTTCACAGTTGTTAAGTTGTACCTTTGATGTACTGCTGCAACTTGGTTTTTGGGAGAGTGATTTACCCAAATCAGAAAGTAAGTTTTAAAAATTTAAAAACTCAAATTACTTGTCTTTAGAAATGCATATATTTTGTTCTGAAGTGAATCAGATTCTGAGACCAGCGCTTTTTTAATCCTTTGCTACCTTCTTGAATATTAGGTTTATAAATGCAAGTGCTGCAATAAGGAAACCATGGGTTTGTTTCCAATTCCTAGGTTTTGGATGGAACAGATTCATTGGAAACACTAAGGAAAGCTGACTCACTTCCTTTTTAGGATATGAGAAAAAATATTTAGTTGAGACTGCCAATGTAATTGAAAAAAAATTAATAGCTATGATTTTGCTTTGCCAATTTCCTTGATTTAGTGTATATTTTCTTTAAATTTACTTAATTATTATACACGAATATGATCCTTTCTCCCAAATAATCAAAAGTGAAATGTTAAATATCCATTGGTTTGTATTTAGATTTATGTATTGGACTGAATGGGGTGGAAAACCTAAGATAGACAGAGCTGCCATGGATGGAAGTGAACGTACTACGCTAGTTCCAAATGTGGGACGAGCAAACGGCCTGACGATTGATTATGCTAAAAGGAGGCTTTATTGGACAGACCTGGACACCAACTTAATAGAGTCTTCAAATATGCTTGGTAAGCTATATTCTTTTTTTTTTGTTCAGAGAGATGGTATATAATCCTTCTGTGCAAAAATCAGTGGCTGCTGTTTACCATAGGTTAGCTATGATACTGTTAATAAAACTTCATATGAATGTCTAGGTTCATCCTCTGTCTCACATTGTATCCTATTTATTAATAGTGGGCCAAGTACTTGGATTCATATCTCTTTAATATGTGGAAGTTTCATTACTGTTGGGCTTATAAGGGAATTTATAACTCCTTGGATATTTCTGAAGTGACTTTTTGTAGCAGTAAAATACAATATATACATTTCCATCTTTTTATGGAAGGAAAAAGAGTTGAACTATAGACCTTTATGGAGGAAAAGTAAGACCACAATCAAAATAGACCATCTACAGAAGTTTAAACAAACTCAGTGATTTTTAGAACAGAAAAGTATTAGTTTGAAGTATGGAGTCAGACTACAGATGGATTGATTTCAGAAGACTTGTCAGGTTTAAGAATTGCTTTTGAAGGTTTCTACTTTAAATTGCTTACAAAAGTAATGTTTTAAATGTTACCTTTTCTTTTTCTTTGCCAACAAGACTCTCAACTTTCTCACATATTACATCTTTCTGCATCTCCCCTGTCTGCTGCCTTTCTGAAAATAGGACTCAACCGTGAAGTTATAGCAGATGACTTGCCTCATCCTTTTGGCTTAACTCAGTACCAAGATTACATCTACTGGACGGACTGGAGCCGACGCAGCATTGAGCGTGCCAACAAAACCAGTGGCCAAAACCGCACCATCATTCAAGGCCACTTGGATTATGTGATGGACATCCTCGTGTTTCATTCCTCACGGCAGGCAGGGTGGAACGAGTGTGCTTCCAGCAATGGGCACTGCTCCCACCTCTGCTTGGCCGTGCCAGTCGGAGGTTTCGTTTGTGGATGCCCTGCCCACTACTCTCTGAATGCTGACAACAGGACTTGTAGTGGTAAGCTGCATTCCCCCCGTCAACGCAAACTAGAGTTAGAGAAGGAAGCAGACTTTTGAAAACGCTGTAGTTCATATTCTTTCTAGAGTGAGAAGTTGTCAATGTCCAGAGTTGATTGTTTGTTTGTATAAAAGAGAAGGACTAAAAGTGAAAAAGTGCAAGATTTTGTTACTTTTGTTTGGTGATAACTGGTTGATGTTATGGAAAAATTGATATGATAGGGAAAGTAAGTATTTTATCCTTGGGGATTAGATATGAATAGCAAAATTTGCATAGCTTCTTTGAGAGAACATGCAAGTGCACTAGACATAATTCATATTATAAATGGTGAAGGAAGGAAAGAACAGTACAAATAGTACAACAAAGAGACTCTACAAAATATAATCTCCTTGTCTTTTGAAGTTCGTAGAATAGGCAAAGATGAAAAATGTAAGTGTGCAAGAGGCCAGGCTTATGAGTAAATGTAGCCAGTATGAAACACTAGTAAGGAGATGGGGAGGGGAGCTAGAGAGCACAGACTCTGCACACAGTGAGTGGTTGCCAACTAATTCTAGCTAATGGGACCAGGTTGTCTCATCTAGCCACGAAGCTGGGTTCACACGCACAAAGACACACACGCACACACGCAGTGCTTGCAACACCAGGACGCACTGTGTAACAAAGCATTGTTAACTTGGGGAATCCTGATTTATGGCTCATGTGTATGTGGAGGTCCATGTCTTTTGGATACACGAGAACAAATTGGAAATTGGCAGATACGATAAAGGAATAAAGAATTAGATCAAGAAAAGTAGATTTGTAGGAGAGGTAGGGTATGGTTCACTATGTTAGAAGGTAACAGCTGCTGTAGGATATTGGATATAATGAATGCCTGAAATTGCTTTATTCTGTGCCTGAAGGTATAGGAGGTCACATAGGCAGGGATTTAGTGTGTTCTCACAAAAGGCTTAGTTCTGAAAGAGAAAGAACATCAGTTTATAGCTGAATGATCTGGAGTCTCTGTCACACGTTAGTTTTGTGTTTTATTAAAGCAAGTCACAGATTTTTTAAGCCTTTTAATTTTTCTCATTTGGACAGTGGGAATAATAATAGTAACTACCTTGTAGGATTGCTATGAAAATTGAGTAAAGTAAAGCATGGTTTGATTGCTGTGGAGAATGGGTTTGAGGAGGCAAATAAATGGAAGCAGGTAAGTCAGTCAGACTGCTGTGATAATGCAGGTCAGCTTGAACTGGGGTGGTGGAAGTTGCGGAGAAATGTTGATGGATTCAAGATGTATTGAATGAACCAAACTTGTTAATGGATTATATATGAAGAAGGAAAAGAGGGAGGAAGCAGGATGATGCCTAGATTTTTGATTTGAGCAGTTGGTAATAAGTGGGAAAGATTAATTTTCAAGAAGAATTAAAAAGTAATTTAGCCAGGTTTATATTGATTTTCCTATGCGAAATAGAAATAAATAGGTAGTTGGATAGAGGAATCTTTAGCTCAGAGAAGAAGAAATGAAGCTAGAGGCATAAATTTTAGAAATGCCAGCATGAATTTAAAATGGGCACTTAAAGAGAAGGTGTATACCTGGGGGTCAGCAAACTTTTTCTTTAATGAGCCAGAGAGTGAATATTTAGGCTTCGTGAAGCCTGTAGTCTCTCAAACACCTCTTCAGCCCTGTCCACTGTGATGTGAAAGCAGTCACAGATGATATGTTTTTAAAATTGGATCAGTTCTGATAAACTTTGTTATAAAAACAGGCAGCAGGCCAGATTTACCTTGTGGGCCATAGTTTGTCAGTTGCTGGTGGAGCAAAGAAGGGATCTGGTGACTTCAGGAGCTCTGTTTGAGGAGGAAAAGTTCACAGTAGACATTTTAGAGAAGCCGTCAGAGAGGCCAAAGGATGGGACCCAGAAGGCGGGAGAGAAGATTGTTTCAGAGTAGGTCTGTGTTGTTTCAGAGTAGGACTGTGTTGTGAGTGCTGCTGAGAGGTTGAGTAAGGTGAGGCCTAAACTATCCACTTGATATTTGGGTGAGGTGGTTATTAGTAATCCTGAAAGAAAATAATTTAAGGAAAGTTAACAGTGAAAGATGGAAATAGATGAGCACGTGAATGGAGCACAGAAAGGGGAGAATAGTGTGTGTGTCGTGCAGACATCTTTTTTTTTTTAAAAGAATTTGACTTTGGGAGGAGAAAATAGGGGTGAGAAGTGATGGAGGATGGAGATACAAGAATATGGAAAGGCCTTTCGAGATCATTGTTTGGGATGTTTATACCAGTGTGTTCTAGTTGGTAAATGAAGGTCATGAGAAATCACTGCTGAGTGTTCCTGATGTCTGTCTTGGGCTGTTTCTGAGATGATCAGCAGTGTTTCCAGAGGCTTCTTGTCCATGTATTCTTTTTTTGTAATGTGTATTATTTAATATTTGCACAGAGATGTATTAAATCCCAAAGGATATTACAAGAGAAGTTTAACACAAAATACTTGCCCTCAGAAAGTTTTCTTACGTTGTGTTGTTTATTCCTGGACCTGTGTTTCAAAAGCTAAATCAGATCATGGCCTGTCTCTGCTCAAAATCTCCTATTTCACAGGGAGTGAAAACCTCGTTCTTCTAATGACCTGCAAGTTCGTGCAGGATCTGTTCCTTCACAGCCTCCCCACCCCCTTGCAGCTTTTACTGTTCTCTTTCTCTCTCCAAGGCAGCCACACTAGCCTGTGCTCTTTTCACATGTGCCAGTTACTCCTGCTTCAGGACTGTGGTACTGCGTAGTTCCTCTGCTTGGAATGTTTTCCTGCAAATATTTGCATGCATATACTTCACCTCCATGTCTTGACTGAATCATGACCTCCCCAGAGAGACCTAATCTGCCCTGTTTAAAGTTGCAAGTCCTCCTTCCGCCCTGTCTGGCTTTGCCAGTGCCCCTTACCTACAGTTCTTCTTTTCCCATGACTCTTAATCACTCTCCAGTATACTTTGTAATTCATGACTTATATACTACAGTGTCTTTATTATGTTTATTACTTACTGTCTGTTTATTGAAATATAAACTCCATGAAGCAATTTTTTTTCCTGTTTTTTAAATGATGTATATCTAAGGTGCCTAAAATAGTTTTTGGTACATAGTAGTCATTCAAGAAATCATTGTTCAGTAGAAGAACGAAGAAGCAAGACAGGATTTCGAAAAACAGGTGCTTTTCCATTCAACAGCTTTGTGACCTGGGAACAATTACTAAACCTTTCTTATTAAAAATTAATTATTCTGTTTGCTCACCTATAAAGTGGAATAATTTGGGGGACTAGAAGACATCTAGTATGATGTGTGGCCTGCTGGAGGTTCTAAGTAAATGCTTGTTTCTTTTTTACCCCCAGTTCTTGGAAATAATTTTGTTTTCTTTCAAAATCATGTCTACGGGGCTCTCCTTAATGATGTCATCTCATGCTTGTTTCTTCATTTGTTTACTCATGTATTCTTTTCAGTGAATATTTACTGAACAGCTAATCCACACTGGGCATTATTTGAGCCAATGAAGAATGTATTGCTGAATGAAACAGACATTGATCCCTGCCTTTGTGGAGGTTACATTCCATCAGGATAGATAATGAAATAAATGAGTAAACTATATCGTGAGGTAGATGGAGATGAGTGTTATGGAGAAAATTATGAGCAGGAAAGGGTGAGTAGGAGGATCTTGATGTTAAATAGGATCATGAGAGAAGTCCTGGCATAAAAGTGACACTATGTCAGGAACTGAGGGAGGTGAGGAAATGAGCTGTGCTGGCTCTCTGGGAAAAGACCTGTCAAGCAGAGGCCCTGCGGGGAACATGTCTGGCATGTTGGACAAACACCTGGGGGCCGCTGTCTCTGGACAGAGTGTAAAGAGATTAAGTCAGAGGAAGCAGGAGGCCACGTTGTGTGATCCTGTGTTCAGTACTGAAGCGGTTGGCCTCTGGCAGCTTTGTGCACATTGAGAAAAGGTGTTTCCTCTGGGCGCATGCAGCTGCACAGATGCTTGGCTTGGCTACCCGGGTGTGGCCTGGGCTTTGGTCCCTCCTCGAGGCCTTTGGCGCAGCTCAGAGAGGGCACAGTCTGCTGTGGTGGGCTTGGGCTTGTCACTGCAATGTTCATATACCAGACTGGTGGCTTTCTCTAAGCTTTGGGCGAACCCTTGTTTCTTCGGAGAATAGCTGAGAAGCTCCTGCCTGCTTAACCTTCTCCTCCAGCTTCTGCATGTGGGAGTGCAACACTGAGGCAGCCCAACAGGGGACTTCTGCAGGGGACGAGGGAGAGGTGGTTAGAGGTAACATGCGTTAGCGTGGGTTTAGGCTTACAACACTGCATATGCTTTGTCCCTTTTGTAAATAAGTCAGAACATCCGCTTCCTCCTGGAACTATTTAGCCAACTGTAATTAATGTCATCCATAGACTTTTTGAAATGAGTATTTATTTGGAGCCATATTTGACTTTGTCATCATCTATGTTTCTAGAACACCTAATCGTGAAAGATTATTAAAGGTTAAAATTTGACTCAAAGAAAGAAAAAAACAGTACAGAGTGAAACATAACTAGGAGAATCAAATATATATTTGATTCATTATTTCCCAGGCAGGAAAATTTGGCAGCTAAAACTGTGGGGTCTTTCTTCTGAGTTTCATTGTATGTCTTAATATGCTATTTTGTTGGAAGCTTACTATACAGGACTTTTTTTTTTTTCTTATTTTTTTGATTTACAAGGAAGTAGTACTGCCAAAAAATAATTCTTTTTTTTTTTTTAAATGGGAGACTTTTTAACTACTCTGTTGTAACATGTATTCTTACTTCTTAACGTGTTGTTTCTACTAAAATTGCTGAAAGTAGTTAAATCAGTGTGCTGTGAACCCTATACAATGGAGAGTTCAGTGAAGTCATTGAAATACTTTCTAAATCTTCCAAGCTAGGTATGGACTTAGAGCCAGTGGGGAACTTAAAGCAGAATTTCAGGGTTGTGAATACCAAGTTTCTTTGTGAGAAGCAATGATTTCTTCAAGATTTAAACTGATGTACATTTGGATGTAGGTGTAACATCAACCAGGGAACCACAAGTAAGGGCACTCTTTTGACCATTTATGTTTATATCCCTGATAAGGACAAAATTCTGCTGGATTTAGGTGATGACTGAGCAACAAGAGAAGATAGTATAATTGGGGGATTTTTACATTTATTTTAATGAAGATTTTAAAAAAGACTGTTAGACTTTGAAGTTTTTGGTAGCAATGTCAGATGGTGCTCTTTTTTAGATACTCTCCTCCATTAATGATGACTGCATAGTAATCAGAGGCCTAGTCCCTGGGTCAGGGAAATGTTGTCTCGGTTGCATCTCCCTGTTTCATAGACTTCAGGCATCAAGTTAGTGTATGACTTTTTTTTTTTTAATGGTTCCCTCTCCTTGCAATTATTACATCCTCACGGTGTAAAACAAAGCCTATATCTACCACCCATGAGGGTTTGTTTCATTCCTACTAACACCACATTTATTATTGCCACTACTAATAATAAGAAACAATAGCTATTTTTACTTGACATTTATATGACGCCTTATAGTTTTTTTATTCAGGTATTATACAGTTGAGGCTTCCCTGGTGGCTCAGTAGTAAAGAATCCTGCTGCCAATGCAGGAGATTTGGGTCCAGTCCCTGGATCAGGAAGATCCTCTGGAGAAGGAAATTGCAACCCACTGCAGTATTCTTGTATGGAGAATCCCATGGAGAGGAGTCTGGTGGGCTAGTCCTTGAGGTTGTTAAAAGAGGCATGACTTTGTGACTAAACAACAACAACAGCATTGTACAATTGACATAGTACCTTACCTTTTTATTTTTACTTATGTTACAAAATTCTTACAGCAACTCAGTGAGCAGCACAGCATAACTATAACCTTCTAGTTGACTAAATTTTGACCCAAAGAGGTTGAAGGCTGTAGTTAAGGTCAAGTGACTAAATCATGTGAGAACTGAGACTAAGACCAATCTTGAAGTCTCTTTTCTGACCTGTGGAGACCCAGATTTCCTTCACTCACAAAAATAGATGATGGAGGAGTTAGGATTATTTACTTGGTAGACAGGGGAATTTTGTTTGTCAAATGCTTCATTGAAATCAGATGTCCTATGACAATGCCACTGTGGACAAGACAGAAAAACTTGCTAGTTGGCTGTGTCATGGCGTAAATTCATAACTGGTTTAGTCACCAGAGTGTGATCAGTGTTTCCTCTAAGAGACCTGAAAGCATTCCAAAGGGCTTTGTCTCCTACAAGTCTTCAACATCCATGTCTATTTTTTGTGAGATACAGACAACAGGCTGATCAAATCTTTGAGTGATCCAAGACTTAGGATAACTGTTTCATATTTGCTTTTTTTCTCTCTTTAAGCTCCAACTACTTTCCTGCTCTTCAGTCAGAAGAGTGCCATCAACCGCATGGTGATTGATGAACAGCAGAGCCCTGACATCATCCTTCCTATCCACAGCCTTCGGAATGTCCGGGCCATTGACTATGACCCCCTGGACAAGCAGCTCTATTGGATTGACTCACGACAAAACATGATCCGAAAAGCACAAGAAGATGGCAGCCAGGTAATCCAGGGCTCAGTTCAAAATCCAGTTCTTCTGTGTAGTTATTGGACCAACCAGCCGTCCTGTTTTACTAATGTCATGACTCTGCTTGTGTGTGTGTGTAAAACTGGAATTCTGAACCTAGCAGCTTTTTTTCTCTCCTCAGTGATCTTTGAGTAAACAGTTGTTTGCTGCTGCTATTGATATGAAGATTGTGTTGTGTTAAAATAACTTCTGCTCATACATTAGAATGACTTTGTCAGTGCCACCCATGTGCGTGTATATTCCATTTTATTTTTTGTTTCATTTACATGGAGTGTTGGAAACTTTGAAAGCAGATAGACCCTTGGTTCTAATCTGAGCTCTGTCACTCGTTAGGATTCGTACGAATTTTTAGGTGAAAGGAATGTAAAGCACATAGCCTATTACCTGTTACACAATAGGTACTCTATAAATAATAGTTCTTTTACTAGTAACTGTTATTTAAAAGTTTCAGAGAATGGGAAACATAAAACACAATCTCAGTAAAACTAAAAGCATCTAAGATATGTTGTTATTAATCTAATGGTTTTTAGTTTTGGTTTTGTTTTGATAAATATTACTTGGTGACTGTGACATAGGAATGAAAATATTAACAACACATCTTATCTGTAGCTTACATTTTAATCATGAGTCACACAAGACTGTCCATAATTCTTTGTTTTCTTTCTGTGTCCAAGCAGTATTATACCAGGATCACTATAAATAATTACTTGTTATCTTCCTTGTAGCACTACTGTTAGATTTTTAATGTATGAAAATTAGATTGCTAGGTTTTTTTATATCTTACCTGACAAAGAGCGAGGAGATAATGTATTTAGGTCTGCTGAGAGATAGTTTAAGGTATGGTTATAGCTGAATATTACAGATGCACTTTACACTGTGTAGGTCAGGACTGATTGGCTGTTAACTAGTTGATTGAAATTGTTAACTGTTGTTATATAGCCAAGGACGTAGCAAATAAATGAGACAGCCTCATTAAGGAGTGTTACCTTGGAGATGCCAAGTAAATAAAATACCATTTATTCAGATAAAACAGAGGAACAGTACCTGTTTGCTTGTTTTTTTTTTCCCCAATTGTTTTGAGGGGGTAGATTTGAGACTGATAGATGTGGTTTGTAGCCCTGACTAATTGCTGTTGTCTCTAGAGCAGAGATTCCCAATTTCCACACTATCGACATTTTTGGCTGGATAATTCTGTTTGGGGGAGGTCTGACCTATACACCATATTTTAGCAAGGCTAAAGAATGTTTAGCAAGGCTTCCCTGATGGCTCAGCAGGTAAAGAATCCACAAGCAATGCAGGAGACACGGATTCCATCCCTAAATTGTATAGATCCCCTGGTGAAGGAAATGGCAACCTGTTCTAGTATTCTTGCCTGAAAAATCCCATGGGCTGAGGAGCCTGGCAGGCTACAGTCCAAAGGATTGCAAAGAGTTGGACGTGACTAGGCACGCATGCACTGGCCTCTGCCCCTGTAAAAGCCAATTATACCCCCATAGATGTAACAGTCAGAAATGTCTCTAGACATTGACCAGTGTCCCTGGTAGGTGGTGGTTTAGTTGCAAAGTCGTGTCCGACTCTTGCGACCCTGTAGATTAGACTGTAGCCTGCCAGGCTCCTCTGTCCATGGGATTCTCCGACAAGAATACTGGAGTGGGTTGCCATTTCCTTCTCCAGGGGCACTTGCAAATGCAGAATTGCTCCTGGTTGAGGAGCACTGCTTTAGAGCTACTTCTAGAATGTTCTAGCCACAGCTGTCTCTAGTTTATAGGAAGCAGCTGCCACCTTCTCACTCCCGTGTCTCATCAATGCACTGTCATGTTCTTAGAGCAACTAAAACATCCTCTGTCTCTCTTCTGCTTTATATCATAATAACCAAGGGAACATTTGAAATGCTCACTAAGAAATGTCCCTTGAGACTTGAGAGTTCCACTCAGGTGTGTGACCACGTGCGTGTAAGTATTGTGAGTAATCCCAGGGCTGTCTGGCTTGGAGTCTCATGTTCTGTGTTTCTTTTTCTCTCCTTAGGGCTTTACTGTGGTTGTGAGCTCAGTTCCGAATCAGAACCTAGAAATCCAGCCCTATGACCTTAGCATTGATATTTATAGCCGCTACATCTATTGGACTTGCGAGGCCACCAATGTCATTAATGTAACAAGATTAGATGGGAGATCAATTGGAGTGGTGTTAAAGGGCGAGCAAGACAGACCTCGAGCCATTGTGGTAAACCCAGAAAAAGGGTATGTTACCAAGGGGGAATCTTCATCAGCCTTCCCATTTATCCCATTTGTATTCTTGCTTTCTCTGTTTTTCTGCCTAGAATGTCCTTCCTTAGTCATTACTGCTTTTATCTGTCATTTCTACCCATATCTCTAGAACTGTTGGAACTGTGTTGTCCACCAATTTCCCCTTTATCTCCCCTGTGCCCCACTCCCCCAGATGTGATGTCCTTCTCTCTCAAAGGCCCACTAGTCTATATTTGTACCTTTTTAGTCCTTTCCAGTTTACCTTACACTTGATTATTTTCAGGCTTGTATTTTCTACTCAGTTTTAGGTTCCTTTATGATAAGAACTAGCATGTCTTTAATACAGAGCTTTGCATTCAATTAATAGTACTTAATTGAATATGCATGAATGATAAGAATTTCATCAAGGAAAGTAGCTTACTTCAGAAGAGTTACAGGAAAGAGATGAACTGAAGAAGTTAAATATATAATTCACATATGACTTATTTTCAGTTATGAAATAGACTAGAAAAGAAATTTTAAATTTGTGTCCGAATCTGATTACTGCTATTATCTTTTATTTATTGTATTATTCCAAAAGCATAAGTGTGCCTGTGTCTAACATTTTATTTTATTAATTCCTGAAAGTTAACTCCCTAAGAACTTCTGTACAACCTTTGTTACTATTTTTGAAATTAAGAAATGTATTCCATGATCTCTAAAAAATACTCTAAAACCTTAAAAAATGACACTTAAGAATATTATTCTGCTTCCTTTTGTCTTAACAGAAATATTCTCATTGTATGTGGTTTCTTACTTTAGTAAACTTAGAGTTTTCTCCTTTCTCTTCAGGTATATGTACTTTACCAATCTTCAGGAAAGGTCTCCCAAAATTGAACGAGCTGCTTTAGATGGAACAGAACGGGAGGTCCTCTTTTTCAGTGGTTTAAGTAAACCAGTTGCTTTAGCTCTTGATAGCAGATTGGGCAAACTCTTCTGGGCTGATTCAGATCTCCGGCGAATTGAAAGCAGTGATCTCTCAGGTACCCAATAAATATAATTTCTGTATCAATAATTGAGATGATTCATTGATAGCATTTGTGTTTTCCTTCTGTTGTACACATTTCTTTACAGTTTTATTCCCTAAGAGTAGTCAGCAGCAAGTTGGTTGGGAAGCACTTTTTCTTTAACCATCAACATGATTACTCCATCTGTTATCTAATAACTTGCCAATTTTCTTGATTTGGGCTCTGTAAATAGTATGTTTCTAATGCATCTCTTCTCTTTTTCTAATTCTTCCACTCTACTTTTCTTCTCATCATCTCTGGCCTGAATTTTAGCCTGTGATTAGTCTCCTCCCTGTTGATTTTTCCTCCCTGGAAGTTTACACACTGTTCCTATATTAATTTTCCAAAGCATGGTTTCTAATCATGTCACTTCCATACTGAAAAAACCCTTCAGGGTAGCCTCGTAACCCAAAGAAAAATGTCTGGTTGAATGCTTAAGTTGATGTTTGTCTTTCACAAGCTCATCATAAATGCAAATGATCTTAACATTCCTGATGTGTTTTAATGAAATTAAATAATTTGTTGATCCTCAAATGTACTTTTTCATTTCTCTGCGATCCTCTGTTTACAATCACAGTTGTTCCCATACCCCCAGTTTCTGAAGTCCAGATACTCTGTGTGGCCTTACTGGTGATAAGGAAATGAAATTAAAATAATACACTATATGAGAACCATAAAATATAAAGTTGATTATTCCCAGCATTGGCCAGAAAGATAACAAGTGGCATGCTCTCATATACTTCTGTGAAGTGGGAATTGGTAGAACCTTTTCAGAGGGAAATGTGCCGATGAATTTCTGTTTCAGAGAGCTGTCTTCCAGACATACTGAACTAGTTGTACAGGGTTATTTGCTGAGCATTCTTTGTAATATGTACATAAAAATACATCTTAGTATATTAAGTGTGTGAAATATTAGTCATTCAATAGATGAGGTGTGTAGTGACATAGAAGGATGATTTTTTAAAATTAAGTTGTATAATAATGTTACTAAGATTTAGTTTTATTTAAAATTTAAAGCTATATTACACACACACACATATGCACACACATTATACACTGGCAGATTGCCTCCAAAAATGCAATATATCCTATACACAGAGAGACATACATGTATATACACATTACACATATATGTATATACTATTAATAAGCATGTATGTTTGTGTATTCCTTGAAAAATATGCAAGCAAATATATCTTGAGAAAGGTTTAAAAGTTTAGCATGCTAATATGTTAAGAGTACTTCTGTATCATTTAAATTTTTATATATTTCAGTGTATTTGTAATTTTTCAAAAACTAAACAAGTTCTCTTTTCAGGTTCAAAAAAACTCCCTTCCATTATGTCTTCTTTGATTCCAAACTGTCATGCACACACTTTGCATAGTATATTCTTTCCTTTAACTGATCACTTGTATCTCTTATATCCCATCTCATTTGTTTAATAGTTACTTATATCCATGTTTTAGCCCTTACTAATATGTCAGTGGATTTTTTTCCTCTACTTTTCCTTTTCTCTTTTTTCTTCATCTAGGATTTTTGTTTGTTTGTTTTGTTTAATAGAGGTGATGCATGTCCTTTAGACAGTTAAGAAAATAAAAAAGAATAAAATCTAAAACACTATCATTATTGATACTATTGACACTTTAATGAATTAGCTTTCTTTTATTCTACACATTTTTTTTGTCCATTTCTCCACTCTTAATTATGACCTGGTTCAAACATACAGAAAGTACAGAATTTCTGCCATCCACCTTAGTCAAATCTTAGTGTTTGGCCATATTTACTTTTGAAACTCCCTTCCTCCTCTCTTGAAAAAAGACACAGGGAGAATTTGAAGCTTTTGTGTCTCCTTCCCCAATTCTGTTTTCTTTCCTTTTTCTTAAGGGGCAACTTTTGACGTGTTTCTTTGCCATGCATGGTTTGCTGTGTGTGTGTGTATTTTTTTCTATGTATACTGATACAAATTTAAGCTTTTTTACTTTTAGACTTAATAAATAATCTCATGTATTCTTTTGTCACTTGCCTTTTTCAGATATATCAGTTTTGAGATGATCCCTACTGATCCACAAATCTATGTTAGTTATTTTGATAAATGGTGGTTTCGTTGTATGATCGTCTACAGTTGCTCTATTTCTATTCTGCTTTCTAAACGGCTATTTCCAATTTTTTGCCATTAAAAGCAATAGTTTAAACCTAGTAGTGGGGTTGCCATGTAATGCGGTATGTATATATTCAACTTGAATATATCTGTTCAGACTGCTCTGTATCAGTTTAAAATCCCCACCAGTAGTGTATGAGTTTCTCCTTTAGTGCTTGGTACTGTTAGACTTCTCAATTTTTACCAATCCAATAGTTTTAAAGGTATATCTGATTATTAATAAAATACGAACTTTTCTATTTGATATTGAAATTAATTTATTGGTCACTCATGTTTCTTCTGTGAATTGCAGTTCTCAGTTTTTGCCCATTTTTCTATTACCGATTTCTAGAAATTCTTTATTCAGTGTATTAATGTGTTATTAAGTTACATACATATTCAGGGAGAATTGTTATGATTAAAGAATTCAGTCTTTTCATTATGAATGTGGTGTATCTTTCCATTTAAAAGTCATCTGTAATAAATTTTGGTACATCTTTATACTTGCCTCTATAGAGAAAGGTATGTTTTATATTAATCTTTGCTTGTGATTTACCTTTTTACTCTCCCAGTGGTGTCTTTAGATGAAAAGAAGTTATATTTTTAGCGTTGCACAGCTTATTCATTTTTCCCTGTATGACTAGTGCCTTTTATGTTATGTCTAAGAAATCTTTGCCTACTGCTTAGTTACAAAGATATTTTCTTGTGTTTTTTCCTAACATTTTTTTTGTTTAACTTGTATTATTTTAGATCTTTAATCCATTTGGAATTCATTCTTGTGTACGGTGTGAGACAGGGGTTTAATTTTGTTTTCCATGTGACTGATTCAGTACCATTTCTTTTGAGAAGACCATTCTTCCCCTACTCTTCTTTTACCTTTGTTGTAAAAAAAGTGATTATATTTGTGTGAGTTTATTTCTGGACCCTAATGTTGCCTTGGTCACCTTGTCTTTGTATTGTCTTAATTATTAAAACTTTATAGCAGATTTATCTAGCAGTGTATGTCCTTAGTATTTCTTACCAAAGATTACCTTGGCAGTTGTTGACACTACATTTCCATATACATTTTAGAATCAGCCTCTGAGTTTCCACCAAAACCAAAAAACCTAGTAGAATTCTGAGTGGTCTTGCTTTAAGTTTATAGCATTTAGGAAAAATTGTTATCTTTATAATATTAGTCTTCTAAATCATGAACATGGTATATCCCTCCATATATTTAAAACTTTAATTTCCCTTAGGGTTTTGTCATTTTCTCTGTCTAGGTTGCCTATCTTTCATTGGAGTTATTCTTTGGTATTTAATGCTTTTGAATGCTAGTGGTAAAGAGTATTCTAAATACTTAATATTTCATTTTCTGGCTGTGGCTGTAATATAGAAATACAGTTTTTCTTTTCCTCTCCTACTCTGGTACATTGAGTTTGTTCTCAACCACCTAAATTATTAATAGAATTTTCTGTGTTATGGAATCATGTGTCTACAAATGAGGAAGGTTTTTTTTTTCTTCAGTCTTTTTTCCTTGTTCCCTTACTACGTTGACTGGGACCATTCCCCACCCCACCACCCCCAGTACAATATTGAACAAAATAATAGAATCCCTAGGTATTTTTGTTTCATTTGTATTTGCTTTCCATGATTTGAGGAGAAAGCATCCATTACTTCATTAGTAGGTTTTTGCTAAGGTTTTTCTGTAGGTAACTTTTAAAAATCAAATTAAGGAAGTTCTGTTCTTGGTAGAGGAACCAGAGATCAAATTTCTAACATCTGTTGGATCATAAAAAAAACTAGAGAGTTCCAGAAAAACATCTGCTTTATTGACTACACCAAAGCCTTTAACTGTGTGGATCACAACAAACTGGAAAAGTTTTCAAGAGATGGGAATACCAGACCACTTACCTGCCTCCGGAGAAATCTGTATGCAGGTCAAGAAGCAAGAGTTAGAGCTGGACATGAAACAACGGACTGGTTCCAAATTGGGAAAGGAGTATGTTAAGAATGTATATTGTCACCCTGTTTATTTAATTTATATGCAGAGTACTACATCATGTGAAATGCCAGCCTGGATGAAGCATAAGCTGAAATCAAGATTGCTGGGAGAAATATCAATAACTTCAGATATGCAGATGACACCACCCTTACAGGAGAAAGCAAAGAACTAAAGAGCCTCTTGATGAAAGTGAAAGAGAAGAGTGGAAAAGTTGGCTTACAGCTCAGTATTCAGAAAACTAAGATCATGGCATCTGGTCCCATCACTTCATGGCAAATAGATGGGGAAACAGTGGAAACAGTGGCTGGCTTTATTTTCTTGGACTCCAAAATCACTGCAGATGGTTCCTGCAGCCATGAAAGATGCTTACTCCTTGGAAGAAAAGCTATGACCAAATTACTTTGCCAACAAAGGTCCGTCTGGTCAAAGCTATGGTTTTTTCAGTAGTCATGTATGGATGTGAGAGTTGGACTAAAAAGAAAGCTGAGCACCGAAGAACTTGTGCTTTTGAACTGTGGTGTTGGAGAAGACTCTTGAGAAGTCCCTTGGACTGCAAGGAGATCCAACCAATCCATCCTAATGAAAATCAGTCCTGACTGTTCATTGGAAGGACTGAGGCTGAAGCTGAAACTCCAGTACTTTGGCCACCTGATGTGAAGAGCTGACTCTTTGAAAAAGACCCTGGTGTTGGGAAAGATTGAAGGCCAGAGGAGAAGGGGACGACAGAGGATGAAATGGTTGGATAGCATCACCGATTCTATGGACATGAGTTTGAGTAAACTCTGGGAGTTGGTGATGGAGAGGGGAGCCTGGCATGCTGCAGTCGATGGGGTCACAAAGAGTTAGATGCTACTGAACTGAACTCTGTTAGTTTGGTAGAATAAATCAAATTTGGCATGATGCATTATCCTTTTTTTATATTCCTCATATGATTTGGTAATGTTTTGTTTAAGATGTTTACATCTGTGTTCATGAGAAAGATTGCCTCATGATTTTCTTTCTTACCAGTGTAATGTACTTGTTGGAGTTTTGCCATCAAGGTTACATTGGCCTCATAAAATGAAACATTTCCTTTTCTCCTGTTTTCTGAAAAAGGTTGATTTAATGTTGGTAGAGTTCTCTCCTTTTTTTCCCCCCTTTCCTTTTATATATTCACAGATAATCCTATACTTTTGTCATGGCTTATCTTTCTGCTTAGAGTCTTTTATACTGGAGTAGATTTAGTATATGCTTTAGTTTGTTGAGTACGTATATCTTTTCGTTGCTGGTTCTGGTGTTATTTTAACTGCTCTCAGAGTAGATCTTGGGTCCTCCAGCAGCACTGTTGACCTCTCCTCATTTTCCCCAGTTGTTCAGTTGAAGCCATCCTTACACTGCCACCAACTCATCTTTTTTTTTTTTTTCAATCGTTCTTTCTGCTGCTGTTTTAAATTTAATTTTAATTTTTATCGAAATAATACATGTAAATGTGGAAATCAAGTGGTTCCACTTGACCTGTAATAAAATCCAAGTTTACTGCTCTGCTCCTTCCTCCTATTAGTTCCTACTCTTAGAGGCATCTCTGATGGTTTAACCAAGAGTCATTTTAAAATAACTGATTTAAAACAGCTGCTTCTTGATGTTTAAATTTTAGACATCACAATTTGACTTTTTTTGATGGAAGATGAGGATTTGCTGTCTTAAACCATATATCACTAAAATACCCATATGAACTTTTCTATTATTCATCCAGCTAAAAAATTATCCCATCCAACTTAAAATTAAATCATAATTTTAAAGTTCATAATTATTTGTTACTTATGGGTATGGAAGTATAGCCATCACCTTCATTTCTTTCTGCAGTTTTTTTCCTCTGAAATTATTCTTGTCTAATTTAACTATTGTTTAAATATATGCAGATATAGCAACCAGTCCATCTTTTTTTTTTTTTTTTTTTTTTCTGTTTCACTGAAGACATACCTCCTTAGCATTCTGTTTCAGTCAGTCTGGATTGGCTTGCTCTAGGCCAGCCTCCTTCCACTGTTATCCTGGGACTGTACTTGCTGGTCCTCCTGGTGCTGAACCTGCTGTTTGCTAGTTTCTGTTTCTTTGGTTCATTCCTTTTCCCTGAGAGATCACATCCTCTACTAGCTACTTGAAAGGAGGTTCATAGGAGATTAATATTCTAGATCTGTTGCTTGTCTCTTATCCAGCTTGTACATTTTATATTGCTTTTCTACTCTTACGTCCTATTTTTCCTTATGCCTACTTATGCCTTCATTGTTTACCATCATTTTAGTAGATTTTTAGGAGGAAGCATAAATAGACTTGTGTTTAACTCATGATGGATCTGAATGTTGACTTAGTGCCTTCCCATATGTAATATCTCCCCACCTTTCTCCGTTTATTAAGCTTAGCTTTATGCTTGGCTCTTTCCTGGAACTTCCCCTGATACTTCCAAAGTATTAAGCTAGTATCTTTCTTGGATTGAACTCATCAATTAAGAACCAGGGAAGAGTTATAGCTATTTGAAGGATGATTAGGAGGAAAAGGGAACAAATGGATGTATGTTTTCTGTTTGAATGAGGGCGAAGCAGTTGGGGTGGTGAGGAGTAGGGCACAGATTTCAGCATATGATGTGAAAAAACTTTCTCATAGTTCAGTAGCAGAATCGGTTGCCTTTCCAGAATCTGGATGGCTTTATGTCTGGGGTATTGTAGAAATACTTATTTTGAGGCGAAGCGTGAACCAGGTAATGTATGAGTCTTTTCCAGTGTTCTGAGTGGCTGAGTGAGTGAGGCTGTTGTTCTCCACAGATGCTTTGAATGTGCTCAGCAAGTGTGGGTGGCCAACAATACAGAGCGCTCTGCCCACCACCACTATTTCATATTATAGAGAAGCACTGTTTTCTATGTTTTATGTATTAGAGATCCTCATAAGATTTAATTGGAAAAAAATGGACTGGTTTAAAAAAAGTTTTGAAACTGGCCCTAAAGTTATTTTCTACGTTTCTGTCAACTCAGTATTTACTGTGTATTGAACGCTTATTTGCTCTTGATTGCCCTTAAATGTCTAGTCTGTTATCTGGTATGTATATATCTTTTCTTCTCAGAAAGATTTTTAAATTTTCCACTAGAGAGCTTATCATATTTTCCTTCTCAGTACTTTTAGAATCTTAGTGGGTTTTCAATCAATAGCTGTTGAATGTATGACTTGACCACATGAATCATTTCTGTTGAACATTCTCCTTTCCAAGGGGCCAACCGAATAGTATTAGAAGACACCAACATTCTACAACCTGTGGGACTGACTGTGTTTGAAAACTGGCTGTACTGGATCGATAAGCAGCAGCAAATGATTGAAAAAATTGACATGACAGGTCGAGAGGGTAGAACCAAAGTCCAGGCTCGAATTGCCCAGCTTAGTGACATTCACGCAGTAAAGGAGCTGAATCTTCAGGAATATAGTAAGTGCTAATGATGTATTGCTAGTCACAAGATTCATGTTTGTTACTAGAAGTGACAAAAATTAAGATGTTGTGTGTCTTCTGTTTTAAGATTTTCATATATTTGTAGTTTTGCCATTTTTAAAAAGTCTTCATGTTTTTAAAATCTTAGACTCGCCTGAAAATGTTTTTCATATTAAACATGTCTTCCTATACAACAAGAGTTGGAGAAAGGAATGGTGTGTCTCATTTTCAAAAATCTCCCCACCCAGGAACAGCAAGGGCTTGCTTTTCATGTTTTCTCTTTCTCTCTTTCAGCCTTTTAAGAATACTGGTGTAAAGCCTGTATTAATATTTCTTTTGTTTCACATACATCCCCATGGTTTCAACAGAAGCAGAAGTTAACATTTATATAATGATGACTATAGTTATCATGAAAATAAACCTATTCTTTGGAAAAAACAAAACAAACTAAAAATTAGTGTATAAACCTAGAGAAGACTATGCTTAATAAGTGCTTGTTTTTTTCCCCTTTTAGTTAAGTTTTTCAATTCATAGCTTAGGAAAGTAGCCATAAATTATTGAAAACTTAAAAATGACTAGTCATCTTGGCTCAGTTAATATCTGTTAATATAATACTATTAACTCTATTAGTATAGTATTAATATTGATATTTTAGTTAGTATTAACATTATCACTAAGTTAATATTAAGCAGTACTTAGTACTATTAACTCTATTAATATAATACTGTTATATCAGTCATCAGATGTACCCTCCCAACAATCACTACTGTAGGTCTTACACAGTTATATCAGGAATGCAGATGTTAAAATGGAGAACTGATGAGAGAAGTATGCACTCCTGAACTTCTCAGCACAATGTTTTCAAATCAAATTGGAGTATTTAAGAAGGAAACTGGAATGAGAACGCCATAGCTTGTTCAAGTCTCTGTTGTGTTGTCACTGTTCATGAACTTAGAAGTTAATTAGAAGCATTTGAGATTTAATAGTTAGAATTGTCATTCTTGCTGAGTGTTTAATAGAAATAATGTAGAGATGATGTAATAGCTAAGTATTCAGTTGATACATGAGCTTTTTATGGCAGAAAATCTATGGATGTTTTCCAAATTTCAGGGGGAGTATCTTTTTTATAGTTCAACACTTAAATGTGGTTTATATTTAAAAAATCTATTTTTCAGAATTTCTAAAAACATTAAAGAAAAGGAGATTGTTTATCAAGAGTGTCTTGGAATTAAAAGGTTGAGAAACACTGCTGTATAGACTGTACATTCTGATACAAGGTCTGATGTCCGCTCTGGGACATCAGTGTAGTATTACACATCTGCTTGTTTGTGCATCGCTGACTCCCTCCATCTTATCAACACATGCTGAAGCAGGACTGATGTGTTACTGACAAGAGTCAGATAATAAATAGGTGGCCACATTTGATGTTGGTATTCTGAGATGATAGCTGTCAAGTTGCTTTTGACATGAGCTAAGTAGAAAAGTCAAAGCAATGATTTCATTAAATATAACTTATGAGACCGACTTTGAAATGTGCCTGACAGTGTATTTATTTAATTTAACCCAAATCGGAAAAAAATCAAATGTTTGTAACACTGCAAGTTCTTTTGCGGTTGACCAAGCAAATAATTTTGATGGTCTCTGAGTGGTTGAATTCATGTGAACTTGTTTTTTCTTATAACAGCTCTTAACTTTTTAGCAGATTCCTCCTTAGAATTCACTCTTTGAGCAAAATCATCATGTCTCTCAGAAAGGTAGAATTTCTGAGTTAAAAATCTTTAGAAGAATGTTTATATTTTAAAGAGAAAAAGATCCAGGCTTCAGCATTCTCCTCAGCAATTTTTTTACTCTGAGTAATCAGCTTTTCTTATTCACAAAAATTAACATGAACTGTACCATGACCTTACTTTAAATACTTGAAAATATTTTATGTATAAATATGTAAAGACAGTGGCTACATATAAATATTTTGTGTCTTAAATTGTCCTTGTTTTCTTGTAGATGTTGCCTGTAGGTGTGAGTAATTATATTCAGAGGAAATAAAGTCCAAAGGAATTTTGCATTTGATTTTCTTGGTAACTCATAAGTAATTGAGTTTGGTTGGGCTTTTCTTCCTCCCTCCCTACCTTGCTGTTCTTTTCCTTTTCTTTTTTCTCTTACTCATTCTCTTCTCTTTTCTCTTTTCTTGCAGGACAGCACCCTTGTGCTCAGGATAATGGTGGCTGTTCACATATCTGTCTTGTAAAGGGAGATGGTACTACAAGATGTTCTTGCCCCATGCACTTGGTTCTTCTTCAAGATGAGCTATTATGTGGAGGTAAGTATGTTATTCTTTTCTTCTAAAAGTGCAATGCCAATCACATATTCCAAAATTTAGTCTAGCATTCTTTGACAGTGAAATTGCTTTCTCCTAATTTGATTGGTCTCTTGTATTTCATACATCTGCACTATCCTAAGCTCTGGGGTATTCTAAGATTGAATTCATCATGACAAGAGATGGGTGTAACCTGACCCTGGAACTAAGGCAGAAGAGCCCTTTTGGGGGGATACTCGTAACTGTAAATGAGTGTATTTCTTAATAACAAAGTAGTTTTTCCTCCCTCAGAGAATGACAAGAATTAATTCCACCTCCTGTAATCTTTATCCACTGAATTCTGTCAGTTTATGTGTCATTGTTGTGAATGTATCCAGTGAAAAGAATATTCTGTTCAGATCTATCAGCAGTTCCCTGTTGTTTCTCTTACTTATCTAGCCAAAAGAAAAAATTTTTTTTAAGATACCATTGAGTAGTAGTAAAGTTGTAGTGAAATTTGTTCAGTTACTCATAGGACCACAGCAAAGGTGTATCCTTTTGTTAAAGCATAGTATGGTAGCATCAAATGCATTATAATATTTATTCCCTTGATTCAGAAATTCTCCTGCTGGGGCTAATTCTATATGAATTCAACCGAAGGAAAACGACTGTTTTCTACAGTGGCAGAAATTTAAAAATAATTTCTAATAATAGGAAAATGATTTAATAAAATAACTGAGCTTTATGTAGCTGTTAAAAAGTATGATCATAAACTGATGTAAAAATGTAGCCCAAAGTTGGCTCAAGTGGGAAAAAAATACCAAAATGATGTTTTGTTGTGTGAAGAGAACTACATAAAAAATAAATCTCTGAAAAAAAGATTGAAAGGGTTTACACTCAAAATATAAAAATTATTGATAAGGTGGTATTATAAGAAAACTTTATTCTTCTAACTTTCAAGTTTTTTAAATAACATATGTTGAGTAGTAGCTATGAGGATCTCTGTTTGGACCGCAGGAGATGTGAAGATCTTTGATACAGAGAATGCAGTTTAGTTGGGGGTATCAGTTTTGTGCACAGGGAAGGTTAAGCTCTGGTTCTTGAAGTATCTGTCCCCAGAATAGCAGGCATTACACAATGAGTCAGTATATTTAATGCACTGATCTGTACATTTAAAAATGGTTAAAATGGTTAACTTGTTACATGTATTTTGTGTGTGCTTAGTTGCTCAGTTGTGTTCGACTCTTTATGACCCTTTGGATTGTAGCCTGCCAGGCTCCCCTGTCCATGAGATTTTTTTCAAGCAAGAATACTGGGGTGGGTAGCCATTTCCTCCTCCAGAGAATCTTCTTGATCCAGGGATTAAACTCTGGTCTCCTGCATTGCAGGCAGATTCTTTACCTGCTGAGCCATAAGGAAAGCCCAAAAAACAGAATCTAGTTGCTTCAAGTGTGTGTTAGTTGCTGAGTTGTGTCCAGCTCTTTCTGACCCCAAGGACTGTAGCCCACCAGGCTCCTCTGTCCATGGGATTTCCCAGGCAAGAATACTGGAGTGGGTAGCCATTCCCTTCTCCAGCGTATCTTCCTGACCCAGGGATTGAACTTGGTTCTCCTGTATTGCCGGCAGATTCTTTACCATCTGAGCCACCAGGGCCAGATTAAAAAAAAAAAAAAAGCAAGTGTTTCCAGGTCAGAATGCTACATTATTGCTCCAATCAAGCAAATCTTAGAAAAATATGCCTTTATGTAGACACAGATAAAACTGAATCAATGATACCACCTTTCATTTAGGAAGTGTCTTTTAAAAGACCAGTATTTTTCCTTCATATTTAGTGATTGTTTTTAATGTGTGTATTAACTGAATAGTCAGTGTGCTTTAACAGATGTGTGCGGTGGTGTCACCAGCACCCATTTCAAGTGAAAGAAGGTGAAAGTCACTCAGTCGTGTCTGATTCTTTGCAACTCCATGGACTATACAGTCCATTGAATTCTCCAGGCCAGGGTACTGGAGTGGGTAGCCTATCCCTTCTCTAGTGGATCTTCCCGAACCAGGAATCAAACTAAGGTCTCCTACATTGCAGGTGAATTCTCTACCAGCTGAGCTCTTAGGGAAGCCAGATCAAGACATACGGTATTGTCATTAAGAACAGTTCCTTGTGTCTTGGCAGCCAGTTCTCTTCCTGGATTAATTTTCATCTCCATGGTTTAGCTTTACTTATTTTTGAACTTTACATAAGGAATCATGATGTATGTACTCTATGTCTGGATGCTCTTGCTTACTGTAATATTTTGAGATTCATCCTTATAGTGAGTGAAGTGCCCCAGTCTGTGGTTTTCTTTTTATTGCTGTGTAGTGTGTTTCATTGTATCGGTACAAATAAGCCACAGTTTCATTATTCTTGTGTTCAGGGACATTGTAATTGTTTTCAGATTTTGTTATTAAGAGTGAAACTGCAGTGAATTGTGAATTCAATAAATCTTGAATTTATATACAAGATTTTTCTTGTGATTTAATGTAGATTTTACATGCATGCATGCATGCCAGTCGCCTCGGTCATGTCTGACTCTTTGCGACCCCATGAACTGTGTAGCCTGCTAGGTTCCTCTGTCTGGGATTCTCCAGGCAGGAATACTGGAGTGGGTTGCCATGCCCTCCTCCAGGGGAGCTTACTGACCCAGGGATCAGACCTACATCTCTTATGCCTCCTGCATTGGCAGACAGGTTCTTAACCACTAGTGCCACCTGGGAAGCTCAGATTTTACAGTGGAGGCAAATGAAATACACAGTCTGAATTTCTCTGCTTGACCTTCTCAAGATATGTTTTCATTTGAGCCTGTGTTACCTCCCCATCATCTCATTTTGTACTTCTGCCAGTCTGAATGTGTTTTCAAACTGCTCTCACCGTATTTTTACATTTTAAAAAACTTTTGAGGAGAGCTTTTGTTTTTGTAAATTATATTTATCTGTGTTTACTGTGATAGGATTTGAAACCAAAACTTTAAAACATTTGTTAAAAATAACAATAATAAAGCTTTAAATGTTCTCAAGTTAAAACTGTTAAGAAAATTGATGGTATTTTCTAAAGCAAAATAATTTTAGTGAGAAATGTAGCACTGTTTTTACATTTTTAAAAATCTTTTTAGTGTTGAGCTAGATTCTCTTGTCTACTTCTGCATTCAGTCTGTTGTAGTATGTAGTTTCATTGAACTGTATGAAGAATTTTGGCCTCAAAGATACATAGTTGGTAAATGGAGGGCTATAATTAAATAGCCTTTTCAAATAGTTATGTATATGTATATTGAATTCTACACCATATCTTGACATATGATGGTTTTCTGTAGGGTTAGTTGCATTGTGGAACTTGAAACCATATCAGTTCACTTTTCATAGTCTCTTATATTGAAATCATTAATTATTTTGTACTGTGAATGGGTATTTTATCCATGCACTATTTTGTAAACTTATGCATCTTGGTCATTTGGAAATACTAGAATTCCATTCAGAAATACCCAGGTCATCAGGTTTTGGTGCATTTCATTATACAGTATCAAAACAATCACATTGCTATTACCACCAGTCTCATCATAAGAATATTTAAGTACTAGGAATCCGTCTAGCTAACAGTGTTGGATACATACAGGTCTTCCAAAATTACAGTTTCTGATAGAAAGTTCCCGTATTGTATAATTTGCCACAAAAGTACGTTGTGATTTGCTATCGTTTGAATTCACTGGTTCATTTTTTAAAAACTTTCTACAAAATACCCAAGTGCAAATATCAATAGTTTATTTGCCACTCATTCTTTCAAATTAAAAGGGTGTCACGTTTTGGGTTGCGTTTACAGCTCAGAATGCCTTGGGAAACCTTCATGCTGAGGTATACAGCCCAAGCTTTGTACACGTTTTCGATTTTGTCAAACAGCATTGTACTCAGAGAATTGATTTTACTGTAATTAGTATTTTTTACTGATTCATCAAGAACATTCTTGAATGAAACTGCCCCCATCTCCGCCTGCCATGTGTATGTATGGTATGTGACTATGTAGAATGTGGTGACTACTAGTACAGTTTGGGGCCCTTGCCCCAAGTCTGCTAAGGTGCCAAGAGTTTTACCTTCCGTGGCATCAGTGCAAGTGTAGTGAGAAAGGCAAGTGATACGTTAATATTGTTGTAAAATAGTGTCTGTCAGTTCCCTGCAAAGAGGTCGCAGGTCAGGAACCCCCAGGGGTTCGTAGATGATTCTTGGAGAACCTCAGGGCTGGCAAAGTTACGAATTCTAAGATAACTTTAAAATATTTGAAGGTGGATAATTATAATGGTAATTCCTGGTTTATGTGTGAGATTATAACAGGTTGCAAATTCAGTACTCTTACTTAAATTATAATATATAAGGAAACTTCTTTCTGCCTTATAGTTTTCTAAGTTGGTGAATCTCAAGTAGTGTAAAAATTATATCTTTTCCGATTCAGTAAGATAAAGTATAGATTTTTATCTATTATAAAGTTTTGTATATGTTAATCATTAAATGGGCTTCACTCAGGTGTAAATGTCAGTACCTCTGTGTGACTATGATTGTGTTTTTCATTCCCCTCCCCCTATTCATTTGAAGAACCCCCAACATGTTCTCCTCAGCAGTTTACTTGTTTCACGGGAGAAATTGACTGTATCCCTGTGGCTTGGCGGTGTGATGGGTTTACTGAATGTGAAGACCACAGTGATGAACTCAATTGTCCTGTGTGCTCAGAGTCCCAGTTCCAGTGCGCCAGTGGACAGTGTATCGATGGTGCCCTGCGGTGCAACGGAGATGCGAACTGCCAGGATAAGTCAGATGAGAAGAACTGTGAAGGTATCTGCAATTCCTAGGCCTGGTTACAGATTTCCTTTTTCCGTTAAATTGTTTGAAATTGGCAGTTTTGCTTTGGCTCATTCAGTGGTAGATTTGGGGTTTTTCAAGTGTGTTTGACTTTATTATTTCTAAACATAGTAGCACATTCTAAATTGTCTTAATTCACTTAATATGTGTAAGATTTATACACATTAATAAGCTTTGCAGTTGAGAAATGACACCAATGGATTAGCCCTTCAGTTTGTAAAAATGGTCCTTGTTTGCAGTGAGCTCTGAATGGGGCTTCCCTGGTAGCTCAGCCAGTCAAGAACCCACCAATGCAGGAGACTTGGGTTTGATCCTTCTGTCAGGAACATCCCCTGGAGAAGGGAATAGATACCCACTCCAGTATTCTTGCCTGGAGAATTCCATGGACACTGGAGCATGGTGGGGTACAGTCCATGGAGTCGCAAAAAGTTGGACATGACTGAATGACTAAGCACACACACATGACACACTTACTAACAACATAAAGTAATCTCATGCTTTCTTCTCATCCACTAACTTCTAGCAGAGTATAAAACAACCACAACAGAAATACTCTCTGAAAATCTTTAGTGTCTAGAAATGCATGTAGAATTCTTTAATTCTAACAGAATTGTTAGTGAAAGATGGAATTTAATATAAAGGACAAAATAGGAAGCTTCCTGCTCGATTGTTTTTCTTCTCTTTTCTGTCTCAGTTGAAATCCCCAGAGAATTATTTGTAAGTTTTCTCTAAAAGTCTGATTTGTTTTTCACATGTGCCCAGAAAATTCTCTTTGACTTCTGACAGACTTTACATGATAGCAAACCTAAGAAAACTATTTACATTTTTTTCCCCCACAGTACTCTGTTTAATTGATCAGTTCCGCTGTGCCAATGGTCAGTGCATTGGAAAACACAAGAAATGTGATCATAATTTGGATTGCAGTGACAAATCAGATGAACTGGATTGTTGTAAGTATAATGAAAACCTTGTGTTACTCTTAAGGGAGAATTTTCTTTTTTAAAATAACTTTATTAATCTTGAAAGTGTGAAAGTAAAGCTTGCTCAGTCATGCCCGACTCTTGGTGACCCCATGTACTATACAGTCCATGGAATTCTCCAGCCCAGAATACTGGAGTGGGTAGCCTTTCCCTTCTCCAGGGGATTTTCCTGACCCAGGGGTCGAACCCAGGTCTCCCACATTGCAGGTGCATAAGGGAGAATTTTTAATGTTCTTTTCCTTTTCTTTATGTGTGAGGTTCACTTAGGACCAGTGCTTTCTTATTAAGAAGCAGGTTATTGATATTAAGTTAGTTATTTGTACTTGAGATTTCTTACATTTTACATTTAATAATTTCTTAAAGATAGTAGTTTTTTTATGTTCAGAAATCTTCACATAAACATTTAGCAAAGCATCAGAAAGAAATATTGTTTTGCAAAAACAAAGGTTAGGAAATTCTGTTTCCATATATGGAAAATAGTGGTCTAAACATAAGAGTTTCTGAACATTTGTTGTTTAGTCGCTAAGTCATATCTGACTTCTCTGCAACCCCATGGACTGTAGCCCACCAGGCTCCTCTGTCCATGGGATTCTCCAGGCAAGAATACTGGAGTGGATTGCTGTTCCCTTCCCCAGGGGATCTTACTGACCCAGGGATTGAACCTGGGTGTCCCACATTGCAGGCAGATTCTTTACTGTCTGAGCCACCAGGGAAGCCCCCAGAATAATGGAGAGCCATTAAAAACCTGAAGTGGGGGACTGGCATGGCTATGTAATTGTGAAACTAGTAAAGTGGATGGATTGAAGGTGGTAAGATGATAGGCAAAGAAATTTGTTAGCTTGGTTGCTTTCCGTTATTTTGACCACATGGACAGGAGGAATACATGTGGATGTACATGTACATGTAAAGAGAGTCTTGCAACAGTATTTATCTGTCTGTATTGTGTGGGATGCATTCTAAAGTTTTCTGTTTCCAAATGCTGGTTTCAACATGTTGTTTTACCAGCTAAAGACTTGCAGCCTGTACTTTTAAAATGCTTCAGAGACTTGTAGTTCAGCAGAAGATGGTGGGTATCTAAATCAAGGGAAGCAGCACTGATGGAGAGGAGGGAGTGAATGGATCTCAAAGTTATTTCAGAAGTAGAATGAAAAGGGTTTAGTAACCTAGCTTAGAGGTGCTAAGTTTAGGTTGAACTAGCAGGTTACCTCATTGAATGACTGCGCTCATAAACAAGACTATATGACAGAAACTACAAACCAAAATATCATTGTGTATCATGACTGTGGATGTCATGTTCAGCTGATGTAGGTTTTACGTTATTTTTTTATATAAATTTAAATGCTTATAATTTGCCACAGGTGCCATTATTTATTCATGACCTGCTTTGTCCTTGGAATCTAGGAAGTGTTGACAAATGGTGGTGACAGTGAGTTCAGTTTGGATTATGAGGCATTGAAGCTGCCCCTTGGGTGTCCCATTGAAGCTATTCAGAGAGCTGTCAATAACTGTGGGTCTGCAGCTCAAGAGAGAGAGATGGCTATTCGGTTTATACTGCTGAAGCAGTAGATGAAACCTCTGAGGGAGAGGAAGCAGAGGAGGAAAACAGCAGGAACTCTAGGAAGCACCTGTACTTGAGACAGACGGAAGAGAATGAAGCCAACAAGAGGAAACAGAACAAATAATCAGAGATGGTAAAACTAAGAGAGTGGTATCCTGGAAGGAAAGGATCAGACATTTTTGAGGAGAAAAGCAGGAGCCAGCAGTACTAATGTATAGAGTTGTCAGTGAGATGGAGAGTGTATTGACTATGGCATATAGGAGAACTTGAACCTTTACCAGACTAGTTTCATTGTGGTAGTAAGGACAGAAGTCTACTTTCAGTGAGTTAAAATGTGACCCAGAGACAAAAAAATTGAAGACAGTGAGTGTAAACTATTCTTTCTTGAAAGTTGGTGTTAGAAGGAATGCCAAAGCCCTGGATAAAAAAATGAGAAGGATGGGCTGGTTGTCTCTCTGGCTCAGAGTCCATAGGTGATAATGTGTGACCCACAGCCCCTCCATATATGTAACTTGGTGATGTCGTTTTCTTTCAGTTCTTAGATTTAATCATAAGATGAGTTTAGCTATGTGGATGGGAGGTTTTGAGGCGAGATGAGATGGAACGAAAGGAAGGTTTTAAGAGATACGCAGTTGTGAAATACAGTCTGACTATTTACAATGGCAGGATTTTCCTTCTCAATACAAGAGTAATGCTCTGCATTTGATGAGCCCTTTGGCTGTATTTCCCCCTCTCCCTCACACTGATGCCCTGCTTTTAAAGCCTCAGATAGCTTGGGGATCCCATGAAGGTTGCTACCATGGTCCTCTCATGCTCCGACTTTTCTCTCTGAGTCTTCAGCTACTCCTGTACCAGAGACCTTACGTTCCTTGCCCTCAGGCAACTAGACTCACTCTTAAGGCAGCAGCATATTGGGCCTGAGAGCTGATGCTCATCGGTAGCTTCTGATTTCTCTTCACCAGGCATAAATGTCACTTTTCAGACCTAAAATCAAGCTTAGAGTTGATTTTGGCTTCTTTACGATTCCAGGTAAAACATTTGACCCTACAATTTTCTTAGAAATCACCAGATAATACTGATTCTTATGGTGTACAGAATGAAGTAGATTTTGTCTATATATGTGTTTTTAAACTTCTTAATGGTGTTTTAATCTATAATTCAGTTAACATTTTTGCTGTCAATTTACAGTTATATTTTCCATTGTATTGTCCTATGTCTGTTTTCACCTAGGAGTCATTCGTTTTGATTCCTAACAATGACATTTATCTGTCTACATATCCATGGGGCATGGTGTGTATGTATTCATACAAAGGAAAATGTGTATGAGTTGTCTTCATTAGGCTCACATTCTGCTTGCACACCCTCTTTCCATTACTGTTTTGAACCTGCAGTTGTTTTTCCATTATGTAACTGTACTGCATTCCCATTTTAGATCCAACTGAGGAGCCAGCACCACAGGCCACCAATACAGTGGGTTCTGTTATTGGAGTAATTGTTACCATCTTTGTGTCTGGAACGATATACTTTATCTGCCAGAGGATGTTGTGTCCACGGATGAAGGGCGATGGGGAAACCATGACTAACGACTATGTAGTTCATGGACCAGCTTCCGTGCCCCTTGGTTACGTGCCACACCCCAGTTCTTTGTCAGGATCTCTTCCAGGTGAGCCAGGACTGACCCATTGAGACTCAAGTCTTGGCAGGGTGGCCAAGCGTCCATTATGGAAACAGAATAGGGCCTACAGTCTACTTCAATGTAGACTATTTTGGGTTTAAACAGTTACAAGGACAAATGTTCGCTTACTTTTAGCACCTTCTTTTTACACAGAAGACCTTAGGTAGAAATTGGCAAAGGATACAAAGCGAATACATGTACATACAAGCATTTATATTAATATATGGTTATTGCATGTACACTTCATTTCTGGGCTTCCCAGGTGGCGCCGGTGGTAAAGAACCTGCTTGCCAATGCAGGAGACGCAGGAGGTGGGTTCGTTCCCTGGGTCGGGATGATCTAGAGGAGAACATGGCAATGCACTCCAGTATTCTTGCTTGGAAAATTCCATGGACAGAGGACCCTGGCAGGCTACAGTCCATGGGGTCACAAAGAGACTGAAGCGACTTCGCATGCATGCACACTGCATTTCTAGATGTGCTCTGCTAAAGTTAATCAACTGGCCATTTGTTGAAGGGAATCATAAACCACAGTTCTTTTGGTTCACTACCAAGACCTGTACTATGGAGCCCAGGAATTACAGGAGGCTGAGAAAACAGATGAGGTTTCCTTTTCAGCAGATTTAGAAATGCCTGATTGATAGCAGGGAGGAATATATCATCTTACATTTTCTCCTAACTTAGATGAAGACAGTGGGAGGAGAGTTTATTCAGGCATGGCCAGGGTGCCAGATGTTCTATCCTTGGGGAAGACTGCATTCCTCTAGGGAAGTACAGCTTTCTTTGCAATGTGTTTTGGTACCCTTAATGAAAAGAAGCCTTTCTTGTAATGAATATGGAGAAAGAGATACCCGACCAAAAACCCTATGAAAATAACTTACTCTGGATGTTAGCTATAAGGAAATACATGGTTTTAAATTGTTAATGACTCCCTGTTGCCATACCTAGTTTGTTAAAGGTAGAATCTGGGGAGTCACTTGTGAAAAATATAATTTCTTCTTTAGCATTGTGGTTGTGATGACAACAACATTTGCATCCAGTAGATTAAGAAATAATTTCCCATACATTGAATTTATGCTCTTAACAGTGGGTTTACTTTTCTTTTGAGCAGATCTGTTGCTTTGTCTAGCCTGCTTTGCACTTCTGCTTTTCACAGTTCTTTTTTTATCAGGTCCTCTAAGAGACTGAAAACCTCTTCGTCTTGAAGAGCTCTGCTTCTCCTCTGGCTAGTAGGAAGGGCCAGGAGCTATTCTTGGCCTTGTGTTATAGGCCAGCTCTCAATGGAAGTGCCCACTTCTAGAGCACGCTTGTTTGCCTTTTCCATTAAGTATTTTCAGTTATTGGGGAAAGAGGGCATAAGTTGTTTGAAAATGGAGTTATTTGACTACTGATATTTGTAATTCTAGGACTGAATAAAATGATTTCCTGCCTTCTTATAGATCTTTCTCAACTTCAGTATTTATCCTTCATTTTAGGAATGTCTCGTGGTAAATCAATGATCAGTTCCCTCAGTATCATGGGGGGGAGCAGTGGACCCCCTTATGACCGAGCCCACGTCACAGGAGCATCATCAAGTAGTTCTTCAAGCACCAAAGGCACTTACTTCCCTGCAGTAAGCAGCCTGTTTTCCTCTGTTCATTTTGAATGCTGAGATAAATAAGATTTTAGATGTTTAACTTATTTATTAAATATGGGTACTTAGTGATGGTAGTGTAGAAAGGTTTTAATATAGAATTTATACATACAAGGCCCAAAGGATTTACCACCACCATGTGAGCCCTTGGAATGTGCTCGATTTAATGATTGTGTAGCAACCAGCATATTTGAAAGTACTGGACCTTAATTTCATATACCTTTGAAAGTAGAACTATTGAATAGAACCTCCTGAGAGGCTAAGGACTGTCATCCTGTGACCTCCCAAAAGAAGGAAGTACATGTGGTATTTCTCCTAAGTAAATAATCTTTCTCTAAACATTTATGGTTTTAAAAATCAGAACCCAGTTGTGTTACACTTAAACCAGTAACTTATAGGTTGCAGATTTCCTTCTCATCACCTTGTGTTATTTACAAGGTGATGAAATTGTGTCTTGAGGGGTGGAGAGCCACAGTCCTAAAGTACTGTTTTAGGTTAATTCTTTGAAAAAGAGGAAATGAAGAGGAGTATGAATAGAAATGAAGGAAGAGAAGTTGAGAAAAGGCTAATAGTCTCTGTCTAGATAGACTATTCTTATTTCAATCATTTGGTTTTCTTTCCTTTTAGATTTTGAACCCTCCGCCATCCCCAGCCACGGAGCGATCACATTACACTATGGAATTCGGTTATTCTTCAAACAGCCCTTCCACTCACAGGTCCTACAGGTAATACACATCCTCCTCCAGTGTAAGTCCATATATTTATCAGAAGGAAGTGTTTGTGTTGTGAGTTTGCTGTGGCCCTGGCTGAGTAGATGATAGTCACCAAGAGAGAAGAGGTATCTTGTGGAGAGAACAGGCATCTTGTCTGGGTAATGCTGGTATTGTCTCTACCACAAACCTTTTTCTTTCAGGGCATTGGACTTCCTTTAATTAATGTATCGTTGATGCACAATATTATGTAAGTTGCAGTTATGTAATGTAGTGGTTCACAATTTTTAGAGGTTTTGTTCCGTCTGTAATTATTACAGAATATTGGCTATAATTCTATGTTGTACAGTATATCCTTGTAGCTTATTTTATACCTAATAGTTCATACCTCATTCCCCTGCCCTTTGATTTCTCCTTCCCACTTCCCAGTGGTGATCACTAGTTTGTTCTCTATGTCTGTGGGCCTGCTTCTTTTTTTGTTATTTTCACTGGTTTGTTGAATTTTTGGATTCCACGTATAATTGATATCACACAGTATATGTCTTTCTCTGTCTGAGTTATTTCACTTAGTGTATATCCTCCAAGTCCGTCTGTGTTGTTACAAATGGCAAAATTGCACTCTTTTTCATGGCTGAGTGCAGTCCACAGTGAGTGTGTATACACATACTACATCTTCTTTATTCACATGTTGATGGACACTTAGGCTGTGTGCATATTTTGGCAATTGTAAAGAATACTGCTGGAAATATTGGGGGGGGTGTATCTTTTCGAATTAGTGTTTTCAGTTTTCTGGATATATTCCCCAGAGTGGAATTGTCAGGTCACATATAGTTCTATTTCAGTTTTTGGAGAAACAATGGCTGCATCAGTTTGCATTCCCACTAGCAATGGATGTATAAGCGGTCCCCTTTCTCCACATCCTGCTGGCACTTGTTATTTGTGTTCTTTTTGGGGATCATCGTTCTGACTGGTGTGAGGTGATGACTCACTGTGGTTTTGATTTGCACTTTGCTGATAAATGGCCACATCAAGCATCTTTTCATGTGCCTGTTGGCCATCTGCATTTCCTCTTTGGAAAAATGTCTGTTCAGGCCTTCAGGGAACTCTACATTTTCTAAAGACAGCCGCAAATGTTTTTGTGGCTGGCTTTTGTAGTATTAAGGTAGAGCCTCCAGGCTTTGGCAGTATTCTAAGGAAAAGTTACCCCAAAAGTGACTTGATTTCAGAATGTTACTGCTGAGGTTAGGTTTGATTGATCATCTCCAGTGGAATGTTAGGATAAGATGGAGGTCTGGAGAGTTAGGAGAGCTCTAAAATAGCAGGAGTATTAAGGGCACAGAATTTGAAAGAAGCTTAAGTTCAGCTCTTGCTTACAAATGTTGTTATTACAATCTGGAGTGAAAGGTTTCTCATATAGTTGCATGGAATAAATCATGACTCATTAAAATAAATTGCAGTGTGTTTGTAAGCTGGAAAGGGGGAGATTATGTCTTTCTGCTGACTTGTGACTCTGGAGCAGAGTGAGCAGGTTCAGTCCTAGTGTTATCCTTGCTCTTTTGTCTTATTGGACAGGCCAACAGAAAGTCCGAAACTTACATTCTCTTCAGACACTTAGTGCCCGTGTTTATTGGCGTCACTCAAGTGCCTGTTGTCTTCAATAAGGTGTTTCCTGGCATTCCAGTTGATTGCCCTGATGTATGTATAACGTTATAGATGTGTAGAAATGAAATGGAAACTGTCTATACAGTATCTCATTCAGAATCCTCATGTCACTTTATGGATAGGATGGGTTTGATTCCCAACTCATTGATTTTATGTTTTACTAAAGTATTGCTTTCCCTATCCCAGGTTTGTTCTAAAAAGTCAAAATAGAAAGGCAGAAACCTGAAAATTGAAAAAACAAAAGGAAAGAGCTAAAATTTTCCTTGTAAGCAATTTCTTTAAACACTGTTTGATTTTTGATTCAGGTAAACATAATTGCATCAAAAACACTTCTTTTTTGTGAAAACTTTTTTGTTTTGTATTGGGCCATAGCTGATTAACAGTGTTCTGCTGTGCTAGCGTCACGGGCACAGCACAGTGACTAGGCCGTACACACACCTGTTTCCATTCTCCCCCAAACTTCCCTCCCATCCAGGCTGCCACATGACATTGAGCAGAGTTCCCTGGGCTACAACAGGAGGTTCTTGGTTAACCATTTTAAATATAGCAGTGTGTACATGTCCATCCCAAACTCCGCATCTATACCTTCCTCCCATGGTCCGTGTTGTGTTTCTCCAACCCGCTACCTGCGCCAGCAACGCTAAGTTCATTCTCTATGTCTGTCTGCCTCTGAAAAACAGTTCTTATTTAACTGTTTCCCACATCTCAAATTAAGCCCAGTTTATTTCTTCAGAATGAAACTTTTTATCATTTAAATTTTAGTGAGGGTTGGGGGGAAGTTTGCAAAACTTAATACATTTTGTTAATCTATTTCCTTTCTCTCCTCTGGTGTTTTTTTTTTTTTTCCTCCTCTCCTGTGGAAATGGAAGTATTGGGCCTTTTAAATGTTGAGCCAAGAAATTTCACCAAGGCTCACCACCTGATTGGACAGATAAGACCTAAAAAATACTATGACATCATGTCAATACTGGTAGTAAAAGCACTTGAGAACCTGTTTAGCAGGTCATGTACCTTTTGGTCTTTTATAGCCATTTATTTTGATATGGAGGGCTTGCCCCAAATGGCATATATCCTGAGGTGTGTTACCTGGCACATTGTTAGATGTTTTATAAATTGTTAACTTCAGTTTTACATTTGCTCTTGCCATCATTTTATTTGATGAGAAAGCATATAAATAAATCTTGATTGAGATAAATATGAAATAAGATCAGCTTTACTATACTTAGACTATAAAATGGTATAAGAAGTTATACTAGAAATGATGGAAAAATCAGTACTTTTTAAGTCAGCTCTTAATTTTACTAGTACATTTCTCTTTCCAGTGTGCCTTTTTCTTTAGGTAGCCATGCTACAAACTTAATAGTTATGGATTGCTCGAAAAGATAGCTTAAAGGGTGTACAAAAATAAATTAGGTCTCTGAAATACGTTTTAGAAAACTCACTGGTTCTATATAGATACCTGGAGTATGTCATTTTGGTGTTCAGTTAAAGCCGCTCTTATGACAACATGCTTGTCTACATACAATATAGGAAATTGATACTCCTCCCAAATCACAGTAATTTCCCTGTACTGATAGTACTAGTAATGGGATAGATATGTTCCTTAGGCTGTCTACCAAAATTCAGCCTGGCTTGTACAGTATTTGTACAAGGGAGGGTGAAGTACAGAGAGTAATGAAGTCTTTGGTCATCATTAAATTATTCATCAGGTAAATCATAGAGCATTTGAGGAATGTTCAGGGAACGCTAATATGTTTGAGTAACGTAAAATCATAAAGACATGTTCTCACAGATCATGGAAAGGCAGAAATTGATGTCCACTATACAGACTAAATGCAAAATGAGAGATTTTTCCAAAGATGACAATTAAATACAACTTTGAATAGTTCCTTCTTTATTGATACAATGTTACTTAAAGATGTTGTTTTTTAGTCACTAAATCTAGTCTGACTCTTTATGATCCCATGAACTGCAGTCCGCGAGGCTCCTCTGTCCATGGGATTTCCCACACAGGAACACTCCAGTGGGTTGCTATTTCCTCCTACAGGGGATCTTGCCAACCCAGGGATGGAACTCACATTTCCTGCATTGCAGGCGGATTCTTTACTGTGGAGCCACCAGGGAAGCCCAACTTAAATACATGAGCACACATCCAGAGGTTAGAATAGGTTCATCATTCACAAGATAATGCTGCCTCCCTTCTTCAGCCTGCCTTTGAAAATTGCCTCTTGGTTGGTGCCAGTGTAAATTGTCATAGTTGAGACTTCCAAGTCAGGTTTACATTTAATGCCTCTGTACTTGGATAGACAAACCACTCTTCTATAAAACTAATGCCTCCACTCCTGTTTTCTTCCCTGTACCAGCTACAGGCCGTACAGCTACCGGCACTTTGCGCCCCCCACCACGCCCTGCAGCACGGACGTGTGCGACAGTGACTATGCTCCCAGCCGGAGGATGACCTCAGTGGTGACGGCCAAGGGCTACACTAGTGACTTGAACTATGACTCAGAGCCTGTGCCCCCACCTCCCACGCCCCGAAGCCAGTACTTGTCAGCAGAAGAGAACTATGAAAGCTGCCCGCCTTCTCCATACACGGAGAGGAGCTACTCTCACCACCTCTACCCGCCGCCGCCCTCTCCCTGTACAGACTCCTCCTGAGGAGGGGCCCTCCTCCTCTGACTGCCTCCGACACAAAAGTGTAGATACGGATTTGGTTGAGATCTGGAGGGGGGGGAGGGAGCTACTAGTGAAGGATGAGGCAGACTGTGTACAGTTAAAATTATAAATGGGGTAGGGAAAACTGGAGATATTTGTACAGAAGGAAAAGATATTTATATATTTTCTTAAAATAGCAGATTTGCTGCTTGTGCCATAAAAATTTGTATAAATAATAAATTTGTACTAAAAGTTTTATTTTTGCAAACTGAATACACAAAGCATGCCTTAAACCCAGTGAAATGACTGAGTACAAAGGAAACAGGAATTTTAAAAACAGCATCACTGACCAGGAATGTCTGGAGCTTTATTGATACCAAAAAAGTTTTTTTTTTAAAGTGAAGAAATTAAAGTCCATCTCAGCAGCAAACCATAGATACTCGGAAGGAGCCCAGTGGCTTTCACGTTAACTACCATTTGAATGCTAACAAGTTTAAGAAATGAAAGGCAAAAGATAAGGATACTAATTTTGGACAAAAGGCTTTGTTTTCTCTAGGGGTCCAATAACTTTAGCGAGAAAGATAGACATTTCTAAAAATTCATTCGGAGTGCTGCTGTTGTGGGAGAGATGAGCTGTCTGGTAAGATGCTATGGGGCCGTTTTGTTTGGAAGTCTTCTGTCCCTATCTTAAAAGTCACCCCTCTGTCATACATCAGTTTGTTCCCTGGGTGATTTCACCTTGCTTCCTCCCTTAGCAGCATTATATTTTGCCAAGATACCATAATTTATTCACCATAAAATCTGAGGATTGATTAAATAGAATTTGCTAAATGTTTCTTTTTTTAATATTTTTACTAATTCCATTCCCCACTGAGCTTAGTTCTTCAATTGGACTGCTGTGTCTGCATAAGGATCAAAAGTTAGACAAGTTACTGTTACTCTTTGTTCCAAAATTGTTTTAATGCTCAATACAGTGTCTTTTTACAGCACATATAGAAACAGTGTTTAAGAGTTACAAATTTAACCATTAAGTTTTTGTTGTAAATTAATCATATATCCTTGCAGTACTTTCAGCATATAATATCACAGTATGAAATCATTTTTATATATATTTTTTCCTAGTAAAACATTTAAATATGTTCTGGTTAGAGACAGTCTATTTTAAAAGAGGGTTTTTTTTTGTTATCGTTAGGTTTTCCCTTTATTAGTTGTTGGTGACATTTTCATGTTCTTTAGGCTGATTATTCTCAGAATGCTCTCTAAACACATAACCTCTTTCTGATGTGTGGCGTGAGTTGAATACAGTATCTTTCTGTTAACCTAATGTGAATATTAGATTGTTTTCAAATTATCCATGAACTACTTTTATAATCACCTCATATATTTTTATGTGTCTTCTCTCTTACTCCATTATGGATTAAGGTGATTTAACAAATTTAATGACATGGCTTACATGAGAAGGGTAACTATGAACTTTGCAGCTGTCGGAACTTGAGCAGAGGGGGTAATGGAAGGCTCTTCCACGCTCCCCTGTCCCGAGTGGTACTAGGGCTGCCGCTGCTTCAGCTGTCAGGGCTGACCTGTGAAACCGTGCTGGCACTGCTCTGCCACCTTGCCAGAAGTCAGTTTCCTGCTTTTTTACATGTCTCCAGCATTTCTCTGCTAAAGTTGAATGTGTTTTTAAACTAATGTATTTTTACCGTAACAGATGTTGGTCAGTTACTTTATGAATGAATTTTTTTTTTTTTTAAATTCTGTTTTGCTGAGGCCACCCTGTCTAGATTTCAGGGCCCAAGAGAAAACAATGGAAGAAAGAATTATAATTTTGGTATAATAATAATTTTTAACTAACTTTTTAAGCAATTAAAAATATCTAAGTAATCTTTTAAAAAATTTAAAAATGCGGTTTCAGAATATCACGGTTATTGGGGTACCTTATATAAATCTGGTGCACTTTTGCATATAAATGTCATCCTTCAGTGTCTTGCATTTCAGTCAGACGAGCGTTAACTCTTCCTGTTGACGGAACAATGTGCTCAAGTTCTAACAGAATGGAAATTGAAGTTGCATTCTGTGACACACAGAGGCACTTGATGCTCACACAAAGATGGAAAGGTTAGCAGTAACTGGGTATCAATTAGAATATGAGAATTCTCGATGTTTACATTTTTTAATGTGCATCTTTATCTGGTGGGCTTCCCATGTGGAAACTTGCACTGTAATGAACATAGAAGAATATTGCCTTGTTGTATCTCAGTTCAAGTCCTTGTACTGCGATGGCAATGGCCTCTTCTTGCAAAATACTAATTTGTGTGCCAATTTGTTTGAAATTATTTGAAGGCAGTTCAGCCTAGTCTCAGAATCCTCTTTCTCAGTATTTGAGATGGAATCTTAACATTTTAGGGAATATTTGAAAGGTACAGTTTGAGAGAATTGTCAAAATTCAGGATGGATTTATTGGTCCTCAGGTCATATGGACAGTTAAGCTTTAAAGTAGACTATCTTGTTTATTAAACACAAGATCTTTAATTGGAAGATAAAAAATTACCGTGAGCACAAATCAAGGGAAAAAGTAAACAGTTTTGAATTTGGATTATTGCTAGATGCATTAGCCATGCTGACGGGCAATGAATAAATTTTTATTATATTCCTTAAAAATAGTCGTATTTGTTGTGATTGTATATCTTGAAGTGTGCCCACTTAGTGATGTGATTAAAGTGACCGAAGAATTGAACTTTAGCATAGCATACTTTCTGTGCACTACAGTAAGCTTTTCTCCACTGAAGTGGTCTTTTATACTTCTAAACTTTTATGACCTTGAACTTGGCTCCTGCAGACCTCTGGTTTTTTGAACACTGGCCCAAAGAATTTTGCTGCTTATATCAGATAATGGCATATTCACAATTAACAAAAAAAAACAGTTAAGGCATAGAATTTTCTCAATACTGATTTTTTTTTCAGGAAATTTTATTATACATCTGACACTTGCTGTAAATCTAGCATATCATGAGATATTACATGTTTAGCAGAAAATTATCATTATTTTAATACAAAAATACTCTGATGTACCACCAAAAGATAGCTGATCTTTAGTCAGTTTGAGAACAGCTGTTCGGAAGGACTGATACGTATTTAGAAATGAAGACTTTACAGTACATTTTAATCTAATACAGTTGGGATGGGGCTTTGAGCAGAGGATTGACTTTGTTCATCATTTTAGAATATTCCAAAGTCAATAATTTGTATAAGAGGAACTCATTTGATACTAAGATATAGAAATAGCCACTGTCTGCATTAGGTTGCAGTCAGTTTGATGGGAAAATTTTTTTTGTTTTGCCATAAAGGCTCATTAATGAGGAATACTGCCAGTAGCTTTAGTAGCTGTGTCTTATCTAACCTGTTAATGAACTGTGTATATTTAATGTGACCTGATACCAGTAATCATAGTATAGAAACTATTTTTGGTACAAGAAAGACCTGCCTTCTGCAAGCAAGCCTGGCTCTCTGCAATAGTTCTGCAGCTGTTGTTTTGTGCCTAGACTAGATTCTTAAAAAGTATAGTTTTTAAAATTGGTTTATCTCTTGCAGGGGAAAACTTGTTAATTCATTGATTTTGCATGTCATAAAAGCAGCATGATGATTATTACTATTACACATCTAACAAGATTCAGAAAAAAAAACAACCTTGGCCTTTTCACACCTCCCAAGTATGTCATACTTTCAATATGTGCAGTACTTCATTCTGAATAATGACATGAGTAGTATGCCTGGAGTGTGGATATGAGTATGGGATTATTAGATGGCTGACAAATGTTTGAGCATCAATAAATGAGACTACAGACTAAGTGTAGACATGAACCAAGTCTTAAAGAAGTTAATAATTAAGCACTGTTTAATATATATTCTCAGAATTCTTAAACTCAAGAAATTTAATTTTGTTTCATACTCCTTTCCTTATTTCACACCTAAAGTGAACCCAGAGAAATAACAGATGATTTTACACAGTACTTTAGCATATGTATAGTTTCTGACTTCTAGAATTGTATCATTTTACAATGGGCTCGAACTTTAGCTTTTGAAATTCTCCAAGCTTTAAAGGATTTTGGACCCTAACGCATAACATGATTTTAAAATTGTGAATCCAGGGACTTCACTGGTGGTCCAGTGGTTAAGACTTAGAGCTCCCAATGCAGGGGGCCCGGGTTTGATTCCTGGTCAGGGAACTGGATCCCACATGCTGAAACTAAAAGTTCCCGCACGCTGCAATGAAGATCCTGCATGCCGCAACTAAGACCCAGCACAGCCAAATAAATTAATTAAAATAAACACTAAAAAAAATTAAAAAATAAAATTGTGAATCCATATACTTGGGATATTTGACTGGATTCTGCCTCTTTTTCAACTAATTCTATACCTGAATGGAGAGGGAGGAAGATTTTTCAGTTATCTAGATGATTTAGAATGAAATTACTGACCTCATTCTTCATTTCAGGTAAACTTTTCTGTTCCTTTTTTTTTTTTTTTAAGCCATTCTTAAGTTACTGCTGAGAAAAAATCATCATGACTTTGCAGATACAATTATGAAGAAAGTGATGTCTTATACTCAGAAGTAGAATATAGACCTAATTAAAAAAAAAAGTCTAATTTGCCCATTACTTCGAGTTTGTCCAAAAGTAAACACCAAAGAATTATACAATCTGCTTTGCTTAACTGTCCATTCTTTAAGAAATAATTTTTTAAAAATCACATATAAGCAGGGCAGGGGTAGAGACATACAGAAAGATATATATAGATAGATAGATAGATATAGAGAAGGGATTTCTATATGTATCTCACTAAATACTAATGCCTAAGTAAGAATATTAAAAGGAAAATAAAACAAGTCTGATTAAACTAAGGTTACATGAAATTAAGTATCTAGGATTAGTTGAGAACAGTTTAATGAGAGTAAGGAGGATACCGAGATGCTTAAGCTGGACTGGCCTTATTTGCAAGTGAAGGATCTGGTGCTGCTTTCAGATGTTTTATCCTCTGTGTTTTTAAATTTTTTAAGCTTTAATCTTCGTCATTGTCTTAAAGTCAGCTGGTGTTTCTTGTTCATGGACTTTGGTACGATGGTGCTTTGCAAGGATGTAATTATATTTTAATGACCAACATTTGGTCAGCCCTTGTCCACTATTCACTCCCCCTTTTTGTAAAATAAGTGCTTTAATTTTAAATGTATAAAAAATACCTTGTATAAATCCCCTTTTTGATTATTACAATAAGTTGAGTTGTAACAAATGTTGATTTTTATAATAAAACAGTGGAAAATAAAAGTGTCATTTCTTTTCAGCAAGAAATTAAAATGGCTGTGCTTTGCAATGATAAATGAATGCTGTGTTTCAGACACAACAAAACTCACCTTTATGTTTGCATTTCAAATAAAATACAACTTTGCAAGAGAGGTTTAAGAAAGGCTTTGCTTTGTGCAGTGTTGACATTACCTGTGATTGGGAACAAAATAAGGAAGATTTGAGTCAACTTATCCTCTGCAGCAAAGCTAATCTGACACTAGGTTGTGGTAAAGGAAAGAACAGTGTTCATTTGCAGGGCGCCAAGGAAGAAGAATGGGCAGTTTGTGCTCAGAAGACCCAAAATCCCCAGTGGCTTTCAGGAAAGGTGTTTTTAAAGGCAACATTTGGGATAAGAACTGCAAAGGACTTGACTTTGTTCTGATTCAGTTCAGTTCAGTCCAGTCACTCACTCGTGTCCGACTCTTTATGACGCCATGGACTGCAGCATGCCGGGCCTCCCTGTCCATCACCCACTCCTGGAGCTTACTCAAACTCATATCCATTGAGTTGGTGATGCCATCCAACCGTCGCATCCTCTGTCATCCCCTTCTCCTCCTGCCATCAGTCTTTCCCAGCATCAGGGCCTTTTCAAATGAGTAACTTCTTCACATCAGGTGGCCACAGTATTGGAGTTTCAGCTTCAGCGTCAGTCCTTCCAAAAATATTGAGGACTGATTTCCTTTAGGATGGAATGGTTGGATCTCCTTGCAGTCCACGGGACTCTCAAGAGTCTTGTCCAACACCACAGTTCAAAAGCGTCAATTATTCGGTGCTCAGCTTGCTTTATAGTCCAACTCTCACATCCATACATGACTACTGGAAAAACCATAGCTTTGACTAGATGGACCTTTGTTGACAAAGTAATGTCTCTGCTTTTTAATATGCTGTCTAGGTTGGTCATAACTTTTCTTCCAAGGAGCAAGCGTCTTTTAATTTTATGGCTGGAGCCACCATCTGCAGTGATTTTGGAGCTCAAGAAAATAAAGTCAGCCACTGTTTCCACTGTTTCCCTATCTATTTGCCATGAAGTGATGGAACCAGATGCCATCATCTTAGTTTTCTGAATGTTGAGCTTTAAGCCAACTTTTTCACTCTACTCTTTCACTTTCTTGAAGAGGCTCTTTAGTTCTTTACTTTCTGCCATAAGGGTGGTGTCATCTGCATATCTGAGGTTATTGATATATCTCCTGGCAATCTTAATTCCAGCTTGTGCTTCATCCAGCCTGTGATGTTGCATGATGCACTCTGCATATAAGTTAAATAAACAGGATGACAGTATACATTCTTGACATTCGCTTTTCCTGATTTGGAACCAGTCTGTTATCCCGTATCCACTTCTCATTGCTTCCTGACCTGCATACAGGTTTCTCAACAGGCAGGTCAGGTGGTATTCCCATCTCTTTAAGAATTTTCCACAGTTTGTTGTAATCCACACAGTCAAGGGCTTTGGCATAGTCAATAAAGCAGAAATAGATGTTTTTCTGGAACTCTCTTGCTTTTTTGATGATCCAGTGGATGTTGGCATTTTGATCTCTGGCTCCTGCCTTTTCTAAAACCAGCTCGAACATTTGGAAGTTCATGGTTCATGGACTGTTGAGGCTGGCTTGGAGAATTTTGAACATTACTTTACTAGCATGTTAGATGAGTGCAACTGTGCGGTAGTTGGAGCATTCTTTGGCATTGCCTTTCTTGGAAATCGGAATGATAACTGACCTTTTCCAGTCCTGTGGCCCCACCCATCAACAGGAAGTTGGATTAAACATTTACTGAGCATGTCCCTGCCCATCAGAACAAGACCCAGTTTCCCCCTCAGTCAGTCTCTCCCTTCAGGAAGCTTCCCTAAACCTCTTATCTTCCTCCATCAGAGGGCAGACAGACTGAAAACCACAATCACAGAAAACTAAACAGCCTGATTACATGGACCACAGCCTTGTCTAACTCAATAAAACTATAAACCATGCTGTGTAGGGCCACCCAAGACAGACGGGTCACTGTGGAGAGTTCTGACAAAATGTGGCCCACTGGAGAAGGGAGTGGCAAACCACTTCAGCATTCTTGCTTCGAGAACCCCATGAACAGTATGAAACGGCAAAAAGATGTGACACTGGAAGAGGAACTCCCCAGGTCTTAGGTGCCCAATATTCTACTGGAGATCGGTAGAACAATAACCCCCAAAAGAATGAAGAGACAGAGCCAAAACAGAAACAACACCCTGTTGTGGATGTGACTGGTGATGGAAGTAAAGTCTGATGCTGTAAAGAGCAATACTGCATAGGAACCTGGAATGTTAGGTCCATGAATCAAGGCAAATTGGAAGTGGTCTAACAGGAGATGGCAAGAGTGAACATCGACATTTTAGGAATCAACAAACTAAAATGGACTGGAATGGGTAACTTTAACTCAGATGACCATATCTACTACTGTGGGCAAGAATCCCTTAGAAGAAATGGAGTAGCTGTCATGGTCAACTAAAACAGTCCAAAATACAGTACTGGGGTGCAATTTCAAAAATGACAGAATGATCTCTGTTCATTTCCAAGGCAAACCATTCAGTATCACAGTAATCCAAGTCTGTGCCCTGACCAGTAATGCTAAAGAAGCTGAAGTTGAATGGTTCTATGAAGACCTACAAGACCTTCTAGAAGTAACAACCAAAAAAGATGTCCTTTTTTTATAGAGGACTGAAATGCAAAAAAGAAACATGTGGAGTAACAGGCAATTTTGGCCTTGGAGTACAGAATGAAGCAGGGCAAAGGCTAATAGAGTTCTGCCAAGAGAATGCACTGGACACAGCAAACACCCTCTTCCAACAACACAAGAGAAGACTTTACACATGGACATCACCAGATGGCCAACACCAAAATCAGATTGATTATATTCTTTGCAGCCAAAGATGGAGAAGCTCTATACAGTCAGCAAAAACAAGACCGGGAGCTGACTGTGGCTCACATCATGAACTCCTTATTGCCAAATTCAGACTTAAATTGAAGAAAGTAGGGAAAACTACTAGACCATTCAGGTATGACCTAAATCAAATCCCCTACGATTATACAGTGGAAGTGAGAAATAGATTCAGGGGATTAGATTTGATAGACAAAGTGCCTGAAGAACTATGGATGGAGCTTCGTGACATTGTACAGGAGTCAGGGATCAAGACCATCCCCAAGGAAAAGAAATGCAAAAAGGCAAAATGGTTGTCTGAGGACGCCTTACCAATTGTCTGGTTGGTTGGTGGTAATGTAGTTCTGGTATTTCAGGAATCTCTGTCATCAGTTTTATGATTCCAGCAGTCTGGATTCTACATGCTTGTGGTCAGCATGTAGTCACCATCATGTACCTAGATTGGAGAGTCTTATTAGTTTCTGTGGAATAACTCAGGCATCAGATTGTTACATCCTTGAGAAGGAGCTGTTTTATCACTGAGCTATTGTCATTACTTTTCTTGGTTGACTGCTTTTCTTTATTTCTACATTCCCCCACTTCCCTAATTAGCAGGAACTTCAGGAATCTCAGAGACTGAAGCCTTATTCTGCTGGCAAGAAAGAGGAGGGCCCCACAGGATCCAGCTCAGTTTCACAATTTGTGCTTCAGAATGCTCTTGTTTTTAGTAAATTCCTGGAAGACATCCTGTTGTAGGTTCTGAGCCACCCCCTTCTCCTCCTCCAAATTCTTTTTAAAAAATGAACATTGCTTTTCCTGGTCCAGAGCCCAATAGGATATGATGATATTGAAGGGTAGCAGAATATACCATTGCAGAATATGCCACTTTCACATCTTGATCATTTTGATCAATTGGCCCTTAAAAAATAGCAAGTGCAGAGAAAAGCTGTCTCTGAATTCCCATTATCTGCCCAAAGACAGATTATCTAAAAGGAACACAACAATTGTCATAAATGATAAATACCCTCCCCTGAGAGTTTCATCAACCAGGGATGACTGACAATCACAGGGGTTCAGTTCAGTCGCTCAGTCGTGTCCGACTCTTTGCGACCCTATGAATCGCAGCACGCCAGCCCTCCCTGTCCATCACCAACTCCCGGAGCCTACCCAAACCCATGCCCATTGAGTCAGTGATACCATCCAATCATATCTTCTGTCATCCCCTTCTCCTCCTGCCCTCAATCTTTCCCAGCTTCAGGGTCTTTTCAAATGAGTCAGCTCTTCACATCACGTGGCCAAAGTATTGGAGTTTCAGCTTCAACATCAGTCCTTCCAAAAATATTCAGGACTGATTTCCTTTAGGATGGACTGGCTGGATCTCCTTGCAGTCCAAGGGACTCTCAGGAGTCTTGTCCAACACCACAGTTCAAAAGCATCAATTTTTTGGCGCTCAGCTTTCTTTATAGTCCAACTCTCACATCCATACATGACCACTGGAAAAACTAGAGCCTTGACTAGATGGACCCTTGTGGACAAAGTAATGTCTCTGCTTTTTAATATGCTGTTTAGGTTGGTCATAACCTTTCTTCCAAGGAGTAAGCATCTTTTAATTTCATGGATGCAAATCACCATCTGCAGTGATTTTGGAGCCCAGAAAAAGTCAGCCACTGTTTCCCCATCTATTTGCCATGAAGTGATGGGGGCAGATACCATCATCTTAGTTTTCTGAATGTTGAGCTTTAAGCCAACTTTTTCACTCTCTTCTTTCATAAAGAGACTCTTTAGTTCCTCTTCACTTTCTGCCATCAGGGTGGTGCCATCTGCATATCTGAGGTTATTGATATTTCTCCTCGCAATCTTGATTCCAGCTTGTGCTTCTTCCAACCCAGCGTTTATCATGATGTACTCTGCATATAAGGTAAAAAAGCACGGTGGCAATATACAGCCTCGATATACTTCTTTTCCTATCTGGAACCAGTCTGTCTTTCCATGTCCAGTTCTAACTTGCTTCCTGACCTGCATACAGGTTTCTCAAGAGGCAGGTCAGGTGGTCTGGTATTCCCATCTCCTTCAAAATTTTCCACAGTTTATTGTGATCCACGCAGTCAAAGGCTCTGGCATAATCAATAAAGCAGAAATAGATGTTTTTCTGGAACTCTCTTGCTTTTGTGATGATCCAACGGATGTTGGCAATTTGATCTCTGGTTCCTCTGCCTTTTCTAAAAGCAGCTTGAACATCTGGAATTTCACAGTTCACGTATTGCTGAAGCCTGGCTTGGAGAATTTTGAGCATTACTTTTCTAGCGTGTGAGATGAGTGCAATTGTGTGGTAGTTTGAGCATTCTTTGGCATTGCCTTTCTTTGGAACTGGAATGAAAACTGACCTTTTCCAGTCCTGTGACCACTGCTGAGTTTTCCAAATTTGCTGGCATATTGAGTGCAGCACTTTCACTTGCATTGATCACTGAGAAGGGCTTTCTTATCTCTCCCTGCTATTCTTTGGAACTTTGCATTCACATGGGCATATCTTTCCTTTCCTCCTTTGCCTTTGGCTTGTACCCTGCAAATAAATGATGTACTTTCCTATGCCATAGCCTGGTGTCAGTAGGTTGGCTTTATAAGCAGACCCAAGTTGGATTTGGTAACAATTTCTGCAACCATGTAGGAATTCATCATCTCACATGGGTGTCTCTCATATGGCACCTTAGACTCTAGTTTGTGGTGGTTCTGATTCTGTCTAGCAGCTGCCTGAGCACATTTGTTGCTTGCCACTGACTGGGAGTCACTGGCCCACAAACTTTTGATATTTGTGGTAAAGGAAACATGGTATTTGAAGGAGGTAGTTGAAGTGTCTGGTGAGTAGCAGAAGTCTTGTGTGTGATGATACCAGGGTCTTCTTCCCTATTGTATTGCCTTGACCGGAAGTTTTCTTTACGGTTTGGGACTTGGTCATTTGGCTTTGGTCTGAGTGGAGCACTGCCTTAATTGGCTTTTTGCTTTTGGACTGAGGAGTCTCTCTGACCCTTTCGCACCACCTGGAGTTGTACCTGGAGATCTCTGGTTTGGACGAGGACCCACACATCACCACCTGGAACAGTGAAAGGATGTTCCTCCCTCTTGAGCTAAGGAGCTGTAACCCTGAGAGACCTCATTGCATTGGTCTTTCTGGTGGATATTTGACAGTACCATCCATGGATCATTAATGACGGTACATCATTAATTAATATTTATTATTAAATATTTCTGATATTAAAATTTATTGATTTAATGTAGACATGTTTTTGACATTATGTAGAATATTTTTATTGTACCTAGTTATACTGAGCATCAGTAAGATTTTAATATTCCTGTTACAAAATCTGTCAGCAAGGAAATTAAGTTGTTATGATGAAACATTAAAGTATATGAAGTGGTAGTCTTTGCAAATAGTTATATTTTGGGAATGTCTACTTGAAAAATCATCTCTCTAGGTTTTAGTAACTTGAAACTTAAATGATGGAAATTTATTGAATATCTAGGTCATTTCACATAAGGTAAAATACTGAAACATTAATTGTTGGATAAATCTAAGTTTACCTAATTTTGTCTTCTTGTGAGAGAAAAACTAAAGATATTTGTGTTTGTTAGACACATATCTGGTACCACAATGAGGAAGGAAATTGTGCCAGGAAAAGATGTAAGTTTCTATAGGTTATAGAATATAATTATGAGTTGGCCAATCAGGAAATGCTGGTATGTTCACAGTTGCTTACTTCCTGATTTTCACTAGAGATTAAGGTCTTTGATGGTTAAAATTTGTAATATATATGTATGTAAAGCTACTAAACTAATAAAGCATTTCAGTATGCAGGGAAAGTTGGAGGTGTGTTTTTATTAAAAGAATTTGTAAGAAATTGAAGTGTATTTTTTTTTTTTTCAGCTAGTACTAAGTCTTTATTAAAGGTACTTAAAAAGAAAAAGACTGTGAATGGTAAACAAGTCCAAGACCAGGAAGGCCCTTGTATTTTATGACACCTGTGTCCCGCTGTTGCTGAACTTTCACCCTTTGGAATACATTCTTCATCCTAAGGCAATGCCTCTTTGAATCTTATTGAACTGTATTTTTGTAAGGGAAAAGAAAGTAATTTTGTCCTAAAGCTGATTACTTCTAAATGGGAAAGGAAATAAGGGATAAACTAATATCGATACAGAAAGTTGTAGATTTATAGAAATGGAAAAGAATCTTTAAAAGGAATTCTATGTGTGATCAGGGCTAAAATTAGAATGAATTTAACTGAGTAAATAAATTTTAAGATTGATAGTAAAGCAGTTCAAAAGTTGAATTATGTTTTTCTGTTAAGGGAACAAAATTTTATTGGAATATTGATCAGATTTTGACAACAGATTGTAAAGTTTCTTAACTTTTTAAATAATTTGTTGTAAATTTCTGAATTTGCTCTTAAAATCTTTTATCGTCACTTTGGTTAAGTAAATAAGTATTGTTTCACAGTGACGTATGAGCTGATTTGACCAGGTATTCTGAAAGTTTTTTATGTTTCTGACAAACTTTCCAAATATCAAATTCTAATTGAAGTGCGTTGATCCCCAGCTACCTTTAAAATGCTTCAGGGGAAACCAAAAACATCTCAGAGAGAGAGATTGAAATAGTTAGGGTTATTTGGTATGTCAGAATTGTCAAGTGATTGGTAATAAATTTTCTTAGTTTATATGGGTAAATGTCATTAATATAAAGATTTCAGAAATTGTATTAAATTTTAAAAATCTGGTATGTTTTGGTATAATGTTATCAGTCATAGTTCTAGTTATTAAAATATCTGTCACATCAATAACTGAGTTTCTTTGTCCATTACAATGTAATTGTGTGTTAAATTGTGTCTTTTATTTATTTATTTTTTTAATTTTTTTTTATTTATTATTTTTTTTAATTGTTTTTGCCATACATTGTCATGATATCACCATGGGTTTACATATGCTTCCCCTCCGGGTCCCCCCTCCCTCCTCCCTCCCCCCCGGGAAATCTCGCTGCACCAGTCCCGAGCATCAATCCTGGGCTGGCGATTGATTAGACACATGACAATTAACATGCTTCAATGCCCTTCTCCCATATCATCCCACCCTTACCCTCATCCACAAAGTCCACGAGTCTATTCTATACATCTGCGTTCCTTTTGCTGTCTCGTATGTTGGGTTCTCGTTACCGTCTTTCTAAATTCCATATATATGCGTTAATATACTGTATTGTTGTTTTTGCTTCTGGCTTACTTCACTCTGGATAATGGGCTCCAGTTTCGTCCATCTGAGTAGAATTGCTTCAAATGAATTTTTTTTTTAATGCTGAGTAATATTCCATTGTGTATATGTACCAC
>ML663562.1:1870862-2137984 GCA_007570785.1 Antilocapra americana | reverse complement strand
CCCCCCCCCCCCCCCGGGAAATCTCGCTGCACCAGCCCCGAGCATCAGTCCTCGGCTGGCGATTGATTAGACATATGAAAATTAACATGCTTCAATGCCCTTCTCCCATATCATCCCACCCAAATTGTGTCTTTTAAAGTCTTGTCATTTATAGAGTTGTTTTGCTGTTACTGGTACTTTTACAAAAAGAAAATGCTTCATCTTCAAGAAGATTCATAGAAAGGACTTTTTGACAAGTATAGATTTTCAGTAACATTTAGAACATACCAATGAATTGGGTAAGAATGAATTCTGACAGAAAATACAGTGGCTTCATAATACTGGTAACACAAAGGATTAATTACATAAGATTAAATGCTCGAGTGAATATGGTTATGATTTTTATGGGTTTTGTATGAAATATTACTGGCTTTTTTTCTGTGTTTTCCAAATACAAGGAACCTGTCCTCTCATAGTAGTTATGGCTTGTAACAACTTGGTAAATTATACTTTCATAAATAGGATGGAAACATTTATCTTTTCCCTCTCCCTGATTCCTTTAGAAATTAGAAACCAAACTTGGGCTTCCCAGGTGTTCTAAAAGAATCCACCTGCCAATTCAGAAGCCACAGGAGATGTGGGTTCAGTCCCTGGGTCAGGAAGTTCCCCTTGTGGAAGAAATGGCAACTCACTCCATTATTCTTGCCTGGGAAATTCCATAGGCAAGAGGATCCTGGTGGGCTATTGTCTATGGGGTCACAAAGATTTGGACCCGATTGAGTGACTGCACAAGCATATATGTATGTATATTCCCAACAGCCTTATCACATGAATAAAGAAGGCCCCTTCCTAATGATGCAGGAATCTCAAGATATTTTCAGGATCTCAAGAAGAGAGGAGTTCACCCAGATCTATAGTTATCATAGGCAAAATCTGACAAGCCCTTGGCATCGTTTTTATGGCCTTGAGAGATCTTTTAAAGATTCGATCTGAGATTCCTTATGAAAAGTTCAAGCACAGCTAATTAAAAAAAAAACAACAACGAAACCCAATGTCATCAATTATAGCTATATAAACAAACAGGCCAAGTTTATTGAAACCAGACTTATTTTGCAGACAGGTTTCTTTTTAATGAGAGAAAGATTATGTTTCTGTAGATATTAAGTTCTAAAATTTGTTAGTTGAAGTCTATTTACTGTTTAAGACTCACCTCTCAGATAGTTCCTTGTTATGTTACATAATTGTAAAGTTTAACTGAATAATTTAAAGGATGCTTTGTTTGTTTCTGAAGCTTGTCACAGCCTTCTATCTTTGGATGAAGATCAGATGCCCCATGACCTGCTGCCAGGAGATTATACTGGAAAAGGCATCATTTAAAGGACTTTGTCTAACCCAGATAAAAGAACGTTTACCAGGTGCTGTTAACGAGCTCATGCACAGGAAAACTACAGGAAGTTGTCTCTTGAATTCGTGTTTCTCACTTAAGAAGGGCCTTTGCTTGAGCTGGTCTATAGTAAGGACTGCTGACCCTCCAAACCCAGACCCACACTAGGATGAGAAGATAACAGCAACGGTAGGCAACTGACCTCACAATCTGGACCATGCTGGTAAGACCAATCCCACTAATCTAATTGAACTATTTACCAAATATGTGTCTCTCCATCAACATTGCAAGTTATTATTTTACTTCTAAATGTACTATTACCCTCAATGTTTAGGATGATAAGAAAATTCTCTAGTGAAGTTGTCACAGAGAATTATGAATTATTATCATAACTACTCGTGACATGTTTCAGTGCAAGTCTACTGCTAAAAGCACATACGCAATATTTGTGTTGTAATTGAGCATAATTGGTAAAATGTATTGCCTATAAGATATTTTTCCATCAGCATACCTCTGTGCTGTTTCACTGTTTCTGATTAATTTTCCCCCAGCATGGACAGCTACACAGATATGTATATTTATTTGGGCAGATTTATATATATATATATATATAAAACAGTATATATAATATATATTTATAAATATTTATATATATAATTATATAAATTATATATAAATATATGATCAAAGAGGAGGCCACGCCCTGAGGGACATTATGGACCCAGGGCAAGCAGCAACCACTCTAGCACTGAGGGACAAATATTCTGATATATCCAAAGATTTGCAAACACATAGGGAAACGATCAAAGAAACCTTCACATATTGAGATATGGAAAAGTCATTCTGGCTTATACATGATTTAACTTGAACTTTATTCTGATCAGGGTGGCCTATTTTGTGGCCTGTCAATCATATGTCTGCTTTGGCCATCAAGGAAGGGAATTAATTTAAAGTCAAAATGGCGTGGCTGTGGTTCAGGCATCCAGGGTGGAGCTGGGTGGCCATTTTGGATGTGAATGTAGAGGTGAGATGAGAACTTGAATTTTGTGATCTGTATCGGGCTCAGGGATGCTACTAGCCATTCTCAGAACAGTGTCTGCTGGGAGCTACCACCTGCAAACTTATGATCTCAAGTTCTTCTCTTACAACTATTAAATTTATCTTTTTACTTTGGGAATAGTAACAAATGGCTCAAGCCATAGCCTCCCAGCAGAAAGCACTAGATTCTTCAGCCAGAATGTGTGTGTTAGTCACTCAGTCGTGTCTGACTCTTTGCGAGCCCATGGATCATAACCTGCCAGGTTTATCTGTCCATAGAATTCTCCAGGTAAGAAAACTAGAGTGGGTAGCCATTTCCTTCTCCATAGCCAGAATACTACTGGACAATAAAATTGCTGTAGATTAGATTTGTCATCTGCTGGCTTATGAACTGTTAAGTCTTGTGTAAGCGTACATGTATGTGCATATTTTAGTGATGTTTTTAGATGTACAGTATACATTTTAAACTTACCACAGGCTACTTTCAAGTGAAATTATACGCTTCATGTAGAGCATGGAATCTTGCAATTATATTTCCATCTCTCTCTCCACATCCTTGTACTATTATTATCACACATTTTATTCTACATATGTTATAAATCCTACAATACATTGTTTTTATTTTTTCTTTAAATGGTCCATTATCTTTTAAAGAGATTCAAATAAGAGTATTTTATCATATTTATCATTTCCAGTGCTCACTGTTCTTTGAGATACAGATTTCTATTTGATATAATTTTCCTTCTGCCTAAATAACTACCTTTAACATTTTCTTTTTTGGTGGTTCAGTTCTGCTGGTGAGGAGTTTTATTTTTAGTATACTTCAGAAAAAAATCTTTATTTCACTTTCCTTTTTTAAAAAAAAATTTATTTATTTGGCTGTGCCAGGTCTATTCGTGGCATATGGGATCTTTGGTTATAGCATGTTAACACTTAGTTGCAGCATGTATGATCTAGTTCCCTAACTTGGGATTAAACCTGGGACCCCTGCATTTGCATAAGACAGCGCAAAATCTTAGCCACTGGACCACTGAAGAAGTCCTTCACCTTCCTTTTTACAATCATCTTTTTGCTGACCTAAGGGCAAGCAACCTATGTTTTACCATCAGTACCCTAATAATTGGGCTTCCCAGGTGGCGGTAATGATAAAGAACCCGCCTGCCAATGCAGGAGACCCAAGAGATGTGGATTCAATCCCTGGATTGGGATGATCCCTTGGAGAAGGAAATGGCAATCCACTCCAGTATTTTTGCCTGGAAAATCCCAAGGACAGAGGAGCCTTGTAGGCTACAGTCCATGGGGTTGCAAAGAGTCAGATGCAACAGAAGCAAATAGCACCCTAATAATTATAGGAATTTGGAGATGCTGTTAATGAAATTAATGAAGTTGCCCTGCTAAAAAATTTTTAATTGAAAAAAATCATCTTTTTGTTGTACAGAGTTCTATGCTGACAAGTTTGCTTTTTTCTTTTCATGCTTTAAAGTTATTAATCTTCAGTCTTGTATTGTTTATCAAGAAAATTTGCTATCATTTTTATTCTTGTTTCTCTGTATGTAGTGTATCTTTGTCTACTTTTAAGATTTTTTTTTTATCATCACTGGCTTTGAGCAGTTTATGATGTACCTTAGTGTAGTTTTCTACATCTTTGGGGTTGCTGTTGTTGCTTGGCATTCATTGAGTTTCTTGGCTCTGTGGGTTTATAGTTTTCCTCAACTTGGGAAAATCTTCAAATTGTTAGGCTGGTAGAAATCGCTTCCCAACTCACTGTTGCTCTGTTGTCCTACTCCCTCTGCCTGCCCTCAGTCTTATTTCTTTGTGCTTTATTTTGAATCTATTGTTGTGTCTTCAAGTTTACCTGTCTATTCTTTTACAGTGTCTGGTCTGCTATTAATCTAATCCAATGTATTTTTCATCTTGGAGTTATAGATTTCTTCCCTAAGAGTTTCATTTGAGTCATATTTATCTTTCCTCTGGCTTGTTGAACATACAGAACACAATCAGGATGGTTTTGATGTATTTTAATAATTATATCAGCTGTATCATTTGTGTGTGTGTGTGTGTGTGTTTGACTTTCCCCTCATTATATGGGTCTAATTTTCCTGCTTCTTTATATGCCTTGTCATTTTTTATTGGATGCTAAACATTGTGATTGTTATCTTGTTGGGTGTTGCATATTTTTGTGATTCTTTGAAGATTCTTGAGCTTTGTTCTGGAACACAGCTAAATTACACGATAACAGCTTTATCTTTTTGGTACTTGCTCTTTGCTTTTGTTGGAGAGAATTATAAGTATGTTTAGTCTACGGCTAAGTTTTTCCCCACTACTGAGGCAAAATTCTCCTGTGTACTCTGCCTATTGCCATGTGAATTTTGAGGTTTTTCCTTTCTGGTTAGTGGAAATAGGCCCTGCTCCCAGCCCTGTGTGAGCCTGGAAGAGAGTATTTGGCTTTATATTTTCAGGCATTTCTTTCCCAAGCCTTGGGTAACTTCTTCAAATGCGTGTGTTGATTAGTATTCATCTGAAAACTTAAGGGGAACTGTCTGCAGATCTCCAGAACTTTGTGTGCCATTTTCTTCTCTCCATTTGCCCTGCAAATTTGAGCTGCCTTGGCGTTTTTGCACTCTAGGCTTTGCCTTCCCTCTCCAGGGAGAATGCTCAGCCCTGTGTGGGCTCCCTTTTCTGTAACATGGCCTGGGGACTCTTTACCTGCAGTAATCTAGGGCAGTCATTGGGCTCACCTTTTTTCTTATCTCTCAGGGACCAATCCTTCATTACCTGATGTAAAATGTGTTGATACCTGTTCTTTCATATATTCCATGTGTTCTTCCAGTTGTTTTTAGCAGGAGATTAAATTCAGTTACTAGTACTTCATCTTACCTTGAAACTGCAGATGATATGCAGCACTTGGAATGGTTGTTAAAAGTACACATACCTTCGGGCATGCTTTGTTCTTAGTGATTTATAGGTTATAGCAGTGAGCCTAGGGTGTGATTCTGCAATTGTGCACTGAAAATGTGCCAGGCTATTACAAAGTTAAATTAGACCTAATACTTGTTGTTTATGATGTTGAATCATGATGATGTAATCACTCACCTAGAGCCAGACATCCTGGAATGTGAAGTCAAGTGGGCCTTAGGAAGCATCACTACAAACAAAGCTAGTGGAGGTGATGGGATTTCAGTTGAGCTATTTCAAATCCTAAAAGATGAGGCTGTGAAAGTGCTGCACTCAATATGCCAGCAAATTTGGAAAACTCAGCAGTGGCCACAGGACTGGAAAAGGTCAGTTTTCATTCTAATCCCAAAGAAAGGCAATGTCAAAGAATGCTCAAACTTCCGCACAGTTGCACTCATCTCACATGCTAGAAAAGTAATGCTCAAAATCCTCCAAGCCAGGCTTCAGTAATACGTGAACCGTGAACTTCCAGATGTTCAAGCTGCTTTTATAAAAGGCAGAGGAACCAGAGATCAAATTGCCAATATCCGTTGGATAATCAAAAAAGCAAGAGAGTTCCAGAAAAACATCTATTTCTGCCTTATTGACTATGCCAAAGCCCTTGACTGTGTGGATCACAATAAACTGTGGAAAATTCTGAAGGAGATGGGAATACCAGACCACCTGACCTACCTGTTGAGAAACCTGTATGCAGGTCAGGAAGCAACAGTTAGAACTGGACATGGAACAACAGACTGGTTCCAAATAGGAAAAGGAGTACATCAAGGCTGTATATTGTCATCCTGCTTATTTAACTTATATGCAGAGTACATCATGATAAACGCTGGGCTGGAAGAAGCACAAGCTGGAATCAAGATTGCTGGGAGAAATATCAGTAACCTCAGATATGCAGATGATACCACCCTGATGGCAGAAAGTGAAGAGGAACTAAAGAGCCTCTTGATGGAAGTGGAAGAGAGTGAAAAAGTTGGCTTAAAGCTCAACATTCAGAAAACTAAGATGATGGCATCTGGTCCCATCACTTCATGGGAAATAGATGGGGAAACAATGGAAACAGTATTAGACTTAATTTTTCTGGGCTCCAAAATCACTGCAGATGGTGATTTGCATCCATGAAATTAAAAGACGCTTACTCCTTGGAAGGAAAGTTATGACCAACCCAGATAGCATGTTTAAAAGCAGAGACATTACTTTGCCAACAAAAGTCCATCTAGTCAAGGTTATGGTTTTTCTAGTAGTCATGTATGGATGTGAGAGCTGGACGGTGAAGAAAGCTGAACGCCGAAGAATTGATACTTTTGAATGGTGGTGTTGGAGAAGACTCTTGAGAGTCCCCTGGACTGCAAGAAGATCCAACCAGTCCCTCCTAAAGGAGATCAGTCCTGAATATTCCCTGGAAGGACTGATGTTGAAGCTGAAACTCCAGTACTTTGGCCACTTCATGTGAAGAGTTGACTCATTGGAAAACACCCTGATGCTGGGAAGGACTGGGGGCAGGAGAAGGGGAAGACAGAGGATGAGATGGTTGGATGGCATCACTGACTCAATGGACATGAGTTTGGGTGGACTCCGGGAGTTGGTGATGGACAGGGAGGCCTGGCGTGCTGCAATTCATGGGGTCTCAAAGAGTCAGACACGACTGAGCGACTGAACTGAACTGGACTGAATACTTGTTATTTAGTCCCTGAGTTGTGTCTGACTCTTTTGCAACCCCATGGACTATAGCCCTCCAGGCTCCTATGTCCATGGGATTTCACAGGCAAGAATACTGGAGTGGGTTGCCATTTCCTTCTCCAGAGGATCTTCCTGACCTAGGGATTGAACCCAGGTGTCTTGCATTGCAGTCAGATTCTTTATTACTGAACCACCAGGGAAGCCCAGACATATTTGTTTACAAAATAATTTATATAATCCAGTGAAAGACTTATGTTTATGAGCATAAAATATATTACGTATTATGTGTCTCTATAGGGTGTTATGGAACATCTTTATGAGGAAAGGCATCCAAATGGCCTTTCCAAATGGTGGCCCAGGGAAGGTTAGTAAATGTTTCTTGAGGAAAATGAAGACACAGATTTGGAAAAATGGGCTGGAATGAGTTGCAATGGGGGAGATGAGGGAAAGAGGACTGACCAGCAATAACAGTCCAAGTGGAGAAAATGCTGTTATGAGGCTCAGAGGTATGAGGTTATATCATACATTTGGGGAACTGCAGATAGCTTGGAATAAAGAGGAAGTGATCTCTAGTGTCCCCCTCTGTAAAAGGAAACTCATTTACCCCTAAAATGTCTGAGTTTCAGTGTGGGGGAAGAAAATAAAAGAGAATAATTCATTTTTATCCAGAAGGGTAGAGTAGCAAAGCATGCCATAATAGATAGCTGTGGCTTTCCCTTGAGGCTGAAAATGTCTGATTAACTCATTCATTTGTTCATCAAAGGTCTATTAAACTCTTGTTTTTACATCAGTATACATGCTGGATACTAGAGAGCCAGAAATTTGTTGTAAGACTAATTTGATAGATAGCACTGACTCTTTGGGATCCCATGGATTGTAGCCTGCCAGCCTCCTCTGTCCGTGGAATTCTCCAGGCAAGAATACTAGAGCAGGTTGCCGTTACTTTCTCCAGGGTATCTTTCCAACACAGGGATAGAACCTGCGTCTCCTGCATTGGCAGGTGGATTCTTTACCATTTGAGCCACCAGGGAAGACCATAATTTGATAGTATTTTTAAAAATTGTTTTGTGCCTTAAACACGTACTATGGAACATACTTCACATAAGAAAAACCTCACTTGGAACAGTATCAATTTCAGAAAAACAATTAGTGACGGCTTTTAGAGAGTGGACATAAGTGAACACCACATTAAATAACAAGCACTCTTCTAAGCACTTGATATAAATTAACTTCTATGATCCTCACAGAAACTGTATGCTCTTACTTACAGTTTATTTTAACCATACTCTTTTGACAGTTGTCTTTCCGCACATTTATTTTACCAAGCACTAATCATTACACTAGCCCCCAAAATAACAAAGTTCTAGAAACCTCTAGAAGTAGAGATGAGGTCACTGAGATAGTTGAGGGTGACAGGAATAATCGTTTTCTGCCAAATAGAAGTTTTTCAAACTGCCGAATAATTGTCCAGAGAAGGGAGCCAAAAAAGGCAAATCAGGCAGTCTCTCCCAGGCTGGCCATAAACTCGAGAGCCTCTTTGACCTCTGTCTACCACAGGAACAGCTACATCAGCCTAAAGGCAGGCTTGAAACAAGGTCAGACCATCTCAAGTGAACGCTGAAAAATAAACAGTACTAGAAACCAGGGAGTAAGCACATGTACCATTTATCATTTCACCTTCATGAGGTCAACAAGTATGTGTCATGCACTTTCCCTAAAGTGGCCAGCAGAGGTTGGGTGATGGTTTCTGTTGCAAGCATTTGAACAGAAGGTTACCACTGGTCTTCCTAGACTGGCTTGCATACTCAGTGGACAACCTGAAAATATGGATGCCGGAGGCCATGCTCTACATCCTAGGAGCCGGAAACAGTCAAGGTCTCTCCTGATGCCTCTGGACTTGCAGGAGTAATGGTTTTTCAGCCTTTGGTGCTCCATCCACCTTGTCCATTTGTGTTTTCTCCCACAGTCTGTGCTGAGACCAATGTACACAAGACTAGAACTGGACCATGAGTATTCCAGGTTACAAATCCTCTGATGTTTCAGTCTACTTCTTCGTGTGGTATCCTAAGTATTTTCTCCTAGAAGGGGAAAAAGAGAAATAGATTTTTAGAATTCCAAGTTTGATTCAGTGTTGAATTGAAAACATATGCCTGTTAACTCTGCTTTCTTATCCCAAGCCTGACCCGAGGCTTGGAGACTTGTTGGAGTTGGGGGAGGGTTTGGAAAGGTGACTAGCATCCTTGGTATGCCTGAAAGGGAAACACCAGCTAAGGACTTACGTTACACACTCAGGGTTGAGTATGGGAAGAGTCTAGATGGGAAGAGTCTTTGATGCTGTATTTAAATTCAAAAAGGTTGATGACTATGGAGGTTGCTAACCTCTCCTTTCAAGGTGCGGTAGAAGGGGTGAGGTTGCAGGACAACAGGACAGCTATGTGAGTAGTGCTTCAAGTAAGGCAAAAAGGGCCAAGGAATAAATGAAAATCAAATCGTGGCTTGTTTGGCATGCTTTGTGGATAGAGTCACTATTCATTGATTTGACTAATTAATTATTGCTCTCCAGAGCTTCCCTGGTGGCTCAACGGTAAAGAATCTGCCTCCAGTGTGAGAGACCCATGTCTATCCCTGGGTCAGGAAGATCCCCTTGAGAAGAGAATGGCAACCCACTTCAGTATTCTTGCCTGAAGAATCCCATGGACAGAGGAGCCTGGAGCGCTCAAAAGGGTCAGACATGACTGAGAAACTAACACACACGTTGCTCTCCAAGTCTTGGCTGAGCGTCTATGATGTATGCAAAGGTAACGGAAACCACGAGAGAGAAAGAAGGGGATGAAATACATAACCCTGCCTTCACAGGCTTGTGGTTCCATTGGGAAGATTTGGTGCACTCCTGTGTGACGTGGACTGCTGTGATATAATACGCAGGAACCCCAAGCTCCTGGAAATTGTACGACTAGGAATAGTTTTTCTCCTTCCTCACCACTACAGGGACAGTCCAGAGAGCCGCTGAAATCCCTGGGGCAATGGAAGGCGGGCCACCGGTGTCCCCTCATTCCTGTTCAGGGAAACTGAGCTCACATGTCAGTCCACATCTTCTCCACATTCCCATAGTCGTATCAACTCATAAATATTCTTTCAGCAGCATCCTTTATTTTTTGCAACTCTGTCTCTGACTTTGGAAAAAATTAGTCCTTTATTTTATTTCCTTCCCTCTCCTAATTTCTAGCTTCATGCTTCAAATTAAACCTAACTGTGGCCAAGACTTATGATTAGGATTTATGATGACCTGGAAAAGTAAACTAATAAATTTTGAATTTAAAATACATGTGATAAAGAACTAGTGCCACAGAATTCTAAAGCCTTTGAACATTCACTTTATTATTTCTACTCCCAAAAATCCATCTGTTTTGTCTGATTGGAATTGTTTTTCTCTCTAGCACTAGCAGCCAAATTAAAAAAATAATAGAACTTTATTCTTTCTTCTTTTTATTTGCTTATTAGAACTAGAACCACTATTTTTAATGACAGATTTCTTGAAATATAGTGCTAAATTCACTCTTTTAAGAATACATAATTCAGTGGCTCTTAATGTGTTCAGAGTTGTGCAACTATCAGCTCTATCTGATTTTAGAACATTTTCATCACTACAGAAAGAAACTCTGTCCATCAGCAGTCACACGCCATTCTTTCTCCCCCAAACCTAGGAAATCACTGTCTCTACAAATTTGTCTATTCTGGACATTTCATATAAATGTAATCATACAATATATGGCCTTTTTGTCTGACTTCTTTCACTGTGCATAATGTTTTCAAGGTTCATCCATATGTCCATACTTAATTCCTTTTTATGGCTGAATATCACTCCACTGTATGAATATTTCACATTTGGTTTTTCCATTCATTATTCATCATGGAAAAACTTCTGTGTTGTTTCTACTTTGGGGCCTTTATGAATAATGAATACTGCTCTGAACATTCATGTACAAGCTTTTATGTGAACACTTGCTTTCCATTTTCTTGGCTATAGACAGAGAGTGGAATTGGTAACCCTACATTTAACATTTTGAGGAACTGCCAAATTGTCTCCCAAAGGGGTCGGACCATTTTAGAATCCAACCAGCAATATATGAGGGTTCAAATTCTCCACATCCTCACTGACACTTGTCTTTTTTGTTTTAGCCATGCTAGTGGCTGTAAAATGGTATCTCGTTGTGGTTTTGATTTGCATTTTCCTAATGTTGAAATGAAGATGCCAAGCAAACATATTTTCATGAGCTCATTGGCCATTTGTATATCTTCTTTGGAGAAATGTCTGTTTTTAAAAAAGACTGATTCATTTGGCTGTGTTGGGTCTTAGCTGTGCCATGTGGGATCCTCACTGTGTCATGCACAATCTTTTGTTGCGGTGTGCGGACTCTCTAGTTGTGGCTCACGCACTCTAGGGCATACAGGCACAGTAGTTGTGGCACGTGGGCTTAGGTGCTCCACAGCATGTGGGGTCTTAGCTCCCTGACTAGGGATCGAACCCACATCCTCTGCATTGTAAGGTGGGTTCTTAACCACTGGACCACCAGGGAAGTCCTGGAAATGTCTGTTCAAATTGGTTGCCCATCTTAAAAATTGGTGGGGGGTGTTGTCCTCTTATTGTTGACTTTATTGACAATAAAAGTTTTTTGTCAATAAAATTTTTTATTGTCGACAGAATTTATTACGTATTCTGAATACAAGTCCCTTATCAGATACATAATTTGCAACTACTTTTTTCCATTCTGTGGGTTGCCTCTTTACCTTCTTGATGGTATCCTTTGAAGCAGAAATGTTTTTAATCTTGATGTAGTCCCTTTTGTTTTTTCTTTTGTTGTTTGTACTTTTGGTATAGAAACACTATTTTTCATAGAACACTTTTGGCAGTTCAGTTACACTAGTTAACTAGATTTTGAGATCTGGCTTGTAAATCCAGTTGATACTTACAGTCCCTCTGGAAGAATATATTAAGAAGACCAACAATGATGGTAGTTTCCTCTATATAACTGTAGTGCAAATATGAAGTGTTGTAAAGACTCAGAGGCTGGTAAGGGTCTTGAACTGGAGTAGTCAGGAGGGGCTCTGGGGTGGAGGAGGGACTTGAGGGGGCCCTGGTCTTGAAGGGCCTTAGAGCTGTTAAATCTGAAGTGATGTTCAGGAATCTGTCCTCCTCCATGAGTTAAGGCAGCTTGAATTTGGAGTACTTAAGAGCCTTGTTCAGATTAGCCACCATCTGCTGCTGCATTCACATTAGTCGTGTCTGACTCCTTGCTGCCCAGGGGACTGCAGCCCGCCTGGCTCTTCTGTCCTTGGGATTTTCCAGGCAAGAATACTGGAGTGAGTTGCCATTTCCTTCCCCAGGGGATCTTCCTGACCCAGGGATAGAACCTGCGTCTCCTGCATTGGCAGGTGGGTTCTTTTACCACTAGCATCACCCAAGAAGCTCAGATTACCCATTTAAGGGCTATCATATCTGGTGCGACAGTGGAAAACAGGAAAGAACAGAAGTCTGTGTAGTTTAATGGGTAGCAACTGGTGATTGTGGTGGGCACGGCCCCATAGGCATGATCAGCTATACTTCCCATCTGGTAGCAAAGACACTAAGCCTGTTTGGAGCCCCTGGGGTCATGCTGGCCATGCCCAGAGCAGACTCAGGTCTTTTCCTGGCCGCTGGACCACCCTAGTAGAAAGAGGACTCATGAGAATAGTGCATGTCCTCCTAGCAAGGGTTGGAACAGACAAAAAGGTCCTATGCCTGCTGAGGTTTAGAGCGCTGGGGTAAAGCAGTTTGAAAAAGTTCCTCTTACGAGGCCATTTGAATGGGACAGTTTTAAGGAAATCTCAAGGGAAAAGGGTAGGGGAAGGGCTGAGGCTGAGGAATCGGGGTAAAGATGTCTGTTTTGCCTGATAGCAGATAATTTAAAAATAGATGAAAATTAAACTGCTCTTCAGTTTGTATCCAAATGTCCCTGTCGGAATGTCTAGGTCCCAACAGCAATGACAAAATGTCATAAGCCCTGAACCTCTGTGTAAAGATTATTCCCACACCCCTGAGAGAATAAGGATTGGTCTATCCGCTTCTCCTAGTCTCACTGCCAGACTTCCGTTGCCTGCAAAATTTGTGAAAACAGAAATTATATCTATCCAAACATTTTATATCTCAGCATCTCTTCATTTCCTGTTCTGTCTGACCAGTCCCTCTCCTCTCACTCACATACCCCACTTACCCTTTGGGAGCTTGGTAAATATTTATTGATAATGAAGATAACTAAAAATATGTTCCCATCAATGGGGTAAATCTCTTGCCACTCAAGTGTTCTCAACCCATGAGAACTGCTTCAGAGATGTGTTCCCTTCATTTAAAAAATACAAACCCCAGAAAAAACCTCTTTCCATGCTGTGCCCTCTGAGTTCTGGGAAGATTTCATTTTTAGATAGAATGCACTTACCCATCCACCGTGCTGCTGGATCCAGGGCGAGAAATTCTCTTTCAGGTACTTGGTTCCAAAACCCAGCACCCTGTTCATGGGGTGGTTGTCAATGGTTGTGAGCTTGGCTATGACATCTATTGCAAGAGCAGCTTTAAAACCCTGAGCTTTGACCTCTGATTCTCCCCTGGTGTCCACGCCCCTTAGGAACTGGTCTGTGATGGTCTTGAAAACAGGATAGGATAACCCATCCTGGAAGCAGGTCATCAAAGCCTTGTCTTTCTTCAACTGTGTACAAGAGGAGAAACAGTATATATCAGCCTTGGCTGGGGAGGCAGACTCTCCTGCTGAATACTGGGCAACTAAAACACCCAGTGGAAAACCCTGGATTCTAGTCTCAAATGTGGAACCATATCCTGCAGGACCAGACAGGGTATGGACTTTCTCTGTGAATTCCTTCCATGGGAACCAATACAGACTGAACAGCCCGTTCACAGGACATTCAACAAATGTTTCCTAGCACTTACGACAGGTAGTACCGTGGACAGTTAAGACGCGTCCTCACTCAAGGGGCCCAGAGTCCACTGACACTTGGAGCCCCGTGAAAGGCGCTTTGTGAGAGGTTGTGTAATGGGCAAAATCCCAAACCTGGAAATCGCTGTTTTGGCTCAAACCCCTGCTCCACTTATTATTAGCTGTGCAATCTTGGAGAAATTACTTAACTTCTCGGTTTCAGTTATGTCATCTCTAAACTGGGACAACAGCCCCTATGAAAAAAGTGAAAGTGAAGTCGCTCTGTTGTGGCTGACTCTTTGCAACCCCATGGACTGTAACCTGCCAGATTCCTCCATCCATGGGATTTTCCAGGTAAGAATACTAGAGTGGGTTGCCATTTCCTTCTCCAAGGAATCTTCCCAACCCAGGATTGAAACTGGGTCTCCCACACTGCAGGCGGACTCTTTGCCATCTGAGCTACCAGGGAAACCCAGGGTAATTTTGAAACACTTGGCCTTGTGCCCAACATGGAGGAAATGCTCTTGAAATGTTAGCATGTGTCCAGGATGCTTCAAGAGCTCAGAGTTATTAGGGAAACCTTCATGAGTTACCTGAGTTCATGTGAAAACAAAAACAAAACCTAATCCATTGATTCCCTTCCATTGTTCTTCTCATTTGATTTTACCTTATACTCCTCTCTTGAACATTGTATTTCTTACCTTTCCTTCCTTTAGAGTATCACGGTATTAGAAAAAGAAAAATATTGCCTTGGCATTTTTTTTTTTTTTGGCCATGCTGCAAAGCATATGGGATCTTAGTTCCCTGACAAGGGATTGAACCCATGTCCCCTGCATTGGGAGCATGGAGTCTTAACTGCTAGACCACCAGAAAAGTCTCAGTGGACAGCCCTGAGAGCTACAAGGTTCATTCTTCAAATGGGGAGAAATGACTTGCCCTGTAACTCCTGTCCACTGATGCGAGTTCTGGAGAAACACAGGGTCATCATATGCCCTGTTCTGTTTTCTGCACCCCTGTCTACCCTCTACTAGGGCTCCAAAGCTCTCCTATTTCCTCCTCTTTTCTTTGGTCTGATGCCTTGGTTTCCTCAATGTTTCTCATTCTGCACCATCGCATATTCCTCCCCCATCCTGGTCACCATCCTCTGGGACACCTCTGACAAGGGCATTGAGGAGCCACCGAGCATGCTGGGGTGGACTGGGGTGGGTGGCTGGTCAGTTAGCACTGTTAGCCCCTCCTGCAGAGCCCCACAGACCTGACTTCCTACCCATGGATCCTTGTAAAACAAGAGAGTGTGTCCCCAGGCCAGCTCCTGATGGCAGGATGCAGGAGGCTGCGCAGCCATCCATGGGTAACACACAGAGATGAGATGCCTTCAGAAGCCGTGACCACAGGGGGCCTGCCCACCACCTCCTTACCTGAAGGCAACCGTTGCACGTTCCTGATGGGAATAACCAGTCTCAACTTCTAACTGGCACGAAACCAAGCATTCTCCAGGTAACACTAACCTATCCCCTGGCCAAACTGCTGAGAGAGAACAGTCCGGCTGTTCTGGGGGAGGTTTCAGACAACACTCCAGACTTGGAGCAGCTGTGGGACACAGATATTCAGGCTGCAGGGCAAACACAAGAGTCTAAACTTCCCTGAGGATCAGTTACATGGGGAACTAGATTCATAATTCTATTCAGCGAATTTTAATTTATTGGTGACTTTTTTCCTTTCCAAAAATTCCGAGGAGGCTCCAGAAGGTTTACTTATGTTTTCCAAAGTGATTCATTTTTGAGACCCTGCCAGCATGAAGAGTTTTGACTCCAAGGGAAATAAAATTTAGGACTTAAGTGGAAACCAGAACTTTGAAAAAGGAGTACAGCCATCAGTCCAGTTCCATTCCCCGGTACAGGGTGGGGACACAGAAAGAAAACCCATTAGTTCAAGACGCTCCCTACCTCTCTTTCCAACTGCTCCCCCGAATATTTCAGCAGCTCAACAATTCTGGCTATTATTTGGTCTTCTCCTTCTGTCAGGGGAAAATTACAGTCATTTATTTCAAAAGAAAAAAAAATCTTGTATGTTTCCCGGGACAAGCTTGTAGCCTGGTTAGGGAGTGAGGAAGACCATGCAGTTTGTAACTTCCAGAAAAGTACATCTTATTTCACCTCTTCTGTTGATGCCTAAAGTGTTCTGAACACCCTCTCCTCCATCCCCTTCTTTTCTCCCTTCTTTGCTCCCCTAGTCCCTTGATTCTCGCTGTTAAACACATCACTTTATTTGCTCTAAGAATGTTGTTGAAGATGCATGAGCTTATCTCTAAAGATACTTAGAAGAAATTTTTTTAACTTTTTATTTTGTATTGGGGTATAGCTGATTAACAACTTTGTGATAGTTTCAGGTGGAGAGTGAAGGAACTCAGTTAAACTTATACATGTATTGATTCTCCCCCAAACTCCCCTATGTTCCAGGCTGCCACATAACATTGAGCAGAGTTCTCTGTGCTATACAGCAGGTCCTTGTTGGTTATCCATTTTAAATATAGCAGTGTGTACATGTCCCTCCTAAACTCCCTAACTATCCCTTCCCCCCTCATACTTAGAAGAAATGTCTCTCAGGTCTTTGGGTTTTTCCTGAGCAGGTGGTCTTTCCCCATGTACACCATAAACCCCTATTTGATCATATTCATCCTTTGTGTTAACTGCTAGAAAACTCAGAGCCCAACTGTGGCCTCCTAAGTGGAAGGTACAGTCTTCCTGAACTTGGGGAATTAGTCATTCCTAAACCCACCTATTTTCCTACTTGTTTTAAAAATCATTATCTTTCAAACTGGATTTATCTAACTAAAACATGTACTTTGTATGCTGTGTCTCTACAACAGGGTAGAGTCTAAGTAAATACAATGAATAAGCTCTCCCACCCCAAAGGCTAACATGGCAGATGGAGACAGAGATGGCTCCAGTCGGTGTGTGCTGTGTATGTTGGAAATGGAAGGTGGAGTCTACTTTCCCTGTCTCCAAATGTGCTAACAGTGAAATAATATTAGGAAAACAAGTCATTGCTATAGAGTGGAATCCAAACAGAGACAAGCCTGTTACTGAGGGAACAGCATGTTTTCCTTGTGGCATAGCCTCTCAGGTGATGAAGTCCTCATGTGTGTCCCAGAGGAGAAGGGGAGGAGAGGCCAGGAAATTCATGCCACGAGGTCGAGTGAGGGGCAGGGAGGTAGGAAGCCTGAGACCCAAGTCACCTAGGAGAAGGAGGACTGGATGCTTCCGCCGCCCATGTGTAGTTTTCCTCTGCTTCTGTTGCCTCTTTCTGGGAAGTCGCTGCAGCAGCAGTCCCAGCTTTTCAGGTACCTGGAGGGTGAGGGCCTGAGCTCTTGCTTGGTTTGGCACCGTCACTTTATGTGGCCCGGACACACATGAGATAGCAGTAAAGTAGGAACACTGGGGTTTGCTTTTTGCTCTCCTCTCCCAGCTTCTCAGTCTAAGCCCCTTTGGTAGTTTGTGGTCCTAGCAGCACAGCACAGGGTGGACATACTCACCAGTTTGGTTCTGGGGTTGGGGGGCACTGCCACCTTTGAAGAATCCTCTGCCTTGTAGTCTGACGTGCTGCAAACTCAAGAGCCAGCTGGGCCCCTCATCATCCACTGGAGTTTGAGAAAGAGAACAACAGGCTGGACAGTCATTAGTGAGGGAATGTTGGACTGAACTCCTCTTCTCGGGTACTTGGCCCTGTTTCCCTCAACTCTGGGCTTCCTTGGTGGCTCAGACCGTCAAGAATCTGCCTGCCATTGCAGGAGATGCGGGTTCCACCCCTGGGTCGGGACGAGCCCCTGCATGGCAACCCACTGCAGTGTTCTTGCCTGGGAAACCCAGTGGACAGAGGAGCCTGGCAGGGTGCAGTCCATGGAGTCACAAAGAGTTGGACACGACTGAGCGACTCACAGCTTCACTTTCCCTTTCCCTCACATCTAGAATTTCTAGAGGTCGGTTGGGGTCCACAGTCCTGGCTGTTGCTCCAGTTTGGGTAATGACCGACCCAGCCCAATCACTGCTTCTCAGGTCTGCTTCATGTTTGGCTCTAGGCTTGGTGCCTGACAAGCGCCCTGCTTCTTCACGGGAGCCCAAGGCAATGGTGTAAACTCCTGGGTGGACTCGCCATCTGCAGCCTGGGCACTCGCTTGAGCATACTGGGCCTTAGCCATGGCCAACATGGTGAAATCTAATGCTGCATTCCTCCCCCTAACTGTGGACAAGATTGAGTGTTCGCTTTGTACCTCCTCCTGCCCCTCAAGAGGAGACTTTTCTTTGGACTTAGCAGTGAGCTTGGCATGCTGCTTCCCCCCGCTGGCACACTCCCTTTGGCTTGGGCTGGGTTCTCCAGCTAAAGGTCAGTGCCTCCGGCGTGTGACTGCGGTGCCCTGAGTCCAGGTCAGCAGAGATTCCTAAGTGGCGGGGCCCTGAGCCGAATAAATACATACGTGCTCAAGGGCCTCTACTTGGCCAACACGCCCCCTGGGGCAAACGCTCAGAAGGGAAGTTTACCTTTCTTGGTACTTTCAGCTCCAGACTGCCCTTTGAAACTCTGGGGTATCAGAACCCCTTTGGAGTTGAAGCCTCCTCCCTGGCTGTGGAGCTCTTCTGGCGGCGGCCAGGAGTAAACGATTTCAGCGACTCGGTTGGCAATGGAAACAACTCTGGGGTCCGCGGCTGAAACAAGAAAAAACGGTGCTGACAGGCCCTTCCCAGAACTTTGTCTGGCTCATTGGTATGCACGGTTGCCCGAAATGAAAACATCGGGCCTAGAGGGAAAGGAAACGGCCCCGGGCCGGGCAGGAGTGTGCATATGGGGGGGGGGGGTGGCATTCTTCAGAAAGCCTGGGCAGTTGCCTGGCAGAGGCTGGGATGGGGGAGGGGCATGCAGGAATGATTGCCACCTTGAAACAATTACCCCTCTGCACCCTCTTTTGGAAGTCTTGCAAAATTAGGGTCCCCTTGCCCCTTTGCAACACAAAAGGCAGTACTCAGTTCTTTGCTTGAGGGAACGCTCATTACGCTTTTATTTTTATTCTTTTTTGGGGCATTCTTTATATCTTGGAGAGCTGGCCCCTATGCACTTCGGAAGGCATTCAGCAGAGTGACAAGCCTTTGGGGGCTGGTCACTGAGGAGAGAGAAATATCCCTTCTCTCAGGCTGTATTCCTCACTCAAGCCCATTATCCAGGAAACACGGACTCCCCTTGCTGATATGGTCATGTGTCGTCTTCCCCACCTCCACGCCTGCTGGGAAACATGCAGAAAATGTGGATAGGTAAACAAGGACGCGTGAGCCTCAAGAATTTACAGTCCAAGAGAAGACTTATGTCAAGTGTTTGCACACGTAACTGGAGAATAAAGCGTCCGGGGACATGAAGGTTTAAACGGCTCTGGCCCCCGGATGTCATGGCCTGTGAAGGCCAAGTCGACTTGGCCCCTGGTGGAGGATGGGGTTGGGGGTAGGAGGGCAGGCAGTATTGCTGAGTTATTTGGGAGTAAAATGTCATTGTTAATCTGTCACTACGGTCGTAACACGTAGAAGCTTGTACAGGCTCTGCCTTTGATATGGAGCAGTAGTATCATGTAATGTTTAAGAACAAGAGTATTTAATTCACAAGACTTGTTGACAGTAACAGGTTTGGGCCAGAAGGTCAGTGTGCCCAGAGGAACTCCCAGACTTTGTCAATCAGGATAGATGAGCAAGGCAAGGCGTACGTGTCATGTGAAGAGCTGGGTGTGATCTCCTGAGGAGCTGCCAGGTGATGTCTGATCCTCTTTCCCTGGATTCTCCCATCACCCTCCTGGGCGTTCACTGACAGGCCGCTGATGCTCTGTCCACAATGCCTTCCTTTTGAAAAGAAGGCATAATGGCTTCCTTAAAAAGCCACATTTTCCTTTCTTTTTAAAGCCACATTTTTCATGGTGCTCCATTGGGTTCGAAAACAGATCATCAGTGGGTTAGAGATAGAAGAACTGGAGAGGTCAAGGAGTGGAGGAGCAATGCTTTTCCTTTCCATTTAACAACAATCCAACCAAAAATACTTTTCCACTTTTAAATCACCTTACTGCAGCCCAACCAGCCTCCTCGTGAATGCCAGCCACCCACATAAGGAGGTGGCAAGAGGCTGGATTCCCAAACCAGTGGGAGCCTTCCCTTGTGTCCGTGGGAGATGGGAGAGGAAAGCTTGCACACCTTACCTCTCTAACCTTGTGTGGTTGGTGAGGTTATCAGCATGTTCTTTTCTATGGAAGAGTCATACTATGCCCACCTCGCCCTCAAAGGAGGCAGATGAAGGCCCCCATGGCTGTCCCTCCCCATCTCCCAGCCTCCACCATGTGGTCACGAGACCACCAGAGGACACAGAGGTGGTCCCCAAGCTGACTAACCTGTGTATCTGTTTCTATGGATTGGAGGAATGCAGACAAAATATGTGCAGGAAAATCTATAAGCAAACACATTTTGAAACTCAGATGAGTTAATCTGGTTAAGGACTTCCCTGGCAGTCCAGTGGTTAAGATTCTGTGCTTCCACCACAGGAGGTACTAGTTCGATCCCTGGTCAGGGAACTATAAGAATCCACATGCCTTGCAGTATGGCAAAAAATAAAAATAAAAGAAAATTTCCATTCTAATATCTTTTTTTTTTTTTAAAGATTTCCTTCTGGTCAGAGTTGGTCTGATCTGATAGGCAAGGGAACATTGATGGGGGTGGAGAGAAAATGGAAAGGCTGCCCTTCCTTCCTTTGGTGTTTATTCTGGGGGCTCATTGTGCAGTTAAGGAGAGCAGGAGAGCAGGGAAGGCATTTGGCTTGAGGTTTTTCTTTTAAAGAAAAAAGGACAGGGCGTTTGGGAGAGAATTCCTTATAGGGAGTCTGCTATTTCCTACCTAGTATCCCTTTTCTTTATCTTCCTTAGTAACAGACCCCAGAAATGTCACGGGAAGCTGACAGAACTACATTTCTCAGCCTCTTGCAATAAGGTGTAGGCACTGAGATGTAAGAAGTTGGCTACAGTTTTAAGAAAGCTCTCTAAAAGGGAACTGAATTATCTAGAAAGAAGATAACCTTTTGTCCTTCTCCTTGCTTCCTGATGGCTGGAATCTGAGCAGCCATCTTGGGGCCTAAGGTGACTGAGGTTGGAAGCCACTAGCTGAGGGACAACAGAATGGAATCCTTAAAGACTGGGGAACTGGCAGATCAAGCCTGAACTGCCAAACTGTGGTTTTCTTTTATAGGAGAGAAAAATAATCTCTGTATCAGTGAAGTTGCAGCAGTGAAGGAAAAAAGAGACTCACAGAAAATCTGGGTTGGTGTTTCTCAAATTGGTATTGCCCTTTGTTTTTCTACATCCCAAGGCCTGTCACTGCTACAGTTCTTAGTCCAGCCTGGTGTCTGAAATGGCAGCACAGGCTAAATTGTGATCTTTAGTTAAAAGAACCCAGGGGATGCCAACTACTGAGTTCTGATTTACATGTGGCAAAAGAGAAATAGAAGGCAAGTCCCTCTTGGGTCACACCTAGCATAGAACCAGCTAACCACCCACATAATTACCTAAACAAGAAAGCAAAGAGAGAGAAAGGGGAGAGGGAGGACCAACTTATGTGAATCATTAAGGTTAAGCCTCCTTAGGAGATAATCATTTATACTTTTGTAGGAATATCTATAGGTCTACACAGAGATCTGGAAATTTTAGAAAACAAGCACAGGTCCGACCACCCTTCAGTAATCTTGAAATACAGAACAATGTTTTCCTCAGAAAAGCCAGAAAGTTAAAGTCTGTAAAATCTTCTGTTTCCTGGCAAACTTCAAAGAACAGGACAAGCAGAAAAACCTATTTATGTGCCTCTAAACTGTTCTATGGGGCTTCCCAGGTGGCTTAGTGGTAAAGAATATGCCTGCCAACGCAGGAGACACAAAAGACCCTGTACTATCTCAGTGTAGGAAACGGCAACCCACTCCAGGATTCCTTCCCGGGAAACTTCCCATGGACAGAGGAGCCTGGCAGGCTACTGTCCGTGGAGTCACAAAGTGTCGGACGCGACTGAACATGCACACAAGCAAGCAAGTCAAACAGTTCTGTTTGCTCTGGACCTCAGATCTCACCCCCAGCAGAAGAACCCCTGGAGGGAGGAGGATTTCCTCAGATAATCCCAACCTTAACTTTTCCTCCCTAAAGTTTACAAGTCTAATGGGAAATGGAAGTTTCCTTGATCGCGGGGAGTGCTCTAAAGCTGTCACTGAGTGCGCTGAATCTCCAATAAGCCTGACAGTCACAACATTGAAAACTTGAGACATTACTGCCACCTGTTGACTAATTATTGACACAGGCCAATCAGCCCAGCAGGAGAGCAGGTTTCTTTTAAAATATGGGCATCAATATGACCCAGCATTCCCACTGCTGGGCATACACACCGAGGAAACCAGAATTGAAAGAGACACGTGTACCCCAATGTTCATCGCTGCATTGTTTACAATAGCCAGGACATGGAAGCAACCTAGATGCCCATCAACTGACGAATGGATAAGAAAGCTGTGGTACACAATGGAATATTACTCAGCATTTAAAAAAAAATTCATTTGAAGCAGTTCTACTCAGGTGGACAAAACTGGAGCCTATTATCCAGAGTGAAGTAAGCCAGAAGGAAAAACAACAATACAGTATACTAACGCATATATATGGAATGTACAAAGATGGTAACGAGAACCCTGCATGCGAGACAGCAAAAGGAACGCAGATGTATAGCACCGTCTCGTGGACTCTGTGGAAGAGGGCAAGGGTGGAATGATATGGGAGAATGGCACTGAAACATGTTAATGATCATATGTGAAATCAATCGCCAGCCCAGGATTGATGCTCGGGGCTGGTGCACCGGGATGACCCAGGGGGAGGGAATTGGGAGGGAGGAGGGAGGGGGGCTTTGGAGGGGGAGCATATGTATACCCATGGCAGATTCATGTCAATGTATAGCAAAACCAACACAATAAAGTAAAGAAAATTAAAAAAATTAAAAAAAAACATTAAAATATTCAAAAAAAAATAAAATATGGGCATCAGGCAGAAGATATGGTTAGAGGGGAAGACATTTACGCTGAGGTCTGTGGATGAAGGGCAACACTGTTAAAGCCTTTCATGGAAATGTTCTGTTCAGTACAGTGTGTGTTCTGTCCCACTGAAAGAAGATTTTGTCAAAATGTTTCTTGGTGGTTTTTTGAGTGGCTTGAACTTTGAAATCACTTTTGTATATAGCTATCTGATCCTTCCATCCACCTTCAAGAATCCAATGTACAGATGAAAATGCAGAGGCTCAGAAACGGGAGTTGACTTCCCTCACAAAGAACAGCAGCCTGAGCCCATCTGGGGATCTTCCCTTTGTCTTGGTCTGGCACCGAGGATTAGGAATTTGGGCAGCAAGCTTAATACTAAATAGTGGGGCCAGAAAACCAGTCCCGTCACCCTTCACCACCAAACTTTTCCTTTCTGCTCAGTCTTAAGGAAAGTAGGACACTTAGGATTGAGTACTGGGCTTCCCTGGTGGCTCAGTGGAATTGGAGAAGACTCTTAAGAGTCCCTTGGACTGCAAGGAGATCAAACCAGTCAATCCTAAAGGAAATCAACTCTGAGAATTCATTGGAAACAATGGTGTTGAAGCTGAAACTTTAATAATTTGGCCACCTGATGCAAAGAGCCAGTCCATTGGAAAAGACCTTGATGCTGGGAAAGATTGAAGGCAAAAGCAAAGAGAGCAGCAGAGGATGAGATGGGTAGATAGCATCACTGACTCAGTTCAGTTCAGTCACTCATCAAGTCTGACTCTTTGTGACCCCATGGACTGTAGCACACTGGCTTCCCTGTCCATGAGCAACTCCCAGAGCGTGCTCAAACTCATGTCCATCGAGTCAGTGATGGACATTGAGTCACCGACTTTTTGAGCAAACTCCAGGAGACAGAGAAGAACAGGGAAGCCTGGCGTGCTGTAGTCTGTGGGGTTGCAAACAGTCAGACACGACTTAGCCACTGAACAAGCAGAGTGGTAAAGAATATGCCTGCTAATGCAGGAGACACAGATTTGATCCCTGATCTGGGAAGATCCCACATGCCGCGGAGCAGCTGAGCCCGTGCACCACAGGTATGGAGCCTGTGCTCTGGAGCCCATGTGCTAAACTGCTGAAGCCTGTGGGCCCCAGAGCTTGAGCTCTGCAACAGGAGAAGCCACGGCAATGAGAAGCCTACAGACCCCAACTGGGGAGTAGCCCCCAGTTTCCAAAACTAGAGAAAACCTGCACAGAAATGAAGACCCAGCACAGCCAAAAATAAAAAGTAAATAAAATTAAAAAAAAAAAAACCAACAAAAGAACTGAGTATTAATAGGTTGGGAAGCGGAGGTTCGAAGAGTTCCCTACTTAAGGGTGGGAGGAGGTGAACTCTCAGGCATACAAAGAAGGGAAAGAAGTGGCTGTAGGAGAGAAAGTGCAGTTGGTCCCCCAAAGCTTACCTTTGTGCTCTAAGCGCTGGTCCATGCTGGAGCGGGACCTTGGCCATTTCGGACTCTGAGGACGGACTTGAGGTCCCCCTACCCTTTGTCCCTGGGCATGGATTTCCAGAGGCGAGCTCTGTGAGTCCTCCTTCTCTGCTACCCCGAAGAGCGTCCTCCAAGATGACTTTTTCTTGGTGAGGTTTATGGCCTTCTCGCTGGATTGGGAATTTCTGCAGGGCCACGGCCCGTGTGTCCATGCCTCATTCACCTGCCAGCTCTCCTGCCCTTTCTGGGACAGACTCCTTGTTCTTAGGAGCTTCGGTGAGAGGATGGCAGAGGTGTTCTGGAAGACATGGTGTTTGACATAGAACTCCAGGATTTTGAACTCCAAGCTGTCTGGGTCCTCATCATCCAGGGGGATCTCTTCCAGGTCACAGGGGCTGGCAGTGCACATGGTGGGGCTGCAATGACAAAATCCACACGTGTTCTTCCACTTGGGAGCTACCTACTCTTGGTAGGAAAGGGGAGATGGGGTAAAGTAAGCATTTACTGAGCACCTATTCTCTTTGTGGTGATGGAGAAGACTCTTGAGAGTCTTTTGGACTGCAAGGAGATCAAACCAGTCAATCCTAAAGGAAATCAGTCCTGAATATTTGCTGGAAGGACTGATGCTGAGACTGCTCCAATACTTTGGCCGCCAGATTCGAAGAGCTTGACCCACTGGAAAACACCCTGATGCTGGGAAAGATTGAGGGCAGGAGAAGAATGGGGGTGACAGACAATGAGATGGTTGGATGGCATCACTGACTTGATGGATGTGAGTCTGAGCAAGCTCAAGCAGATGGTGAAGGACAGGGAAGCCTGGCTTGCTGCAGTCCATGGAGTCATAAAGAGTCGGATACAACTGAGCGACTGAACAAATTCTCTTTGTGCTGGGAGGCAGGGGGTAGCGAGAGATGGAAAAGCCAGGGTTCTTTCTGCAAGTTCAGATTTGCAGAGATGAGGAGATGTGTACATAGATAACTGCAGACTGAGAGTGTGAGCTAGGAGCTTTAACAAAGATACAGGAGCAAACACAGGAGGCGGGGGAGGAACAGAGAGCTGCAAATAGAGGCAAGTGCAGGCTCCTTGCAGCTGGATCCTGGGGCTTAGAACAATCTGGGCACAGAGCAGACCATAGGTGAGTTTAGGTTGTGTCCCTGGGCCCTGCAACCGGACCCTCGGACCTGGCCCCACCCACCAGTAAGTGGGCACTAGCCCCAGGATGTGGTTTCACCCACCAATGGGAAGGCAACAGTCCCAGGGACTCATGAACCCTAACTTGACCTCTAGTTAACTCAGCCATAACCCTGGGTCACCTTGGGGTTCTGCAGTCAGCCACCTTGTGACCTGACCCTGCCAACCAGCAGCTGGCAGCCTTCACACAAGGCAGGGGCTAACATCCAAATGGGTCGGGGACCAACCAAGCCTACCAGACTGCCCATGGTAGCCAGCCCACCACAGCAGAAGGACGCATACAACCACACAGGGAGCACCCTCGGAGCATATAGTGATGAGAAGGGAGTGAATTCTGGGAGGTAGAGAATCTTTCCTTCAAAAAGCCACTTCTCTAAGATCAGAAAATGTAACCAACCTACTGGCTACAGAGAAATAAGAACAAGTTAGGCAAAATGATGCAACAGAGGAACATGTTTCAAAACAAAGGAATGAGATAAAGCTTTAGGAGAGGAACTGAGTGATGTGGAGATAGGCAATCTACTTAAGAAAGAGTTCAGGGTAGTGATCTTAAAGATGATGCAAGAACCAGGGGGGAGAATGAATGGAGAGTGAGAAGTTAGAGTCTTTTAACAAAGAATGACAAAAGAACAACCAGAGATGAAGAATACAAAACTGAAATGAAAAGTACACTAGAAGGAACTGACAGTAGACTACATGATACAGAGGAATGGATTAGTAAGCTGGAAGACAGAGTAGTGGCAATCATTAATGCTGAATAGAAAAAAAAAAAGAATGAAAAGAAATGAGGAGAGTTTAAGAGACCTCTGGGACAGCATAAGGCACACAAATATTTGCATTTTAGGGCTACAGAAGGAGAAGAGAGTGAGAAAGGGGCTGAGAACATATTTGAAGGCATAATAACTGAAAACTTCCCTACCCCAAGCAAACAACCCAATTGAAAAATGGGCAGAAGACCTGAAGAGACAACTTGTCAAAGAAGAAATACGAATGGCCAATGGGTATGGTAAAAGAGACAACATCGTTAACCATCATAGTTGCCACATTCATATCTCATTAATTATTGAAAATAACAGCTAGTTCTGTTATTACTTCAGCATCTAATAGATGAATTGTTCTATAAAGAAGAATTTTACCTAATCAATTGTTTGGGTACTTCTCTATTATTTTCTATCATAGTTATACTTTCTGTTATTAATTTCTAACTTGGGCTTCCCAGGTGGCTCGATGGTTAAGAATCTGCCTGCAATGCTGGAGACTCAGGTTTGGTCCCTGGGCTGGGAAGATCCCCTGGAGAAGAAAACGGCAACCCACTCTACTGGTGAGAAAATATGACCTGTATGTGATACAGTTTTTGAAATCTGTTGAATCTTGCTATGCCCTATTGTATGGTCAGTTCTCAAAAACACTTCATGTGTGCTTGATCAGAATATGTGTGCTCAAGTTGTTAGGTACATTGCTAAATATGATTATAAAATAAAACTTATTAATTATATCAAAAGTATCATTAATCATCAGAGAAACGCAAATCAAAACCACAATGAGATACGACCTGTCACCTGTCAGAGTGGCTCTCTTCAAAAAGTCTACAAATAGCAAACACCGACAAGGATGTCAAGAAAAGGGAACGCCCATACACTGCTGGTGAGGATGTAAGTTGGTGTGTCCACTGCAGAAAACAGTATGGCTGTTTCTCAAAAAAATAAGTACCATATGACCCAGCAATCTCATTTCTGTGTATATGTCCAAAAAAAAACAAAAACACTACTTCAAAAAGACACATGAACCACAATGTTCATAGCAACAATATTTACAATTGTCAAGATATGTAAACAACCTAAGTGTCCATCAACAGATGAACGGGTAAAAGGATGTGGTATGTATCTGTACACACCCACTCCACACAGTGAGATACTATTATATAAGCTATAAAAGAGAATGAAATTTGCAACAGCATGGGGAGTAAGTGGAATAAGCCAGACAGAGAAAGACAAATATTGTATGATGTCATTTATATATAGAATCTTAAAAAATACAACAAACTAATACATATAACAGTAAAGGAAGAGATTCACAAATACAAAGAAGCTAGTGGTTATCAGTTGGGAAGGGAAAAGGTGAAGGAGTAAGAGAATGGTAGAGGACTAACAGGTACAAACTATTGGGTATAAAAAAATAAGCTACAAGGATATATTGTACAGGACAGGGAAAATAGCCAATATTTTATAATAACTATAGATGGAGTATAACCTTTAAAAATTGTGAATAGTTGTTATATATCAGAAGCTTATATACTATTGTACATCAACTATACCTTAATAAAATAATTTTTTAAACCTATAAAACATGGGTATGTGGACAGAAAAAAAAATTGGCACATGTAAATCACTTAAAATAGTGCATACAAGTGAAAGTGTTAGTTGCTCAGCGGTGTCCAGCTCTTTGTGACCCCATGGACTTACAGCCCATAAGGGTTCTCTGTCCATTGAATTCTCCAGGCAAGAATACTAGAGTGGGTAGCCATTCCCTTCTCCAGGGGATCTTCCCAACCCAGGGATTGAACCCAGATCTCCTGCATTGCAAGGCAGATTCTTTACTGTCTGAGACACCAGGGAAGCCTATAAATGACTATAGGAAACTATATATATAGTGTGTGTGTATGTATGTGTGTAAAGTATACATACCATAAGCTATGAAGCCTGGAACTTGGCTGGCTTTCCCAGCACCTAACATAATCCCTGACACATGGTAACTTCTTGATAAATATTTGAGGAATGAAAGAAAAATACAGTGCTGCCAGATAAAATATGAGACATCTAGTCAAATCTGAACGTCAGGTAAACAATAATTTTTTAGTAGTCCCAAATATTGTGTGGGACATGCTTACATGTCTGTTGTTTATCTGAAATTCATACCTAACAGGGCCTCTTATATTTCTATGCTAATCTGCCAATTCTGTGATTAACAGGTGCTGCTTATAAAAATTGAGATCTGAGACTGTTGGAAGCAAGTAAAGTGGACCCAGGTGGAGGCTGAGCCATCTGAGTCTCATCAGAAAAAGAGTGGTTAAAAAGTGAGAGGAGCGTGGGACACGTGGTTCCAGACTCCGGGGAGTGGCTCGAGGGGCCGGAGGGCAGCGCTGGAAGGCCCCAGGAGAGCATGTATGCGGGTTTTAATTTGGACCTTCCTTTTGAGTTGGGCAGCTCTGGATGCCGTAGGCAGGACATATAGCTGGGTCCTCTAGGAAGCAAGGCCTTGAACTTGCAGCCAGCATACTATGCTCAGGAGAAACCAGGTAAGTTAAACCAAACCAAACCCAAACCTTTCTAATGTACTGTGAAGACTTAAACATGGTGTGTTTGTGGGGGTGTGTGTAATGTGACGACTTTAACAGTGTGTGTGTGTGGAGGAGCATTGTTGTTGGAGAGAGATATGTGTGTGTATGTGTGTAGTAGCGTTGTTGTTGGAGAGAGATAGGGCGCGACTTAAGAAACCAGAGTTTTCTAAGTGTTGATTCAGGAGCAACATCTGAAAAGAGGGGGAAACCTGAGGTCAAGGTGAAGAACACAGCTCTTCCACTTGGTGAAAGAAGAAGTTTTTGTGGTTTTCCAGGTTAGAAAGCATTTGAGTGCTTGGCCCAACCTAGAGGCCAGGCCAAGGGCAAGAGAAGCAGAGGGCCTGGCAGGCCCCAGGAGTGGAGGGTAGTCAGGCCTGGCAAGTGCCTGCAGCTGAGTCAAAGTATCAGTTAAGAAAGACACGTTGGATGCACTTAACAAGTGTAGGGTATTTTTCCTATTAATCTGCGTTGGGAATGAAGGGAGAGCTGTTAAATGGATAGTGAAGTCTTGAAGAAAAGCAGTGAGTTTCTTTATCGCAAATTGCAGTCCTTCTACTCTTTGCTCTTCCTATTTAAAGTCAAGCTTCTCCTAATGGAAACGTACAGGTGAGTTTTATACATAACACTGAGGGAAATGAAGCCCTGGGTGGGGCCCCAGAATGTAAGTTCAGAGCCTGGAGTGCAAATGGTGAATAGCTCCAGAATAACAAGCTCTCCGTGAGGCTTGTTTTAATTCAGTGACTCAGTGGCCCTACCCTTTTGACCCAGTCTTCCTTTATATACCCTCTTCCTTATCTACAACTCTCGCAGACCTACTCCCCAAAGCTAGGTTACACAGCATCTTTTCCTGGCCTCTTTTCTCTCTTGGAGACTTGCTTCTCTGCCCACCCCCCACAACCCCGAAAGTGGTCAAAGTCCTCCGGGTCCCCGGTGGCGGCTTGTCCCCTGGGAGCACCGCAGAGCTGCAGCTGACCTCCAGGATCACCGGATACACTGTAGGGATTTTTCTAGCTCTGGATTCGTTGGTCAAGCTTAGAGTTTGCTTCTTTTCCTGTCGCTGGTTGTGGAGCAAACAGCTCTCGTGCATGCTCCGTGATTCCATTGCACAGAGGCTGTGACCCAGGAGGCTGGACAGAACTCTGCCTTGGCCTGTCCCAGGTGTGAGGGGCATGAAAGACCCCTTGGTCCACCAGGCTCAGCCACAGAGCTGACTTCATCACTCTGGACACACAGGCAAGGCCTGAGTGTAAGATGGGGGGAGGACGCTCATCCCAGAGGGATGTATGCAGACCAGCTGATGAGGTAGGTTTTGTCTGGTTGTGTCACACCTCTCCTTTCGAACTCTCTGCCCTCTCACAGGCCACCCCTCCCCTCCTCTTTCTTCCCTGAACTTCAGACCTTCTGGGATCCTTATCTCTCCCCTACTTGTCATTTCTGAGTAGGACATGGTCTTTAATCCTAAGGGTGAAATGAGGTAAAATGTCTTACCCCCCCTATAATAGCTAAATTGAGAGAACCTCAGGAATGAGGTTAATGAATTAAACACAGACTCAGGCTCTGATTATAGAACAGAGCGGGCAGGAAACTCAGGAGGGAGCCTTCTAGAGGGGAGAAGGAATTCCCATTTCATCTGAGCCCGGTACTGAAGGAAGTCTCTAGGAGGACTAGACCTTGAGCCCAGAGATGCTTTGGGCTCAAAGCCAGGGACTCCTCTGTCTTAAGCCCATTTGTGCTTTGGAGGAGGGAGCTAGTGTTTCCACGGGCTTCTGTCATGCTGTCACATACTCAGACAAGGCCTGCATAGTATTAAAAATGATTCAGCCAGTTATATTTTCTTAACTCCCCCAGCCATTCTGGAGCAAAGGAGAAATGAAAGGGAAACCTAAATGTCTCTCTTTCCCTTTCCTGAAAACCCCTAATTAACTGTACACTTAGCTTTTAGTTTTAGATTCTTACTTTTGCTTCCTGAGACTTACATGGTCAGAACTAAACAAACACAGTAAACGTTAGGTTTACCAGTCCCCAGTTAGAGCGCCTAATGAACACGTCCAGGACTGTAGTTTTCCCCCCTCCCCCGCTCCCCCACGTCCTGCTGGGAAGGCTGAATCTCTCCAGGTGTTACCTGGTCTTCAAGCTGTCAGCAGTTGCTCCTGCTTCGAGTCAGGTGGCTGTAAGGATATGTCTATATCTGAGTCTCTCTCCACAAAACTTAAGAGGAAACTGTGGCCTAGTCTTCTTGGCTCCTAATTTCAGAAGGCCCTTGTGATCTAAGACGCCACCGGAGTGTAGCCTGTTCAGGTTGGGACTGAGGCTGGAGGGAGGCTTAGGAAGGGAGTCACTTCCTTGTTAAGCCCTGCCCTCAGCTATTTAACTGAAGGAGGGGCTGACCTTCGCCCAAGTAATTTGACTCTAGGAGTTCTACATCTTTATTAAGGACTCTCACTGCCTTTAGGACGGGGACAATTATGTGGGTGCCTCACGCCCCCATAGGACTTTACTTTTCCTTGCATCAGTTTCAATCAAGTTGAATCAACCATGTGTGTGCTCAGTTGTGTCCAACTCTTTGTGACCCCATGGACTGTAGCCCTCCAGGCTCCTTGTCCATGGAATTCTCCAGGCAAGAATACTGGAATGGTTTGCCATTTCCTCTTCCAGGGCATCTTCCTGACCCAGGAGTTGAACCCACATTTCTTGAGTCTTCTACATTGGCAGGCCGTTCTTTACCAACTCTGCCACCGGGGAAGCCTTCATCAGTTGAGCAAATGTTTACTTATCACCTCTGTGGCAGGTATGGTCACACGTGTTTAACCTTCCCAGCAAGAGGCAGGTGTTAGGGTGACCATTTTATATCCTAGGAAACTGAGGCTCAGAGAGCTAAGGTATCTTGCTAGTGGTCCCCCATCAGCTGAGTTGAAACCCAAAGCTAGGTCTTTCTATATTATAGCATAGATTGTATTCGAATAGAACCACTGGAAACACTTCCAAAACGGAATCCAACCCCAGCCACAAAATGAAAGCCACAAAAACTGATAAAGGCCACTTGTCACAGTTTAGGTATAGAATTTCCTATGTAAAAGAAAGAAGAAACAAATGATCTGTGCTCTATCCAGATTTTTGACTGAAATCCATGAGCACTGGCTAGTCAAAATGTGAAGATGAAGGAAATGTGCAGGGTGAAAGGGGAATTAAGGCTAATTTCCTAAAAGTGGGGGAAGAACTGGCCATGTAAATATTAGGTAAACAGACTCAAGAGAGACAAATGACAGCAGTTATGGGAAAGTTCTTTGGTGATTTGAAGTGAATTTTAACCAGCAAACTCATATTATTGTTCATAATATATACCAGTCTAGTCAACTTGAGAGATATTAAAGAAATATTGACTGTTTTGTCTTTAAAAAACAGAAAAAACTTCATCTTTTTTTGGAGAAGAAAAGATATATTCATTCGAAATAATAAAAGAATCAACAAATGCTTGTAATCAATAAGTAAATCACATAGTAGGGATGACAGTTGTTATTGGAGTTCAGAGCTCCATAACTTAATAATGACACTGGTGACAAACCATTTAGAGGTCTTGGCAGGTAAGTATGAATACAAGGAAGTAGGAACACCGGGAGTCAGGCTCATTGAAGACAGAGAATGTTCATTAATCATTCAGCTTTGCGGCTCCCACCCCCAACACACTAGCACAAATTAGATGGAGCTCAATACATGTTATATATTAATAGATTAAGCAAAACCTACTTCTCTTTTGATTCTAAAAACACATTGGAGAGTGAGGCTCAAGAGGGAGAGGATATATTTATAATTATTGCTGATTGACGTTGTATGACAGAAACCAACACAACACTATGAAAATAAAACAAATGCACATTTGCTATAGAAAACTTGTAAAACAAAAAATAGCATGCATAAAGACCACCAGTCACCCAGTGATAAATAGTTAAAAGCTTGATGTAATTCCTTCCTTCTGTGACAGTATCACTTTGCTACCCTTGAGGTGTCTGGGTGGCCCACTGGCTGTTTTCTGCAGACTGCCCTCAGTCATGCCTCTACCAGGATGCTCCCCTGCAGTCACACGGACCAAGTGACCCCTGCCCCTTGTTAAGAAGCAAACAACAGACCCCAAATGGAGTCACTTGTTGGGCCCATGGCAGCAGACCAGGACTTGATGCCTAAGCTGATTATAATTTCAGCCTTCCCAGGAATGTGATTCCAGCCAAGCTGGAATTTCCTGGTCAGTCTTGGGAAATCTGTTCCCTTCAGGAGTGAGGCCTTGCCCAAAACAATGCATCTTTGCTGATAATTTCCTTTTTTCTGCTCCCTTGCTGCCTTTTAAAAACCTTTCCTTTTCTGCAGCTCAATGGAGTTCCTCTTTACTTGCTAGATGGGATCCTGTCTGGTTCATGAATCATTCAATAAAGCCAATTAGAGCCTTAACAGTTAACTTTTTGTTATTTAACAGATGTGACGGCAGCAGAGGGATGAAGGAGACTCCTGATGGCTTCATGGACAATGAAAAACACCGGTGAGGTACCTGTGAGACCCTTTTTGAGCTCACTGTCTTTCTGGGGGCTGTGGGTAATTTTCCTCTTGGTTTTTTTTTTTTTAGTCTTTATTGGATTTGTTACAGTATTGCTTCTGCTGTTTATGTTCTGATTTGGGGGGCTATGAGGCCTGTGGGATTTTAGTTCCTGGACCAGAGATCGAACTGGCACCCCCTGCATTGTAAGGTGAAGTCTTGACCACTGGACCAATAGAGAAGTCCCATCCCTCTCTCTCTGCATCCAGCTCCCAATCTGATTGGCATATGGAGCAGATCAGCTTCTGCTGGTGAATGGTTCTACCCCCAGCCAACTGAGTTAAGCCCCTAGCCTTTCAGATAATTCGCAGGTTTTAAGTGGAAAAACCCCAAAGCTTGATTCTGTCCAGGTGGAGCCTCCAGGTTGCAGTTTCACTTGTTAAATCCCCATTGTTGGTTCAGTCCATTTCCTTGGTCAAGGTTCTGTGGAAATTGTTGAGGTTCACAGGCCTTCTCTGGGCCAGGTCATAGTGGCACCTCTTGGTCACTGCTGGTATGTCCAAATGCGCGTGTTTGTCTTGTTTTATGTAAATGCTATTGCTAGCAGGGGTCTCAGAGGCCAAAAAGCTGCAAAAATTGGTGGACACAGGTTAAGTGTATGAACCATTGCTGCCTAAATAAAAACTTGAGTTTTGAGACAAGTTGGTCTTAGAATAGGTTAGACCTACAGAAGGTTATTGCCAACCTCAGGAAAACTTCTCTGCCATGAGGTGCACTGTAAAACACATACAATACCCAACCCAGCTTCCCACCCTTGTAGATTTTCCTTTGGCTCCAAGTAATCCAAACACTTAGCTCACAGTATCCTTACATTGTTTCTTTCTTTCTTTCTTTTTTTTTTTTTTTAACTTTTATCTTGTATTGGAGTATAGCAGATTAATAACATTGTGGACAGTGAAGGGACTCAGCCATACATATACACGTATCCACTCTCCCCAAAACTCCCCTCCCATCCAGGCTACCATGTAACATTGAGTGGAATTCCCTGTGCTATACAGTAGGTCCTTGTTGGTTATCCATTTTAAATATAGCAGTGTGTACATGTCCATCCCAAACTCCCTAACTATCCCTTCCCACACCCCTACCCCCAAACTCATTCTCTAAATGAGTTTATTTCCATTGGATTCTTAAATTCTAGAGTCAAGCATGCCATCTTCTCAGTTCAGTTCAGTAGCTCAATCATGTCTGACGCTTTGTGATCCTGTGGACTGCAGCACGCCAGGCCTCCCTGTCCATCACCAACTCCTGGAGCTTGCTCAAACTCATGTCCATCAAGTTGGTGATGCAATCCAGCCATCTCATCCTCTGTCGTCCCCTTCTCCTCCTGCCCTCAAGCTTTCCCAGCATCAGGGTCTTTTCCAATGAGCCAGTTCTTTGCATCAGGTGGCCAAAGTATTGGAGTTTCAGCTTCAGCATCAGTTCTTCCAATGAATATTCAGGACTGATGTCCTTTAGGACTGACTGGTTTGATCTCTTTGCAGTCCAAGGGACTCTCAAGAGTCTTCTCCAACACCACAGTTCAAAAGCATCAATTCTTCAGTACTCAGCTTTCTTTATAGTTCAACTCTCACATCCATACATGACTACTGGAAAAACCATAGCTTTGACTAGACGGACCTTTGTTGGCCAAGTAATGTCTCTGCTTTTTAATATGCTATCTAGGTTGGTCATAGCTTTTCTTCCAAGGAGCAAGCATCTTTTAATTTCAAGGCTGCAGTCACCATCTGCAGTGATTTTGGAGCCCAAGAAAATAAAGTCTGTCACTGTTTCCATTGTTTCTCTATTTGCTGTGAAGTTATGGGACCAGATGCCATGATCTTCGTTTTTTGAATGTTGAGTTTTTACCCAACTTTTTCACTCTCCTCTTTCACTTTGATCAAGAGGCTCTTTAGTTCTTCACTTTTGCCATAAGCGTGGTATGATCTGCATATCTGAGGTTATTGTTATTTCTCCCAACAATCTTGATTCCAGCTTGTGTCATCTTCTAGCACACCTTATTTTATGTCTAAAAACCATGGTCCCTGAAGCTATCTCCAAAAATGGCAAAATCTTACTATTAATGAAAACAACCTAGGTTTACAATGCGCATTCTGGAGAATGTTCCAGTTAGATATAGTTGTTCATTTAAGATGTATAGTTGAAACTATGGTTTTCCAAATTAAGTAGAACAGGATACTTATTTTAATTGGTCTACAGTTCAGTTCAGCTGCTCAGTGGTGTCCAACTCTTTTTCACTGCAGCACGCCAGGCCCATTGCCCATCACTAACTCCTGGAGTTTACCCAACTCATGTCCATTGAGTCAGTGATGCCATCCAACCATCTCATTCTCTGTCATCCCCTTCTCTTGCCCTCAATCTTTCCCAGCATCAGGGTCTGTTCCAGTGGGTCAGCTCTGTGCATCAGGTGGCCAAAGTATTGGAGTTTCAGCTTCAACATCAGTCCTTCCAATGAACATCCAGGACTGATTTCCTTTAGGATGGACTGGTTGGATCTCCTTGCAGTCCAAGGGACTCTCAAGAGTCTTCTCCAACACCACAGTTTAAAAGCATCAATTCTTCGGCACTCAGCTTTCTTTGTAGTTCAACTCTTACATCCATACATGACTACTGGAAAAACCATAGCCTTGACTATATGGACCTTTGTTGGCAAAGTAATGCCTCTGCTCAGCATATTTTTAATATGCTGTCTAGGTTGGTCATAACTTTCCTTCCAAGGAGTAAGCATCTTTTAATTTCATGGCTGCAGTCACCATCTGCAGTGATTTTGGAGCCCCCCAAAATAAAGTCTGCCAAATTGGTCTACAGAGCACCTTAAAAGCTTCAAAATAACTTCATTAAAAAACTTGTTATGGAAGGGAAAAATGAACTACACTGGAGATAAGAGGTACCACCCATTTTTCCCCACTTTCCGTCCTTAGTGAAAACTCACATTTTCCTGATTCTCTGAACTGCCTCTCCATTGGAGAGACTGTTAAACAGTTACCAAGTAAAACCTCCTGAGGTGCAGGTGAACAATACTTAAGAACAATACCTCATTAGGTATTGTTCATTCCTTGGTCAAAGACAAAATGAAGGGCCATAATTAAAGAATTTCCTCAATTCAGGGAGGGTCTTCACCTTTTTTTGAAGAGTTCAGAATCCTTACTGGGGCTTGTGACTGTAGGCTGCCCATTCCTTTTCAGCTTGTACAGGGTGTCAGTAGGATTTGGAAAGCTTGAAGACAGATGCGGGAAGCAGAAGGCATAATCCCAAGGATAATTGAGATCTTCTCCAGCATGGTCCTTTTTTTTTTTTTTTTTAAATATGAGCAGCTTATTTATTTGTAACATTTATTTATTTGACTGTGCCAGATCTTAGCTGCAGCATGTGGAATCTTCTAGCATTTTAGTTGTCGCATGTGGGATCTAGTTCCTTGACTAGGGATCAGACTTGGGTCCCCTGCATTGGGAGCACAGAGTCTTAGCCACTGGACCACCAGGGATGTCCCCAGCGTGGCCCTTTTATGACCAGGTGAAACTCACAACATAGCATCTGACCTTTTAAAAGCCATTCTTAGGGTCTTCCCACCCACATGGATTGGTCTTTGATTCAAACATGCAGATCAAAGAATGGTGAATTTGTGGCAGACTTAAAAGTCCTGTTTGGAAGGGCTCCTCCTAGGACATTCTGGATTCCACATAGTAAAGGAGGACACTCAACCCACTCTAGCTGCCCTGCAGGTAAATGGATTATCCCCTGAGATCAGTGGGTTGATAAGAAAGGAGAAAATAGGGCAGAAGGCCACTGACCTGATTGAACTCATAACCACTTTGAAAGGACTTTGACCAAGATCTTAAAGATCCTTCAACAGCTGTAAGGCCAGAGACCTAAAATAACACCTGATTTCCCCACCTGGCTCCCTCCTGGGGCTCCACCATCCAAACATGGCCTGAGGATTGATGTTTCCTTTGTAATTAATTGGGACAATGGAAAAAAAGATTATCTTCAAAGATCTATGCAAATTCCTCAAAAATCCACTCAAATGCCCCTAAGGAAGGACCCCCATTTGGCTCCTCCCAGGACTCATTCAACTCTAAGGTAAACTACTACCCTTAAACAGCCAAGAGGAAATCAAATTAATAGAAAATCGTACCAAATTTTGGTAGATACCAGGGCTAGACTTGCTACTTTAAATCCCACTCTCAGAAATCTCAGAGTAAAAAAAAAAAAAAAAGTTTCCTTATTGGGAGTATCCAGTGAAGTTCAGAAAGAAACACCATCTCAACCTATAACAAATATTTCTGGGACTTTTTACCAAAGAGCATTCTGCTTTGCTCTGTGACCCACCCCTGGTCCATTTTAATAGATGGCAGAGATCTCCTTTCTAAATTAAAAAAGGATAATATGTTTTGCTCCTCTTACAATTTCGTGATCAACCTGAACATGATCTCTGTTTTTTTTTTTTTTTTTTTTACTAATCTGTCTTTGATACAGAAGAAGAGGAATTCCAGTAAAGATCCCCTCATGTAGCCGAGGTGCCTGAAAATCGGTAGGCTGCTTTTAATTCTGACAGTGGGAAATTTAAAAGCGCAGAGCCTATAAAAATCCAGAGAGATCTGACTAAACCTCTTCCTAAGAGGCCTCAATATCCATTAAAACCTGAAGCCACACAGGGCCTCATATTAATAATAAAAGACCTAATTGCCCAGGATCGTTCCCTGTATCCCGAAACTCACTGATCTTGCCAATCCAGAAACCTGATGGGAGGGCCTGGTGATTTAGCCAAGACTTAAGAATTAGAAATAAGACAGTCTTATTAATAAGTCTTAAATAATAAGATTATTTCAGGGTGGCTCAGTGCTGTAGACTTTTGTTCAACCTTTGTCAGCATCCCTGAAGACCCAAGTCAATATTTATTCACCTTTACTTGGAACAATCAACAATATACCTAGACAATCATGCCCCAAGGGTTCACTGAGGCCCCTTCTTACTTCATCAAGGTCTAAGCACACTCCAGTCCCCCTGGGAAATCAATGCTTTTGTAATATGGGGATGACTTCTTGCCATGCTCAGTTACCAAAGACGCACTCATAAAATATTCCACTTACTTGCACAATGCTTAGCTGAAAAAAAACATGAAGTCTTTGAATAGAATCTCAATTATTTTTGGACATTGTTCATTAGCTAAAGAATCCGCCTGCAGCGCAGCAGACACAGGAGATGTGGGTTCAATCCTTGGGTCAGGAAGATCCCCTGGAGGAGGAAATGGCAACCTATTCCAGTGTCCTAGCCTGAAAAATCCCATGGACAGAGGAGTCTGGCAGGTTACAGTTCCTGGGGTCACAGAGAGCTGGACACAACTGAACACACACATGCATTGATTGCCTAGGTCAGAAAGTAAGCACTGAAGGCATCTAGTTATTTCCAAAAAGAATTAAGTTACTCCAAGAATTTCCTAGGCCTACAACTAGGCCTACAGCTTTGTGAATTTTTAGGCCTATTTGGTTATGCAGACTATGGGGTCCTAATTTTTTTCTGATTGCTTTTCTCCTTTATGCTGTGCTTAATTGCTCAGTCCTATCTGACTCTTTGTGACCCTACAGACTGTAGCCCACCAGGCTCCCCTGTCCATGGGATTCTCCAGGCGAAAATACTAGAGCGGATTGGCATTTCCTTTTCCAAGGGATCTTCCCAACCCAGGGATCAAACCCAGGTTTCCCACATTGCAGTCGGATTCTTTCCCATCTGAACCACCAGGGAAGCCGTCTCTACTTTATGAACTTACTAAAACTTCAGTTCCCAAGTCCCTTTTCTGGGAAGATAAACTCGAACAGGCCTTTTTAAGACTAAAAATAGCTTCCCAAGAGCCACCTGCCCCCAGGCTACCTAACGATTCAAAACCTTTCACCTTATCTGTACAGGAGAAAAATAACCAAGCTCTGGGAATGTTCACACAAGAACACAGCCCTAAGCACAGACCTATTGCCTATTACAGCATGCAGAGGCTCCAATTGCTGGTGCCTGTCCCAATTGCCTTAAAGCTAGAGCGCCAGCTGCAAAGTTAGTAGAACCTCTGCAGAACTAACTCTAGGGAAAGACATCGACAAACTCCACAGTGTCTGGTTCTCTGCAAGGAGAGATCTTTCTGCTTTCACCACCTAACCTACATCTTAAACGTTGCAGTTTTTTTGGTATGTGATGTATGTTTTATTTATTTAAAATTTGATTGAAGTGCAGTTGATTTACAGTGTTGTGTTAGTTTCAGCTGTATAGCAAAGCGATTCAGTTACTCACATATGTGCATCTTTTTCATATGCTTTTCCACTATGGTTTGTCACAGGATGTTGAATATCATTCCCTGTGCTATACAGTGGGACCTCATTGCTTATCCATCCTAAATATATAATAGTTTGCATCTGCTAACCTGAAACTCCCAATCTTTCCTTCCCCAACTCTTTTCCCCCTTGACAACTACAAGTCTGTTCTTATATGTCTATGAGCCTGTTTCTGTTTCATAGATAAGTTTGTTTGTGTCATATTTTGGATTCCACATATAAGTGATATCGTATGGTGTTTGTCTTTCTGATATACTGAATTTAGTATGATAATCTCTAGGCCCACCCATGTTGCTAACACTGAAGCTTTCTCAGGCCTGCCATATTATGATCCCTGCCCCACAAAGGTGAGCCCCAAGATTGTGAGGCATTAATGTCCTGTTTTGTGACACCATGTCCCCATTTATGGGGACCCTAGGGGAAGGCTACCCACTCCAGTATTCTGGCCTAGAGAACTCCACGGACTGTATAGCCCATGGAGTCAGACATGACGTTCACTTTCACTTCCCTTTGACTAATCCTGATCTAATTTTGTTTGTTGATGGGTCATCTTGTGAATAAAGTGAGTAAAGGAATTTCCAAGCTGGTCATACTGTTACGATTCAATATGAGCCACCTGTAAGGGGGAACCTCCCACAGCAAAGAATGAGGCTGGTTTAAATGAAACTTATGACAAAAGGAGCACCAGTTATTAGGAAGAATACCTGTGAAGGGGTTCATAGTATGCTACCCCAAAACACGCAACTTTGGCTCAGGGATATTTTGAGTTGAAGGCCATTAAGCAGAAGCATGCCTAAGAAAAACTCTCTGCCTTCTACTTCTGCCAAAAAGGAAGGAGGATTGTTACCTACTGGAGACAACTTAGTCTTACTAGCTTAGAGCTGCCATGTGAGCAATCTATACAATGAACCTTGCTAAAAACATCCAGATCTTCCATTAGTTCCCTGTGTACATTTACCTTCTCACAGTTTGTCACCCTGTAAGCCTAAAACCCTTTTCCTTTATCTTGTCTTTTCTCTACAAATTTATTGTCCCCCTCACCAATCTTACTGAGGTAACTTGACAAATAAAATCGACCTATACTTAAAATATACTTGATGATTTGATACAGGTATTTCATAATGAAAGGGTTTTGTATTGAGTTAATGAACACATCCATCCCCTCACTTATTTAATAATTACTTATTAACTTTCCTATTGGTGAGAACACTCAGGTTTTACTTCCTTAGCGAATTTTGATAATACAACACAGTATTATCGTCTTTAGTCACCATGTTGCACATTAGAACCTCAGAACTTAGTCATAACTGAAAGTTTGTACTCTCTGCTTCCCTCCCACCCCCTGACAACTACCATTATAATCTCTGGTTTCTATGAGTTTGACTTAAAATTTTTTTAGATTCTCCGTACAAGTAATACTATGCAGTATTTGTCTTTGTCTGGCTTATTTCAGTTAATATAATGTCCTTTAGTTTCATCCATGTTGTTGCAAATGGCAAGTTTTTTTTTCTGTTTTCACATCTGAAAATATTCTCTCTCTTTGTCTCTGTTAATATCTATCTATCTATTCTAATAAAGGCTTTCTTCTTTGGGTGATGCTGTTTCTTGCCTTATCCCCCTGACTAGGACTTTGAGTATTATGTTGGATAAAAGTGGCAAGGGTGGACATCCTTGTCTTGTTCCTGATCTTTCAGCTTTTTACTGTTGAGTATGCTAACTGTCAGAGAAGGCGATGGTACCCCACTGCAGTACTCTTGTCTGGAAAATCTCATGAATGGAGGAGCCTGGTAGGCTGCAGTCCATGGGGTTGCTAGAGTCGGACATGACTGAGCGACTTCACTTTCACTTTTCACCTTCTTGCATTGGAGAAGGAAATGGCAATCCACCCCAGTGTTCTTGCCTGGAGAATCCCAGGGACGGGGGAGCCTGGTGGGCTGCCGTCTGTGGGGTCACACAGAGTCGGACACGACTGAAGCAACTTAGCAGCAGCAGCATGCTAACTGTGGGCTTGTCATATATAGCTTTAGATACTATGTGTTTCTTTTATACCCGATTTGTTGAGAGTTTTTAATCATAGGATTGAATTTGTCAGCTGCTTCAGATGCTTTTATTGAGATGATCATATAATTTTTATCCTTCATTTTGTTATTGTGATATATCACACTGATTCATGTGTATGTTGAAACATCCTTGTATTCCAGGGCTAAATCTCACATGATCATGGTATATGATCCTTTTAATGTACTGTTTTCTAGTACTTTTTGAAAAGTTACATCTATGTTTATCAGGAGTATTAGCCTTTAATTTTCCTTTCTTGTAGGTTCTTTATTTGGCTTTGATATCAGGAAAGTGCTGGCCTTATAAAATGACTTTGGAAGTGTTCCTTCCTCTTTGTTTTTTTGGGAAAAATTTTGAGAGAGATTGGTATCAATTTTGCTATAAATATTTGATAGAATTTACCAGTTAAAGCCATCTCTAGTCCTGGATATTTGTTTGTTGGGAGGTTTTTTTTTAATTACTAATTCAATTTCTTTGCTAGTAATTATTCTATTCAGATTTTTCTATTCATGATTCAATATTGGTAGGTTGTATGTTTCTAGGAAATGTATCTATTTCTTCTAGGTTATCTAATCTGTTGGCATATAATTGTTTATAGTGATTTCTTATGATTCTTAGTATTTCTGCATTTTCAGTTGTAACATCTCCTCTTTCATTTCTGATTTTATTTACTTGATAGTAATGCAAATAATTCCTTTCATAAAATGCAAATTGTCTCTTATGGAATGCAACTGTTTATCATTGTGGGGAAAAACCAGTCCATGGGTATGGACTGGTTTTTCCAGTTTTGCCTCTATTTGTAAAATCATTTCAGTATTTATCTGACTATAAGTGTGCAGTAGCGTGAAGTCTCCTTTGAATTGGTTGTAACATTTTAATTGGTTCTATTATTAGTTAATGAGTTAAGTAAAAGGTTTAACCCGTGTTCTGAGAGTTGACAAAGATTCTAGCCTCGATCAAATTCTGAGCTTTTCTTGACTAGTCCTTTAAAGGTGTGAACACAACACTAACAGCTCATAGCTACATCTCTAGGATGACCCAACCCAACCCCTGCACCCCCCTCCCCCCACCCGCCTTCAAGTGTCTGGCTGAGAACATAATTTGCTATTTGTTCCAACCAACACCTAAACGTAGGGTCCCTGTTCCCCAGGGTCTGTAGGAGGAGAGAAGCCTAAGAAAGCCAGATGGTTTCATGCAGAAACCTCCCCTTCCTATTTTCTGTAATGTATCACTCCCCTGACTCTACTGAGTCCCCATTCTGTTCCTATTCCCTCATTCTCCCTTCGAAATGCACAAATCCAAATTCGGTTCACGTTGAACTGACTACTGCCGTAGTCTGTTACTGATTAAAGTCTATCCTTACCACATTTACTGGGTCTGTCTTTGCCAGAGTCATGATTTTACCTTTAAAAAAATTATCTACTAACTCTGATTAAATTACTCATAACATCTCTCTGGACCTTCATGTTCCCTTCAGGCTATTCTTTGATTGTCTGCTTAACTGACTGAGAGGCAGGTGGGTAGAAATCTCAAGATTCTGTTGGTGGCTGTGCTTTAATCAATGCCTTAGTTATTAATACATTTGCCGATAATATAGGTATATTATCGTAGTAAAAGGCTGAGGCTCCAAAGGTGGTTTGGAGTTGAATACTGATCTCGCCTCTTACTAAATGAGAGGTGTTTTGAAGATGGAAGTAAAAGAAAGACACTTTGAAGTTGAGGCTGAAAGGAAGTTATTGGGCTTAAAAATTCCATGTATGAAAGATGTCTGGAGGAGATGTTAAAGAAAACTTATCTGTCTCTTGTGTTGTGTCACTGTTGTGATCAGGACTGTCATGATAGGTACAGGGGCTACCTCAGTGGGGTTTTGCATAGGGAAGAGAGACTTGGCTTAGCTGTGAATATGATAAGGAAAAGTGGGAATTCATAGCCAAGGAGCAGAGTTGGGAGTCGGGGGAGGTGGCACCAGTGGATGAAAAATTACTAAGGTAGAATTAGGAGTAAGGAGAGATTCTGGCTAAAATGACCTGATAGGATTCTTGGTGAAGGCAAACCAGGGTGACCAGACATTACCTGAGGAATGGTTGAGGATGAAGAATTTAATCAGATATCAAGGGTGGGAGATTCTGGCTAAACTGACTTAGCAGGATTCTTGCCAAGACTGGGCTCCTGGATAATGTGCCCAATGATGGGACCTAGCTGGGCTCAGAGGGGCCTGACTAAAGTTTGTTCAGGGACAGTCTTTGACAAGGACTGTAACAAAAAGCAAAGATAGGTCTAGATAAGTGTCAGACTGAGCTGAGGTTCTTGAAAATGTAAATGACAAAAGAAGGGGTTTTTCAGATTCAGTTACAATAACAGAAGGCAGAAAGAAAACAGAACCACTCTGATTCAATTTGACTCCTCTCTTCTATACCAAGGAAAGCAGTCTCACTGGGAATGACAGTGAGAAGTTAGAGCTTTAGATGACAGAGATGTGTTGAGCATCTTTAAGTAGACCTCAGGCCCACGGTAGGAAGACCCAGAACCACCGTTTATAACAGAGAAGAATAGATCTGACTCCATATTGCATGTGTTCCCTTAGCTCTAATCCCTGTGTGGTGTTCCTGTGCTTGGTCATGCTGGCTCTGAATCTTTCCTAAAAGAATGTTCTCTCTAGCCTGAAATAAACAGGCTAGCATATTCTCAGGTCTCTGACCTTTAAAGAGATAGCATTTTCCCATTCATATAGAGATAAAAAGTTGCAAAACAGAGAATAACATTTGTCCTGTTAGAGGTTTATAGGAACATCCTGATCAAACCTATGTAGACAGCTGCAAGAACAAAGGATTCCTGCACCAAGAAGCTTATAACAAGCAGCCACATCTCTCTCCCCTTTTCATATAAAAGAAGTCATTAAAATGGTTCTTTGGAACACTAGTCCATCATCTTCTTTGTCTGCTGGCTTTCCAAAGAAAATCACTATTCTTTGCCACAAACCTCATCTCTCAATTTATTGACTTGTCATTTTGATAGGGATAGAGTGAAGGGACAAAGTAGGTGATTAAATAGTTAACCCCACTAGGGGATTGTATTAATAAGTAGAAAAAATATGGGAGATTCCCTGTAAGTTAAAGATTTCTCAAGAAAGCAGATTTGCTTAACCACAAAATCAAGCAGGCTTGCTTAGCGAAAAATACAAAAACATCCAACAGAAGCACGAGACATGCCCCCCAACAATAAAACGATGGTACATGGGATCTGTATCCTGTCCATTGAGCTCAGTGAATTAATGATCCCTAGGACATGCTCTCTGCACACATAAAAGACAATATAGTTGGTGGACCTAGCCTGACCATGCAGGGACAAGCAAACTCTCCTGCCAGACCTGGCGGAGGAAGTGATGATGGAAGCATGACATTCACTCAAGAAAGACAAAGAAGTTGTTCTCCCCTTCCCCACTTTCCCTTTGATTTTAAAGCCCAGTAAGTTCTCAGGGTGGGGTGCCCCCTTGCCTGTCTGCTTTTAAGCCTCACAAGTGTCATGTTCTAATAAATCACTTCTTATCTATCTCTTTGCTCTCGATGATTCTTCTCTGTGCTGACACATGAAGGACTATGGTACTGGAACTCTTTGGAGCCCCTGAAACGACACCCACATGGTTTCATTTTGGCGAGCAGTACAAGCTTGGACTCAGTAACACCATTGGATGATGCTAGGTGACTGGGGATAACTTGCATGCTTGTCAGGACTTGGCAGCCTGGCCAAACCTCACACAGATGTTAATTCTCCACAAAATCCTCTACTGAATTATCAGGCAGACGATTTATGAACCTTTAGAGTAGGGAGTTCCCCATGTTCACTGTGAGTTGGTTGGGACAGTTTAATCCCATCTCCCCAGATCAGGGGGTGCTTTTGAGGAAGTGAGCATTGACTCCAGCAAGGTTTTTGATAAAAATCTCATGAGATGAATGTGAACAAGTTGGGAAATTGCAATTTAGATGATGCTGTAACTGCAAAACTTTTCAGCTGGGTTTTCCTTTATACTCAAAGTGTGTGTTGATGGAATGAAGCAATTGATTCTCTGGACTGTTTACTTCTCTGTCTCCTTTATTGCCTTGGGTGTGTGAGCTTGGGAAAATTGCTCAGCTTCCCTGGTTCTCAGTATTATATAAAAAATGCTTCAATCTCTAGTTGTTTATGACTCCATGAGAAACTGGTTCACGTATGCCTGGAGGGATGTGATTTATTTCTGAGTTCTGTCCTTGATTCTGCTTGACATTTTTCATGATTGACTTACCTAATGGCAAGTACATGGTTGATACAAAGAGGTGAGAGAACACATGGATGGATAAGCATTCAAGCCCCAGGGTCAGACCGTCCTGGAATATGAACCTTGGGTCTGTCACTTCCTAATTGGATCCTGAGCAGATTTCTTGACTTCACTAGTCCTGATTTTCTATTTGCTTGAATAATAACAAAAACAGTAACAATAATAATAGATTCCATGTAAAGACTAAATAACTACATAAGATACTACATGAAAAAAACACTTATCAAGGTGCCTGGCCCAAAGACAGTTCTCCAGTAACTGTTAGATCTTACTGTTACATTATCACTAAGTTGGGAGAATTTATATTGGATATTTTAAAACGTAGTATGTTTTAAAAATTACTGTAGGGCCAATCTATAAGCCTAAAGTTAGAATGTAGTCCTACTTACTAAAGCCCAAAGCCCAACGTTTAGGATTAACTACTCAACTGCCTGTGAACAGAATGAGACTGACCTGGCTTCAGAGCAGTTCATATCAAAATCATTTTAGGGATTTTGGGCAACTGCCCGATGAACGTGAATCATCAGCGTGGTATGGCTTCCAGAAAAGTCAGTGTTGTCTTAGGCTGAATTAATGGGGGTGCAGAAGAGGCTTATGGTGCCATTTATACTCTCCTCTTGGGAAGGCAGAACACGCCTACAGAGCTGAGGTCATTTCCGCCCTTGTGTTTTTTATTGAGGAAGTAAAGCAGGATGCTAGACAGCAGGAGTTCAAATCCCAGCTCTACCGAGACTAGCTCTATGACCTTCAGTGAGTTACCCAACCTCTCTGTGCCTCTGCTTTCTCATCTGTATAATAGGAATAATACAATTGGTACCTATCTGTTAGGGCTGTCGTGAGGATTCAATGGGATGTCAGTGTGAACATAAAAAGTGCTTATAATAATAATTGCCACAGAAGGGATGTTGCTGCTGGTGGTAGTGGTATCATCACCGTTCTAAGGGCCTTGGCAGTTTCTCCCAGTGACATGAGCACAACGGTGCTGGGTGCTGCCACCCATATGACAGGCAGAATATTGAATAAATTCTCCTCCGCCTCTCCCCTTACCCCTGGCCCAAACACACCCACCATTCCCATGATACAGGAGGGGCTTCAGAACACTTTTGGACTCTTCCCTAAACTGGAATGCTCAAACTCATACTCTTTTGGGTCTCCACCACTAGACTTTGGTGATCAGTGTGTTCAGTGCCCTCATTTTCAATATTCTCAAGGCCACAGAGGAAGTTAAGAACCAAGGTCAAGTCCATACCTTGCTTTCTCTCCACTCACCACCTGCCTCCTTCCCCACCCCTGCTCATCAAAGTCTTTCAAACTCCAACTCAAATCCCACCTCTTCCTAGAAACCTTTCTAGATGCTCCCTAATGGAATTGGTCTCCTCTTTCCCCTTAGCTACACCATAGCAAGTTTTGAACATTGATTATAGTACTTATCAGTCTTCTTTGTATTAGGGTCTATTGTCCACGCCTCTGTCTTCACCCTGTTTGCCTGAAGAACAAGGAGATCATTTATTCACTTTATAATCACACTTAGCATGTGCGTGGTGCTTTGCATAGATAGGCCATCCTGACATGATCGTTGGACTTGGTTATTAAGGTTGTGCAATGTGGACTATTTCTCAGAAGAGAGAAGATCTGGAGGGAATGGAACTGATTCTCAGGAGGAGGATGGATTGGATTTAGCTACTGAGCTTCAGAGAACAGGAGGAGGACCAGGGTGGGGGCAGATTTGGTCTGGCTGTTTGGAGAGAACCCTTCGCAATGACAGACGTTTAATAAGGAAAGGGGCACCTTATGAGAGGTGAGTCTCCATCAGTGAAGATATTCATATGGAAGCTTGGTGACCACTGTCAGGGATGAAGCAAGCAGGAATACAGGATACAGCCCCCAAGTCCCCTGTTTGCTAGCTACACTCAGCATCACTCAAGATCTTGGTGCCATTTTAGGGTCCACACCTAGGTGCAGACACAGTAGAGGTGTAGGATGTCCAGCAGGGTTGAGAGGGACCCGATCACTACCCAGGGAGACCTGTCTCTCTCAGGTTCATTCTTAGCTTTGCTAGTCCAGGGTGCGAAGGGCCTGTACCTCCACAGACAACCAGCTCCTCTCCCTACTTCCTCTAGTTCTGTAGAATCTCTTTCCTTCCCTTTCCTCCTCTGCTCCTTGCTACCCTGTGTACCCAGAAGGCCACCTTCATGTGAACTTTCCAGAGTGGAGTGTCCTGAGTGTCTTGGTTATATCCCAAGGCTCCCAGCTTAGCTTATAATACTCGGTTATAGTGTGATTCAGACCTTACAAGAATTCCACATAAAGGCCTCAAACCTATCTCTTCTTGGCTCTTAACCTTGGAGCTATAGTTTTTACATTTATTCTGATCATTCCATTCCATTTTCATTTTTCTTTCTTTTTCTTCTTCTTTTTTGTTGCTGCACACAGCTTCAGAGTTTGTGGGGTCTTAGTTCCCCCACCATGGATGGAACCAGGGCCCCTGGCAGTGGGAGCACAGAATCCTAAGCGCTGGACTGTCAGGGAAGGCCCTCCATTTCATTTTCAAATGATGGATTTAGCTATGTTTGGATTCCAGATATATGTCTATGGTTAGAAATGTTTCTTTTTTCACAGCCTCCCACCAACAAGTATGTACCTACTCCTTGGGCATTGCCCTCAGGACCCTGTTTTTTTGAGCCTCCTTTCCAAGACATCTCCTCAGCCTCTGTATACCCAAGTATCAATTGTGACCTCCTGTTATCCCCCTATCTTGCCCCCACCCCCAAGGTCTACCTAGTTTTCTTCACAACACAGTTTTGCTTCTTACCATTGGCCCTGAGCATCTCTGCCATCTGGCCTCATCCCTAAGGTTCTTGCTCAGAGAGGTCAGGTCTGTAGACCTGACCTTCACCAACCTGATAAATCTACAGTCTCCAAAGCATCTGGCTTCACAACATTCTAGCTGGCACTAAACTTAAGAGTGGGTTCTACTTCCAAAGTTCATCTGTAAGGGACTTATTTAGAACTCACGTTTTTCTCTTGAAGTAGTATTCTTCATGGTGGGGAGTTTTGCCAGACCAGTTCAGGAGAGCCCATTTAACTTGTAGGGTTAAGCTGAATTACCAGCACTATGGAATCCTTAGGAGTAGCAATGGTGGTGTAAAATACCATCACAGTGTAGAACAGTGTTTCTATGGGAACATATGTTCGGTATTCCAACTTGGAATGCTGACTCTTCTGTAACCGTAGTTAGACTGGGGATGCCTCTCAGCTCTATATTGAAAGAAAAGAAAAAAACACAATACAATTTATTGAGAGATTTCTATGTACCGGGCAGTGTAAACTCATTATGAGAGTTGTACTGTTTCATCCCCACATGGACCCTCTGATGGAGCAGTGTGTAGGTCCTGCTATTATTCCCTCTTTACAGATGAGAAAATGGAGACCAAAAAAGACTGATCATAATGACTTTAGACAGAGATTCTTAAAAAAAAAAAAAGGAGTCTGGTGAATGCCTGGAAAGGAACTTCAGTCCACAAGATTAAGGGGTGAGAAGAGAATCAGCGATGGGGCACAGATGGAATAAGGATTAGGTTGGGGTTGGGCAAGGTGGAGACCAGGGCAGTGGGACCGTCTGGAGGGAGCCTGGCTCAGGGTAGGAAGTTGTTAGACATCACATATTCTCTTCCCTTGTGACCTGTCTTTGGCAAAGGGACACTCAGATCCTGTTATCTGAACCTTGAAACTGGAGGATAACCACAGCCTGCCTCTGAGAAGGAAGAGTAGCAGTGGGTGCCTTTAATCCTGGAGGCGATCAGGAGTGGTAAGGTAGAGTGCATCATTGCTCCAGCTTTTCACTGTTCCCTGTGTCCATGCCTGTACCTTAACAGTACCCTCCCATGAGTAGAATAAGCTACTCTGTCCCTTGAGACTGGACTCAGTCACATTACTTGCTTCAACCATCATAATGTAAAAGCCACGACCAAGTCCAGGCTTGAGAGACCTTTATCCATTAGAACGTGCTTTCTCGTGCACCTCTGCAGTAGCTGGGAGAACATGTCCAGGCCTGGCTGCTGAGGATGAGAGATACACGGATCAGAACCAAGCTCCCAGACTGACTTAGAGGGACCCAGCCTAGATTAGCTGAAACCCATGCACATCAGTGAGGCCAACCAAGATCAGCAGAGCCAGCTACATCAGCTGAACGTTGCAAATTTATGGAAAATAAAGTGGTGTGGGTTTTTTTTTTTTTTTGGTATGTCATGCATCAGTTTTTAAAAATTAAACATTTTATTCTGAGGTAATTGTAAATTCATAGACACTTGTAGGAAATAATAAAAAGATCCTGTGTACCGTTTATCTGGTTTTCCTCTATGGTTATATATCACTCAAAAACTGTGGTACAGTATCACAGTCAGGATATTGATATCGATACAGTCAGTTGATATGATCATGTGATTTTTTTCTTCTAGTCTGTTAATGTGATTGACTCATTGATTTTTAGATATTAAAACAGTCTTATATCCCTGGAATAAATCCTGCTTGCTCATGGTATATAATTCTTTTTGTATATTGCTGAATTCTATTTGCTGATTTTTTTTAAGGACTTTTGTACTCAAGAGGGATGTTGGTCTTATAGTTTTCTACTTTTCTGCCTTTGGTTGTGGTATAAATCAAATGAATTGGGAAGTGTTTCCTTCTCTTTGTTCTGGAAGAGATTATGTAGAATTGGTGTTAACCCTTTAAATATTTGGTAGATTGTCTAGTAAAACTATTTGGGCCTGGATTTTTCTTCTTTGCGAGTTTTAAAATTATGAATTTAATTTTCTTATTAGTCACAAGGCTATTCAGATTACCAATTTCATATTGCATGAACTGCAGTTTTTTGTTTAGTTATTTATAGAAATTGTTCCATTTCATCAATATATTCAAATTTATGCGTGTAGAGTTGCTTGTAGAATTCCTTCAATATTTCATTTGATGCCTTCAGGGTCTGTAGTGACATCCCCTGTTTCATTCATTGGTAATTTATGTTTTCTCTATCTTTTTCTTTGTTAGTTTTGCTAGAAGTTTGCCAATTTTGATTTGACATTTTGGATTTTGTTTGTTTCCTGAGTTTCATTTATACATTTTCCTGCCTTCCTTTGGGTTAAACATTTTTACATTTTGATTTACCAATAGTGTTTTTAAATGTGTCTCTTTGTATAGCCTTTTTAATGGCTGCTCTATGTATTAAATTATATATACATAATTTATATAATTTTCATAGTCAACTGCTATCATTATCTTATTGGTTGTTGTGAAACATATAAATCTTCCCCCTTTACATCTCTTGACTTCTCTATTTACATAGTATATTTATTGTAAATATTTCCTCATGCCCATTGACAACTACATCAGTGTTAAATGTTGTAAGTCAATTTTGCTTCAATTATCAAATGTAATTTTGAAAACTCAGAGAAAGAAAGTCTATTGTTTTTGCCCATATTTTTGCTTACTGTATACGCTCTGCCTTGCTTCATGATGTTCTAAGATTCTCATTTCCTTTCCATTTGGATAACTTCCTTTATTCATTCCTTTAGGCTAACAAATTTTCTTAGCTTCCTGGTAACAAATTCTTTTAGAATTCTTTCATCTGAGAATATCTTGATTTCCCTTTATTTTTGGAAGGATTTTTTTTTACCCAAGTATAAGATTTTGGGTTGCTGGTACTTTTTTCCTAGCACTTGAAAAACATTTTGCCACTTCCTTTTAGCATCCATGGTTTCTGATATGAAGTCTACTGTCATTAACTGTTTTGTCCCTGTTGTTCTCTGGATGATTTCAAGATTTTCTTTGTTTTCAGTTTTGGGAAATTTAACTGTGCCATACCTTAGTGTGGATATCTTTGGGTTTATTCTATTTGAGTTTCACTCAGCTTTTTGAAACTAGCTTTGCTGCTGCTAAGTCACATCAGTCGTGTCCGACTCTGTGCGACCCCATAGATGGCAGCCCACCAGGCTCCCGTCCCTGGGATTCTCCAGGCAAGAACACTGGAGTGGGTTGCCATTTCCTTCTCCAGTGCATGAAAGTGAAAAGTGAAAGCAAAGTCGCTCAGTCATGTCTTGGAAAATTTGGTTAAGTTTTCAACCATTTTTTCTATGATAATACTATTTTAGCTCTGCCTTCTTTCTTCTTTCCTTCTGAGACCCCAATGACATGAATATTAGATATTTTATTATCATCCCAAGGGTCCTTGAGGGCTTCCCTGGTGGCTCAGATGGTAAAGAATCTGCCTGCAATGTGGAAGACCCAGGTTTAATCTCTGAGTTGGGAAGATCCCCTGGAGAAAGGGAATAGCAACACACTCCAGTATTCTTGTCTGGAGAATTCCATGGACAGAAGAGACTGGTGGGCTACAGTCCATGGGGTCACAGACAGTTGAATTGGACATGACTGAACAACTAACACTTCCATGGGTCCTTGAGATTCTGTGTGGCTCCCACAGACACCATGGGGAAGTGGTCTCATAACCTTTGGGCAGCGGTGGGAATCCTGCCTCCTTTGATATCACCCCATCAGAGAAGGAAGAGCCTCCTCTTTACCACCAGGTGGAGGAGGAAGTCTTGGCTCCTCTCATGGTCTGTTCCAGTGAGAAGTTAGTGTGGTTTCCAAATGCCAGGCAGAGAGTTGGGGAGACTGAGCACCTGCGCCTTAAACCTCGCTGTTGAATGGGCCTTGCTCAGCCCGGTGAGACCTCACCCACTGCTGCTCCACAGACCCTGCTGGTGCTGCACTTTGGCCCAGGCTCACAGTCCTTTGGTTTATACTCAGGGCTCAGGTATCATTGCCCAGGTATCAGATATCATGGACCTCTGGGTCTCGTGGGCCTTACTGAAAGATCTATAGGATGTTTCCATTTGGTGCTATTATTTTAAATACTTCAAAATAAACATATTTGAATGAACATAACTAAACAGTTGGGCAACTCTTTCCATACAACAGATCCCTAGAATTAGTTTTGTTAGATCAAAAGGTGAGCTTCACAAGCCACTGTTAGTAGCTGAGTCCTCAGTTCATTAATATTCTCTATATAGTTCAGCTAGCTCTTTTTTCTCTGTGTCTCTTAGCTTCTGAAAATGCATTTTCTTTTTTTAAAAAATTTATTTTTTAATTGAAGGATAATTGCTTTACAGAATTTTGTTGTTTTCTGTCAAACCTCAACATGATGAGCCATAGGTATACATATATCCCCTCCCTTTTGCACCTCCTTCCCATCTCCCTCTCCATCCCACCCCTCTAGTTTGATACAGAGCTCCTTATTTGAGTTTCCTGAGACATACAGCAAATTCCCATTGGTGATGTATTTTACACATGGTAATGTAAGTTTCCATGTTACTCTCTCCATACATCTCACCCTCTCCTCCCCTCTCCCCATGTCTATAAGTCTGTTCTCTATGTCTGTTTCTCCACTGCTGCCCTGCAAATAAATTCTTCAGTACCATTTTTCTAGATTCTGTATATATGCGTTAGTAGACGATATTTATCTTTCTCTTTCTGACTTAACTCACTCTGTATAATAGGCTCTAGGTTCATCCTGCTCATCAGAACTGACTCAAATGTGTTCCTTTTTATGGCTCAGTAATATTCCATGGTGTATATGTACCACAACTTCTTTATCCATTCATCTGTTGATGGACATCTAGGTTGCTTCTATGTTCTAGCTTTTGTAAATAGTGCTGCAGTGAACAATGGGATACATGTGTCTTTTTCAATTTTGATTTCCTCAGGGTATATGCCTAGGAGTGGGATTGCTGGGTCCTAAGGTGGTTTTATTCCTAGTTTTAAGGAATCGCCATACCGTCTTCCATAGTGGCTGTATCAATTTACATTCCCACCAACAGTGCAAGAGGGTTCCCTTTTTCTCCACACCCTCTCCAGCATTTATTGTTTGTAGACTTTTTGATGAGGGCCATTCTGACTGGTGTGAGGTGATATCTCATTGTAGTTTTGATTTGCATTTCTCTAATAATGAGCAATGGTGAGCATCTTTTCACGTGTTTTTTAGCCATCTGTATGTCTTCTTTAGAGAAATGTCTGTTTAAGTCTTTTACTCACTTTTTAATTGGGTTGTTTGTTTTTCTGGTATTGAGTTGTATGAACTGCTTGTATATTTTGGAAATTAATCCTTTGTCAGTTGTTTCATTTACTATTATTTTCTCCCATTCTGAGGGTTGTCTTTTCACCTTGTAGTTTCCTTTGCTGTGCAAAAACTTTTAAGTTTAATCAGGTCCCACTTGTTTACTTTTGTTTTTATTTCCATTATTCTAGGAGGGGGGTCATAGAGGATCTTGCTTTGATTTGCCATCAATTGTTCTATGTTTTCCTCTAAGAGTTTTATATTTTCTGGTCTTACATTTATCTCTTTAATACATTTTGAGTTGATCTTTACGTATGGTGTTAGGAAGTGTTCTAATTTCATATTTTTACATGTAGCTGTCCAGTTTTCCCAGCACCACTTAATGAAGAGTCTGTCTTTGCCCCATTGTATATTCTTGCTTCCTTTTTCAAAAATAAGGTACCCATAGGTGCATGGGTTTATTTCTGGGCTTTTTGTCTTGTTCCATTGGTTTATATTTCTGTTCTTGTACCAGTCATACTGTCTTGATGAGTAGCTTTGTAATAATCTGAAGTCAGGAAGGTTGATTCCTCCAGCTGCATTCTTCTTTCTCAAGACTGCTTTGGCTATTCGGGGTCTTTAGTGTTTCCATATAAATTGTGAAATTTTTTGTTCTACTTCTGTGAAAAATGCCATTGCTAATTTGATAAGGGTTGCGTTGAATCTGTAGATTGCGTCTGGTAGTATAAGCATTTTCACAATGCTGATCCTTCCTACCCAGGAACATGGAATAACTCTCCATCTGTTTCTGTTGTCTTTGATTTCTTTCATCAGTATTTTATAATTGTCTGTGTACAGTTCTTTTGTCTCCATAGGTAAGTTTATTCCTAGATATGAAAATGCATTTTCTTTTGTTTGATTATCTTGAGGTTGTTCGTAAAATTTCACAGTTTGGTTTTCCCTGGAAATAATATTTTTTTAAATAGGTGTTCAGCTATTTTGGTAATGTACTGGCCTGGCTCACTTTATCTTGGCCCCCAGATCTTGTAATATTGGAAGATCCAAGTTTTCTCCTCACAACCCTCTCTATTTTTGACTTACAAAACATGAACACAATCTGAATTTGTTTCACCTTCTTCCTCTTTAACAAATTATTTATTTTGGAGAAATCCATAGGGATAACCAGCTAAATGTGGTTTTCAGAATAGTGTTTGTCAAACTTTTCCAACCTGGTATAAGCCTATAAACTTGCTAAGATATATTATTAATATGAGAGAAGCCTGGTGCCATATTCATAATAAATAACTATATGGGGTTTTTTGAAATGTGCTTTGAAATTGGAGAAATATATATATATATACATATATATATATATATATATATATATATTTAGACTTGCAGTTAAGCTTGGAACATTAAACACATGCATATTCTGTGTGGTACCTTCCCTACCTTCTCCCCATCCAAAATTACAGTGAAGGAATAAAGAGCAGAAATCCATAGGACAGAGAGAATTGGAGGAGAGATAAAAAGTAGGGAAGAGATATGATAGTGTCTGAGAATTGAAAACTGTTTTGAAGGACGGCAACTGGCTTAGCTGAGAAGAGGTGGCTAAAACTCAAGTGCCTGTGGAGAGGAAGACTGATCAATAGCAGATCTGTTCACTAGAACCGTGGAAACGTATAGAATTGAAGATATGATGACAGTGGAGGGGGCACAGTGAGTCATGGGACTGTGGATAGGTAGATGGTTTAAAAGTTTCTCCAAGGATCTGTTATACCTCTGATCTGCACCAATGTGGGACAACCTGTCCCTAATTGGTTTAGAACACAGTTCTTTCTCAGGAGAAATTGACCAGAGTCTCTGGCTCTGGGACATGCTAGGGTGAGTCCCCATGAAACTCCCTTCTCCATCTATGGCTCCAGGCTCATTACTCAGATCCGGTTCTTTAAGTCCATCAAGTCAGAGAAGATCAGATGAAGTCAATGGAAAAATTTAATTGCCCCAGAGAAAATACTCACACAGAATGACAGTTGGGAGAGGTGTGTGCCCCCCTAATGACAGAGTGGCTCAACACCTGATATTTCCGCAAGCTGCCAGGTGACAATACTGATCTAATCACAGAGCATCTCCAAGCAACTTCTTTGTGCCTCATTTTTGTGTATAAAGCAATAACCAAGGATCATCAGACTCCTGGGAGACACTACCAACAGGAAGGACAGAGATCAAAGTGTGTGTGTGTGTAACTATCAATTTGAAAGAAAAGAAAATATTGTAAGGAAGAGGCAAGACATTTAAAGAAAAATTAAATTACAAGTAGAGAGATGTGAAAATATTGCAGCCATGAAATGAAAATGGATGCCATTAAAACAACAAAATAAAAGAGTATTAGAAAATAATAAGGAACTCTTGGAAACTAACATGATTAGAGTAGAAATAAAAAAAATTCAGTTTGGAAGGTGAAATTGAGGAATTCTTGCATAAAATAGTAAAAAAGAAAAAGGCTGTAAAATGGGACACCTGGTTGGTGCATTTCTCCTTTACAAACCATGTTGCCCCGTCTCTTTTCTACCCTCACTGTTGGGGGTGGGATACTAAACTTCCTTTTCTAGACTATCCTATAATTAAATTTGACTTTTGACACATGTCTGGTAAATGAGTCAAAAGTTGAAGTTTGCAGGGATTTTTGGAAAACCTTTACTTTCTTGCTACAGATGCAACACTTTCTGCTTCCTCCTTTTTCTTTATGAATGTGGATGTGATGGCTGGAGCTGCAGCAGTTATTATGCAGCCATGATTAAGAGGCCAAGAGAGTTCCAGAGATCCTTGCTTGGATATTCTTGAACCTCTGAAATAATACCAGCCCAGCCAGCTCTTGACTTCTTGTGTGGGAAAAACAAACCCAGTTTATTTAAGTTACTGTTTAATTGGATATTCTTCTCCTTTTAGCTGAATCATATTCCCGAATACAAAGAGAAAAGTTAAGAAACCAGAATATCTATTCAAGTGGTCCAATATTCAACTGTTAGGAATTCCAGAGAGAACAGAGATAATGGGAGGAAAGTTATCAAAGGAATAATAGAAGAAAATATTCTAGAACTGAGCTTTCATATCTTGAAATAACACATGAGCTCAAGTCACTAAAAACTGGCAGGATGTAGAATGGAAGTACTTCACAGTTTGCTTTCAGATAAGTGGACAGGAGGTCAGGAAATTGGCTTTAGTACAATGAACTATTGTATAGTAAAAAATAATTAACATTGCATAGATATCCAAGAGGTTTGTCAATAACTACTAAGCCAAAAATGACCCATGTTAAGAAGATGGGAACTTGTAATGTCTAGGGTATCCATTCAACGAAGTGGTTTAAGTTGGGACTGTTGGTTCCTACTCGAGAATTACCATGTTTTATTTTACAAGCTGGCTATTTTGAAAGATTGATTAGACCTGGTTCTGATCCCAGTTGTGTGGTGCAGGCAATTTATTTGACTTTTCTGTGCTTATTTCCTCATCTGCATGGCTACTTTAGAGGTTAGTGTGGGGACCAATGGGCATTCCGCGCTGAGAACTAGCACAGAGCGGGCATTTCTTAAATGTTAATTCCTTGTAATGACGTTTCTTAAATTGAGATGCTCCCTGTACACACATACCACAGCCTTCCGTTATTCCCTTGTGTTAGTTCATAAGAGTTTGAGTTGCTTTCAAGATTATCCAGTGTTGGTTCCCACATTGGGGACCAATATTCCCTTAGGGCCTGGGAACATCATCACTAGGGTCTGTGAGTTAGTTTCGATACTCTAAAAAGCCTTACGTGAATGATACATGTACCAAGGGTCAGGATAAGGAGGGATATAGTGTCTCGGCTTCTGTCTGGAATGTAAAGTCATCGCAGTAACTCTGGTTGCTCTATGATGTTCAGAAGCTCCAGTGGACATGGGTCCATCTGATTCCCAAAGATAGAGAAGTTGTTAGCTACTTTTAGAGCTGCGTTTTGGAAGGCAACATCTTTTGTAATAAAGGGAAAACAGTGAAAAGGGTAACATGTCTGGAACACTAAGTTTGCAAATAGATGAAGTATTCCTGCCCAGTAGGTTAGCAGCAGCCCAGACGAGGACTGATTTCTCCTGGTGTCTCATTGTCTGCAAGATCCACTACCTACAGCAGCTCTGAAGACCGTCCTTCTGTCTCAGCCCCAGAGAGCTCTTTGGTCACCATAACACTATACTACGTGTGGTTAGTCGCCAAGTCGCGTCCGACTCTGCGACCCTATGGACTGCAGGCTCCTCTGTCCATGGGATTTTCCATCCATGGGATTTTTCCAGGCAAGAATACCGGAGTGGGTTGCCATTTCCTCCTCCAGGGGATCTTCTCGACCCAGGGATTGAACCCTCGTCTCCTGCATTGGCAGACGGATTCTTTACCACTGAGCCACATATGTGGTGTTGGATGTAAACTAGACTTACTGTGGTGATCATTTTGCAGTGTATATAAATATCAAATTGTTATGTTGTACACCTAACACCTGTTATATGTAAATTATACCTCAATTAAAAAATATGTTGCTCTGGAAACTTGAAAACCAGGATATTATATTGTCAAAGGTACTTCTGCTCTTTGTTTTTCTAGGACCCCAGGAATCCTAGTAAGAGAGAAAGTACCCTCTCACAATTTGTCATGATTAATAAGAACAGCCAGAAACTGCTTTCTCGCTTCCTTTTGTCAATCAGTTAATTTGTACCTTATTCTGTTGAGTTGCTAAGTCATGGTGACTCTTTGCAACCCTATAGATGGCAGCATGCCACACTTCCCTGACCTTCATTATCTCCTAGTTTGCTCACACTCAGGTCCACTGAGTCAGTGATGCTATCTAACCATCTCATCCTCTGTCACCCCCTTCTCCTTTTTCCCTCAATCTTTCCCAGCATCAGGGTTTTTTCAGATGAGTCGGCTCTTTGCATCAGGTGGCCAAAACATTGGAGCTTCACTGCTGTTGCTAAGTCGCTTCCGTCATGTCGGACTCTGTGCGACCCCATAGATTAAAAACGGTTGGTTATTTAAGGGAGAGAGAAAAAGCTCTGCTGCTTATTTATATTGTGGTTTCTGCATGTGAAAACACAGGAGGTGTTCAGCCAAGGTTGAAATTCCCACGGGAAAGTAGACCAGCCATGAGATCTGAACGTATACCTGTCTGTCTGTAAGCTGGAGCCTTTGATACAAACATAAACAAGCGAACTGGGAAGAAAGTTGTTGTGATAAGTAGCCGTCACCAGGTGGTGCTACACGCTCGCTGTCAAGTTAACAATGTGTAAGTGCTTTTCTTCCTCTCCGTCAGGGGAGTTTGATCTACTGAAACGGGGGAAAAAAATATATGTGGTTCCAGTATTTCAGCATGGCCCAGTGGTACTGAAAGGAGATGGTATAACCCCCCAAAGCACTCTTTAATTGTGTGACAGAGAATCCACTAGTGTTCTTTGAGTTCACTGAGTAGATGAGAAACCGGCTGACCTCTCCAGTGGGGACTCAGGAAGTCCCCTGAGTGGGGACTCAGGAAGCGACTGGCTCCAGCAACAAGAAAGCCCGGGGTCATTCTACAAGGTGTACTTCTTCACATCTGACCGTCTGACCTTAAGGGGAAAGGCAATTTCCATTTCTATACAGAAAACTCATTTCCTTTGTTGCTTCCTTTATTTTCCTCCCAAGAATTGTGAATTCTCAGCCAGGTTGGGACCTGTGAGGAGGGCAGGGAAGAAGCTGTGAACCAGCAGCGTCCTTTCTTCCTTCCCACCCCTCCCTCTACTAAGGCTTTCCAGCATCTTGTGTGCTGAGTTGCTTCAGTCATGTCCAACTCGTGACTCTATGGTCCTCTGTGGAATTCTTCAGGCAAGAATACTGGAGTAGGTTGCCATGACCTCCTCCAGGGATCTTCCTGACCCAGGGATTGAACCTGCATCTTTTATGTCTTCCTGCATTGGCAGGCAGGTTCTTTACCACTAGTGCCACATGGGAAGCCCTCCAGCACCCTAACTGACCCCTTTCTGCAAAAAGAAAAATGCAGATGGTAAATCCATGCCCATGGACATTATGGGTTTTCTTGTCAGTCCTGATTTAAAACAGCTTGAAGGTTTGCTTACAAGGGGCTTCTCTGGTGGTTCAGACAGTAAAGAATCTGCCTGTAATGCGGGAGACCTGAGTTTGACACCGGATTTGGGAAGATCCCCTGGAGGAGGGCATGGCAACCCGCTCCAGTATTCTTGCCTGGAGAGTCCCCATGGACAGAGGAGCCTGGCGGGCTGACAAGGGGCCACTTGGTATTGAAAGGAGGAAATAAGCAAAACCCATGTCTCCCTACCCTAATGCATTTTCCTGGTCTGACAGAAAGCAGCCTACTATATCCACCCTCTGGCCCCTTCAACTCCAGGCACAGATCAGCTCCCAGCATTTCTGCTGATTAAACAAAGATTCCACCAGGTCCTGGGGGTGCTGCCGCCTCCACATCTGCAGAACTACACCTAGATGCTGCTAGCCTGCAACTTGGAGGAATCAGTGTTCTAGAGCAGTGGTTCTCACACTAGCAGGCAGCAAAATCATCTGGGGGGCTTGGAAAGCCAGACTGCTGTCCACACTTTCTGCTCTAGCCGGCCTTGGTCTCAGGGGCAGGTGGAAACTGCATTTTTACCAAGTTCCCCTGTGAGCCTGAGGCTACCTGGGGACCACAGTTTGAGAACTGCTTTTTCAGAGCTGGTGGGGGAAGAGGAGCAGCAGGAGGAAGTCCCTGGTTGTGGTTTGGCTGGTCTTTTTTCCCATGAGGGCGTGTGTGCCTGGCCTGCGGGGGCAAGGGCCTGACCTTCAGGGATGGCTGCAAATCCTTCTCTCTTCTTTCTGGACTTGTGGTCCTGAAACTTGGCAGAACACTGAATCACTCTGGAAGTTTTAAAAAAAAAAATCTCTATGACTGGCTCCCAGCCTGAGGTCTTGATTTAACTGGTTTGGAAGGTGGTTAGGGCATCTGATGGTTATAGGCTTCCCAGGTGTTTCTAGTGTGTAGGCCAGGTTGGAAACCCGCTATTCTAGGCTCTTCTCTTTGTCTTCTTGTACCGAATCCCCAGTGAGTAGAAGTACTGATCATCCATCCTGGAATGCTTCCAGCCCTTCTCTCACATCTCCCTCCCTCTACCCATCTTCAGGCTGCAGGTCACTGACTACTGAACTCCTATGTTTCCCTCAAAATCCTGTTCAAATAGTCCTTCTATAGTGAAAACTTCCTGTCAGTGAATTGCTTCTTTGTCTGTCTCCTAAAGTACTTTGCAATGCACTTGCATTATAACCTTTATTTCACTGTATTATAATTATTTGCTTTCATATCTTCCCTCCCCACTTGAGGGTGCACCCATCAGGGGGCTTAATAAAACTGTGATGGAATGAATCCCAGAGTTGGAGATAAGGTTTACAATGCAAAAGGTTTGGATAAGGAAGTTGCTTTATTTTGATTCTGTTCAACCGAATGGTTCCTGTGGGTCAGACTCTGGTGGGTGCCTGGGAAGCCAAGCTGAGTGAGGCAGGACCCTACCTTGAGGAATTTCTTTGAAGCAAAGTTTGCCTTATTCCTGGGCTTGTCATGGGCTCAGCATAGATGGACACCACCTCCTGGGGGAGTCAGAACATGGAGGGGGTTAGGGGCTCTGCTTGTTAGCTACATTCGAACACGCATCCTGCTGTCAAGTTGAGAGTTGTTGAGTTACTGTGGGCCAGCCAGTGTGCTAGGTGCTCTCACACTCGTGGTCACAATGATCTTCATAATAGTTTGGCCTGCTGCTTATTATCCCCATCTTACGGATGAGAAAGTGAAAGTGAAGTCTCTCAGTCATGTCTGACTCTTTGAGACCCCATGGACGGTAGCTTCCCAGGCTCGTCAGTCGATGGAATTTTCCAGGCTCTTGTACTGGACTGGGGTGACATTTCCTTCTCCAGGGGACAGATGAGAAAACCGAGGTTAAGTAATTTGGCCACAACCACACAGCCAGTGAGTGGCTGAGGGATACAAGAACCAAAGTCACACTACTTTTTGATTGGTTTCTGTGTGCCTTTCCCCCGTGAGAGCTGGGTATTTCCTGAAGGCAGAGATATCGTCTCCGTAATCTTGGTCCCCCAGCTCCTGACACACAACAGCCCAGTGTAGGAAAGTCCTCAGGAAATTCGTGAGCTGCATTGAATCACACTTGGCTGCATCTCTTTCCTGACTAGTTAACGAATACGAGATAATACATTTAGTTGAGATGGTGCTGTGGCTACCCTTCTAGAGTCTTCCTAAGTTAAATACCCAAAGTTTGTCTACACGCGCGAGTCCTGTTTTCATTGCTCTTTTGCCTGTTAAGTACCTTGTCGAATTCTAATTTTACATTTACCCACTTCCTATGTTATGTGTTTGCTTATCTTTTTAAGGTTTTTGTTTTGATGGGGACCATTTTTAACATCTTTATTGAATTGGTTATAATATTGCTTCTGTTTTAAATTTTTGGTTTTGGCCTTAAGGCATGTGGGATCCCTATCCAAGAATCAAACCCTTGCCCCCTACATTGGAAGACAAAGTCTTAATCACTGGACCACTGGGGAAGTCCCTGTTTGCTTATCATTTTTCTGCCTAGATTTGAGGCCTTTGTTCTCTTCTGCCATCTTTTTTTTGTGGTCCTCTCAGTGGAGGGAGCCTGTTCCTTTTTCTCTTCAATAGGATGCTCTTGTCCCATCAGCTGTTCATTCTAGCAGGTAGATTTGGTCATTCATGTCCTGCCTTCTGTACCCCTCCAATATAGGCCTTGTAGACCAGCTCATCTTCCCTTCCCATGGGGGAGATCCTAAGCCAAGTTCATGCCTTTGTCCCATAAATCCATAAAGATGGCACTCAATCAGCCAGCTCCAGGCCCCATTTGTATAAGTGGCTCATGGCCTGTGTGTGTTGAAAAAAATCAGTGTGGGAACTAGCACAGCCACTTACAGCCTGTTCTGTTAGAGTTTTCACATCCCCCCCAGGCTAATGTTTCCACTTCCTTAATTGTTACCCTCCTCCCCTCCACCTAGAAACCCTCTGTTCAGACCTCATATTTGTTGTGAGGACAGCTTGATGTAGAGTTCCACTTTCATGCTTCCATTTTACTTTCATGACAGATCTGTAAGTTAGGTTGTGTCTAATTCTATCATGTGGCCATTTCTTCTTGATTTTATCCATCTATTTTGTTCCTTTCCCCTCTCCTGTTTCCTTTGGGATTAGTGAAGTATTTGTTAGCATTCCATTTTATCGCCTCTGTTAGCTGTTTAGCTACAATTTTTGTTTACTTAAGTGGTTGCTGAAAATGTGCATCTTTAGTTTATTATAGTCTGACTTGTATTAATAAGACTTCATCTGAAATATAAGAACCTTCCAACAGTATGCTTCCATTTTCCCTAGTCCCATCCTCTGTGATGTTGTTAGTATACCTTTTACTTCCACATATATTATAAACCCAGAAAAACATTGTCATTATTTTTGTTTTAAACAGTCAATGTATTTTAAATAAATTAAAAAAAAGAGGAAAAGGCATGTTATATCTACCACATATATTTACCATTTTCAGTACTTTGTTTTGTAGATTGTGTGTTATAGATTGTGTTTCTACCTGGTAATGTTTCTCTTTGGCCAGAAAGATTCCCTGTAATATCTTTTGTTTTTTGTTTTTGTTTGTTTTTTGAGTTTTTTTTTGGGCCATACTGCAGGGCTTGTGGGATCTTAGTTCTTCAACCAGGGATCAAACCTGGGCCCCTTGCAGTGAAAGCACCAAGGTCCTAATCACTGGACCACCAGGGAGTTCCCTTCCTTTGTTGCTGTTCAGTCAGTAAGTTATGTTCAACTGTTTGTGACCTCATGGACTACAGCACTCCAGGCTCCTCTTTTCTTCACTATCTCCCAGAGTTTGTCCAAATTCATGTCCATTGAGTCAGTGATGCCATCCAACCATCTCATCCTCTGCTGTCCCTTTCTCTTTTTGCCTTAATCTTTCCCAGCATCAGGATCTTTTCCAATGAATCGGTTCTTCACATCAGGTGGCCTTTACATTTTTATTGTGTGGTTCAGCTGGTGATGAATTCTTTCAGGTTTTGTTGGTCTGAACATGTCTTTATTTTGCCTTCATTTTTGGAAGAGGTTCCAGGTTAACAGGGTTTTTCCTCTCAGAGCTTGGTCCTTCCACTGTCTTCTGGTTTGCACAGATTCTGATAAGCAGTTGGTGATAATTCTTATTATTGTTCCCCTATAGTAAGGTAGGTTTTTTTTTTCTTCTGTCTCCAGGAAGCTTTTAAGACTTTCTCTTTGTTTCCCAGAAACTTGACTATGACATACTTAGATGTGACAAACTAAGTTTAGTATAGTTTAGTTTGTCTTGCTGTATGTAAATTGAGATTCTTGGATCTGTGGCTTGGTGTTTTTCATCACATTTGAAAGTCATTCCTTTTGTGAAATGTTCATTCTGCCCCAGTACCTCTTTGCTTTCCTTCTGAGACTTAAGGTGTGTCTATATGAGTATGTGTGTGTGTGTCACACTGATTAATATAGTACCACATGTAACTCAATCTCTATTCTTTTTTTTTTCTGGATCTTATGGTATTTTTATTTTTAATTATTATTTTTTATATATATATATTTTTATTGTTTTTGCCATACAATGTCATGATATCACCATGGGTTTACATATGCTTCCCCTCCAGAACCCTCCTCCCTCCTCCCTCCCCCCCGGGAAATCTCGTTGCACCAGCCCCGAGCATCAGTCCTGGGCTGGCGATTGATTAGACATATGATAATTAACTTGTTTCAATGCCCTTCTCCCATATCATCCCACCCTTACCCTCATCCACAAATTTTTTTCAGTTCTTTTTTCTCTGTGTGCTTCAACTTGAATACTTTCTATTATTCTGTCTTCAAGTTTACTGATCTTTTCTTTTGCAGTGTCTAATCTGCTGTTAAGCCCATCTTGTGAGTTACTGCAGTTATTGTGTATTTTTGAATTTTACAGTTCCCCTTTTTCATAGTGTCTATCCTCTGATAAGATTATCCATCTATTCATTCCTTATGTCTTTTGCTTTTTTTCCCCCCTTGAAATTCCTGAACATATTTATCCTAGTCATTTTCAAGTTTTTGTCCACTAATTACATCTGTATCATGTCTGGGACCCCTTCTATTTACCGCTTTGTTTCCTCTTTGCATCATGTCATAATTTTCTATTAGACTTTATTGTCTTCCTTTCAAAGTGTTGACTTTATTCTGGTGGCAGCTGATTTATTGGTGGGTCCTGCTTGATGGTGCTGAGTGCTGGCTTTTGGCTTTGTTACACTAGGTCCACTGCAGTCCCTCTCCAGGACCAGGTGGCCCAGCTCCTAAGATGTGGCCTTTCCTGGACCTCAGTTGAATGACTGGAGTGTTCATCAAACTCTCTTCCTTATGCCCACCAAGGACATCAGTGTCTCCCCCACCACGTGACCTCAGGATCTCTGTTCAAGCCCTGTTCTCTCCTAGGCTCTGGCATTTCACTCTGCATACATGCAACTTTGTTTGAAGCCAAAGACTCAGGCTGTTGTTCTCTGTGAAGCTTCCTCCTCTGAGACCTTCTTTGCTCATTTCAGCCCCTTCGCTGCCTTAGCATTTGGTCGCCTTTTCCTCCCACCGTGGTTTGGGTTCTACTTCCCTGTGCTGTGGTTTGGAAAGCCCCCAGGCAAAAGACTAGACTACGTGTGGATTTCACCTCTTCTGTTTCTCTTCTCTCAAGGGATGTTCCCATCCTTGTACCCTCTGTAGTTTTGCACCTGAAAACAGTTGTTTAATCTATTTTGTCCAGTTTTGTTTATGATGGGAGGGTGAGCCCAATAAGCTTACTCTGTCTTGGTGAAACCAGGGGTTACCCTGTAGTTAGACATTATTGGTTTCTTGAAGAGTCGAGGGACTGGAGAGTCAGGGTCCATAGGTGACCTTGCTCAAGGTCACCCCAGAGCCAACTGGGTAAGGGCTGGGACTTACATCTGAGCCCACACTTGCCTGGTTCTAGGGCTCTCCGATCACTTCTCCTTTCTGCATCACTTTTCCTTTTCCATCTTGTTTCTCTTCAAAAAGACTCTACAGTGATCTCTACTTTCACACCTTCAGTTCTACTATATTTCCCACTGTCCTTCATTTTCATGGCTTTGAACTTTGTTCCACCTTATCTGGCATAATTTATATCTTAAATATCTACCCTCCCCTTTCTGCATCTATTTATGTTTGAATATCTAGTCATGGTTCTTATTTAGTCTTGTTTTTTCTGCACATAAAGCACTGTATAGACTTCTACTTATACATTTTAGATTTTTCTGGTGGTTCAGATGGTAAAGAATCTGCCTGCAATACTGGAGACCTGGATTTGATCCCTGGGTCGGAAAGATCCCCTGGAGAAGGATATGGCTACCAACTCCAGTATTCTTGCTTGGAGAACTCCATGGACAGAGGAGCTTGACAGGCTCCAGTTCATGGGGTTGCAAAAAAGTCAGACATGATTGAGTGACTAACAGCTTTATACATTTTACTGAAACAAAGATGAAATGAGTTCCATTTCATGCATCTTTTCACCCTTTTCCCACATACCATTGAAAACAGGTGTTCAGGGAGGCCCTGGTGAGGATCCCAGGTCCTGAGGATTCGGGGGAGGCTGGGGAGCCCAGCTACCTCTCCTCACACAGCTTGAATGTGGTTCTTGTTGGCTAAGGATTGTCAGCTGATGATTCATGCATTTCTTTATTATTCTTGGCATACAGGAATGAGCTCACTGCTTTTTCTTTCTATACCTTTCTTCTCCTGGAAACAATTTCATAAAGATCCCCTTATGATCCATTTCAATCATACCACTAAAACCTGTCCAATTCTTTCTCTTCTTTTTACCATTATTCTGTTTTCCCCTTACATTTCTAGCGTACTCTAAAATTTCATATACAGTTTATTTTTGCTGTATCTCTCTCCTTTTCCCTCATTTTGTTCTTGGTACAAGGTCCTCTAGAAACCTCTCTGTGGTTCTTTAAATTTCATCACTACTACTCCAGTTTCTTCATCCAGTCCTCTCTGTTTATTGCTTCTACTTGAGGGAGTCTGGTTTTCTCTCTAAAACCCTTGGGTTCAGGGCCACTGTCCTTGAGCACTTCCTCATATCATGTCATTTTCTAACACGCCCACCCCTGCCAGCCTGGAAAGATCAGAGGCCTGCCCTCCCCTTGATCTTTCCTCTTTTCTTTTTAATCTCTTCTTGTTCCATCAGGCATCTACCCCCTTTTTTATGCCTCTGCCAGACTTCTAGCTTTGGAGTAGCAAAGTTTGGCTATTACCTTCACAAAATAAAAATGGGAGAGTCAGTTACGTTACGTGTTATCACCTCTCTTCTTTTTTGTACATGAATAATGTCAACCCTCCTGGCTCAGTTTCTATTTTGATAATCATGTGGCTAACTGTTGGAGAATGTGTTTAAACAAACATCTTTCAATTCTTTGCACTTACAGTTGGGGTTATTTGGTTTGTTGGGGAACTTTTCTTAGGTCTCTCATTTCATTCTTTTTGGAGGAATTGGAATCTTCCTTTCCTCCTGGCCCTCATACTCTTCTTGTGGCATTTAGTAAATGAGTGGTGTTTCATACATGGCTTTTCTTTTTCATATTTCGGTTGGGGGTTATAAGGATTTCTTTTGGGGGAGGTATGCATATCCATGAAGCAGATCGATTGCTTCTTTAATTAACAAGCATCATTATGTATCATCAGTTCCAGAGCCTACAAATCTTTGGAAAGTTCCCACCATAAACTATAAATAAAAGTCTCTTTTAAACTGCCTGGTTGGGAAACCCATAGATCTGGTTCTTCTCTTCTCCACATTCCTGGAGAATAATCTGCTCTAAACAGGTCATACCCAGACTACTTCCTGCATAAACTCATGCCTCGTTCTTTCCCTGGAGCCTGTTGAGCAGTAATGTTTGCCTTCTTGTTAGTGATAATTTCATGCTTTTACTTTGAATTATTCACTGTCCTCTTTGGGTGAAAATATAATTAGTCTCCAAAGGCTCCTTTTAAAGTTACTTTCTTCGGTCTCCTTTTTTTTCCGCCCATTCCTCCAGGATTTGGGATCCATCCACAGTGTGTTGGCCAAGCTTTTCTATCTCTTTGAATAGCTATTCCTCCTCTTCTCTCACGTACTTCACAGAACTTCCCCCCTGGAGTCAGGCTTATCTGTTAGGCTCCTTTTCTCATCAGAAATTGTCTTTTCCTGGATGTCTTCTCAGGGCATTTGATCACCATACCCTGGCCTATTGCTTGGTTTTCCTTTCCCCATTGTTCCCCATCACCAGCTGAAGTCAGTCTTTATTTCCTCCCCTTTATTCTGGAAGCTCTGCTGAACCTCTTCCCTTGCCTCCCAGTCCCACATAGTTTCCTTGAATCCATTTGAGCAGGTAGGTGTTCCCAGCTCACCTTTTGTTTTGCACCTTTGAATTCAGCCCAGCTGGTCCAGCCTCCATGTTTTCATGACCTGCTCTTCGACAGTCTGCCTGGTGTTCTTCAGCAAAGGCCATACACACACATTGGGTAGTAAGGGTTGTATTTTCAGTAGCTGAGAGTTTGACTTCACATTACACTCAGATGATTTCTTGAGCTTCCTCTTTTGCAGGTCTTTATCATATATAAAAAAACCCATAACAATATCTCAAGCTTGTTTTTTCTTTTATTGCAGTCTGGTTGATTTACAATGTTAGTTTCAGGTGTATAGCAAAGTGAATCAGTTATACATATATACATATTCACTCTTTCAAGCTTTTCTGATAGCTGTTCAATTTCCTACTTCCCCAGTCTAAGCCCTACAATGCTCAACCATTGTTAGCCCTACAAGATGGTTAATCACTCCCCAAGTCTCATGAATTGAGTCATAACGTAGTTGAATGAGGCCTTTAGATTGGCCGTTCCCAGTGGAAGCACCAGAAAGTTCCTGTAGTACCTGGACTCCTTCTTACTGATAAAATTTCTAAGATATATCAGAGTTCTCTGGTGGTCTGTACTTACTTCACACTTCTTACTCTTCATTTCTGGAAAGGTCTGCAAATCTGTACTTTTTAGAAATCGGGTTCTGTAACACAGGTCCCAGACCACTGGGGGCTTGAAAAGGCACAGCCCAACTGCTGTCCCAGGGACTGGGTAGCCTTGGGGAACCTCTGACTATGCCAGTTCCCTCAGTGATGTGGATGAAAGCCCAGACTTTGGCATATGGGTATGTGCCTCCATTTCTGATTCAGAATTTTTTTAAGTTTGCGGGCCTCATCTTTTCAGTCTCCAGACCCATGGGATTGAGGCTTATTGTTTACATGTATGTTTGGTTTTATGGTCAGCTGCACTGGTGACTGTCTATCTAGTTGGTGTGTGACCAGTAAGCAAATCCCACGTTTAGGACCCACTGGATTCTCTGTATGACTGCATCAGCCATGGCTGGTGAAGGCCCCTTAGAGTGTTGTTGGCTGGATTGTTAGGCTCTAGTTTTAAGACACTGCTGTTAAAAGGCAAATATTCCTGAAGCTTCTCATTAGGTGATTTCTTAGGGAGTACCTCAGTTATGCCATTGCCCTTGGAGTTTGATGAATAAAGATTACCATTCTGGCTCTTCTACGTAGTAGCTGAATGAGCCATAAAGTCTTTGAACCTCTGTGTCCTCATCTGTAAAAATGAGTATATCTACTGTATTGGATTGTTATCAGAATTCATCAAGGGCTTTGGGAGGCTATTGTTATCACAAAGTGCTATTTAAATGGTAGTGATTTCTGCTGCTTTTTGTTTTTCCTTCTTGCCTTAGCTGATTGGTGGGAGGTAGAGGAGTGAATGCCATCCAGGATATGCAATAGATAATGATAAAGAATAGTTACAGCAATAAAGGACTCAGGGCAGGTGGAAAACTTGAGCCCTGTGGTAGACAGGGCAGCACAGGACAGAAAGGGGAGAACTGTCTGAAGAAGTAAAGGAAGATTTCCCTGGAGGTCCAGTGGTTAAGACTCTGTGTTTTCGCTGAAGGGGGCATGGGTTCAATCCCTGGTTGAGGAATTAAGATCCTACAGGCTGCATGGTGTGGCAAAAAAAAAAAAAAGAATAAATACATAAAATAAGAATAAAAGAAGTAAAAGGAATATATGTCTAGTGGGAGGGGATCCTTGTTTCTTTACTCTTTTGTGAAATGATGGCTGCCAGCCCTTGTTTAATGGCAGGAGGTAGGAGGGGAATAAGGAAGATGAGATGGTTAGATGGCATCACTGACTCAATGGACATGAATCTGAGCAAACTTTGGGAGATAGTGGAGGACAGAGGAGCCTGGCGTGCTGTGCTCCCTGAAGTTGCAGAGTTGGACACGACTTACTGACTGCACTGAACAACAAGGGAGAGAATATACTACGAAGGTTTTTGATGAAGTGTTTTCTTTTGGAAGGGCCAGGCCAGTATTAAGACAATGAAGAGTGTTAGGAATAGGCATGGAATTGTGGGCAAGAGGTGGGAAGACTCACTGAAGGTGGCTGCACCCACTCACCAGCTTTGCTCAGAACGGACCTAGTTTTCCAAGGTTGATGTTGATCGGTATTCATGTTAGTCACCGGCCTGGGGATGGAATCAGTCTGAATGTGATCTGATGGACGTGAGCCAAAGGGACACGAAACTTAACCACAGGCTGTGTCCTACCCAGAGGATAAGCAGTGGGGCTCTGATGTGGGGGGCCCTAGTTGTATCCCTGCTCTCAGGGGCCTGTGTGGAGGAATGAGCTAGACCCTGGTTGGGGGTCGTGTGCGTGTGTGTGTGTGCTCAGTTGGTCCCTGACTCTTGGCAAACCCACGGATGAGGCAGACAGCCAATCTCGTCTGTCCATGGAATTTCCCAGGCAGGAATACTGGAGTGGGTTGCCATTTCCTACTCCAGGGGTTCTTCCTGATCCAGGGCTAGAAGCCGCATCTCTTGCATTACCTACATTGGCAGGCAAATTCTTTACCATTATGCTAGTGCTAGCTGGGAAGCCCTCCCAGGAAGATCCAGTGATCTCATACCTAACTGGAGAGCTCTACTCTCTCTGGGTGTTGGATGCCCTGGGAAAGAGTAGCAGAGGGAAACAGTGCTGAATACTTCTCTGGGCTGAATGGTGATCGGGCTCTGGGCTATGGTTTCCTGCATGACTAGAGAGAGTGGCAACATTCTTTAATGTGATGGCAAGGATGAGACCAGGCCTCCATGCCAGGACCCTCCCCTTTTCCTTTCTTATCTTTGAATGGCAGTCTCATAAGACCCTGATGTCTAAGTGTTACCAGTTTCCTAACAAGGTATCTGGTGTTTGGCTGATCCTGAGACATGTGACTCTATGACTGTGGGCCTCTTGGAACTTCTTGGTGTGAAGAGAGAAGGTGCCATCCATGGGCTCAACGTGCACCCTTGATCCTCTGTCTCCAACTCCTCTCAGAAACAAATCACAGCACAACAAAAACTAAGACATCAACCAAACAACGTCAACCGAAACCAAATCAAATCCCCCCTTTAAAAGAGGAAACCCCAAACATCATTCCCACCAGTCACCCCAGGGGAGGCCAACTCTCTGTCTTCCAGAAAATGAAAGAAATGCACTCCTCAGAAAGCATGCCACACATGAATCATGTAGCCTCCCACAGCTTCATCTGCATGAAAATAGACACTTCATCTGCTTCCGTTTTGTGTTTTCTCCTGCCTAGAAGTCATTATTCTTTGGTGACTTTACAACCAGTGGCTGCAGTGGTGGCTGGTGAGGGCAGTGGGCAGGGCCCACTGGTTAGGGGGCCAGGGTGTCCGGGGACTGAAACGTCCCAGAACAGTGAGAGGCAGCGAGCTGGCTGGGATGTGGGAGGGAGGCCAGCTGGCCGGGGACAGGCTCAGAGATGTTTGTGTGTACTTTCTGCTAGAGTCCAGGGAGAGGGATCGACTGCCCAAGTTGTCCCGTGATGGGTACAGGAATGGGACAGACATGGAGGGTGCCTGTCCAGGTGTTCTCTCCAGAGGTGACAGCAGGCAGGGCCCAGGCTGCCACCCTTGTAGCAGAGGCACTTGGTGTTCAAGGGAGGGGGGTGCAGAGGACCCCTCTCTCTGTGGGCACAGAGCACAACAGAGTCACATGTGTGGACTCTCATGCTGCCCTGAGTTGTGTTTCAGGAAGGCCTTAGACTAGGCCAGGGATTGGCCGACTGTGGCTCACAGGCTCCATCCAGTCTGTGGCCTGCTTTTGTGAACTAAGAATGGCTTTTATATTTTTAAATAATGGAAAAAAATTTAAGACCAATGTTTTTCTTTTTAAATATTAATTTCTTTTTGACTGTGCTGGGTCTTTGTTGCTGCGAGTAGGCTTTCCCTAGTTGGAATGAGCAGGGGCTACTCTCTAGTTCTGGTACACTGGTTTTTCATTGTGGTGGCTTCTCTTGTTGTGGGACATGGGGCTCTAGGGCGCAAGAGCTTCAGTAGTTGGAGTGCATGGGCTTCGTTGCTCCATGGCATGTGGAGTCTTCTTAGACCAGGGATGGAACCCATGTCCCCTGCATTGGCAGGTCAATTTTCAACTGCTGGACCCCCAGGGAAGTCCAAGACCACCACTTTCATGACACGTGAAAATTATCTGAAATTCAAAACTAGGTGTCCATAACCAGACACAGGACACAGGCGTGTCCATTCCTGTACGTATTGTCTGTTCATGCTCCGGTATTTCAGTGCCGGGTGAGGGGTTGTGACAAAGCCACATGTGGCCTGCAAAATCCAGGGTGTTCACTCTCAGGCCTTTCATGGGAAAGTTTGCCAGTCCCTGGACCAGATGACTCTGGAGGGTCCTCATGGCTCTCACATTCTAGCCAGGGCACTGCCTTCATGTTTGAGGTCTTCCCACCTACCCGTCAGCATCACTTCTCCCTGTGAATTCTATATCTGGCCCTTCCCTGTTCTGATTGGATGGGTTCAACCAAGGGAAGCGTAATTCAAGGAGTGTGTTGCTGGAAACCCTGGGCTCTCAAGAAAGGTACCTTGGTAGGGGCCAGGGAAAGTGGGAGGATGGTGACATAGGACATAGAGCAGAAAACCATTCCCATTAGCTAGGCTTTTAAGAAAAATTAAGTATAGTTGGTTTGTAATGTTGTGTTAGTTTCTGATGTCTAGCAGAGTGACTCAATTATACATGTATATATTTTTTTCTGGTCTGGTTTCTTGTTGTTCAGTTGCTAAGTCATGTCTGACTCTTTGTAGCTCCGTGAACTGCAGCATTCCAGGCTTCCCTGTCCTCCACTGTGTCCCAGATTATGGTTTATTGTGGGATATTGAATATGGTACCCTGTGCTATGCAGTAGCACCTCATTGTTTATCCATAGTATATATAATAGTTTGTATCTGCTAAACCAAAACTCCTAATGTATCCCTTCCCTACCCCTTTTCCACTTTGGTAATCCTAAATTTGTTTTCTATGTCTGCAAGTCTGTTTCTGTTTGTTTTTTTTAAATAAGTTCATTTGTGTCCTGTTTTAGATTCCATATATAAGCATCGTATAGTATTTGTCTTACTCTGTCTGACTGATTTCACTTAGTATGATCAGCTCTAGCTACATCCATGTTGCTGCAAATGGCATTATTTCATTCTTTTTAATGGCTGAGTAATATTCCATTGTGTATATGTACCACATCTTCTTTATCTATTCATCTGTCAGTGGACACTCAGGTTGTTTCCTATCTTGGCTATTATAAACAGTGCTGCTATGAACATCAGGGTGCATGTATCTTTTCAAATTAGAGCAGAAAACCATTTCTTAGTCGTTATAATTACATATTGATCAACAAGTTGAGCCAGTATTTTTGTTGTCACCTTCATGTCCCTGAAAACTCAGACTCAGGCCAGATTTTCTTGTGGGTTTGGGACAAGGATCAACTTCTGGGAAGGGTCTCAGTAGACTTCTCATTGGGGAAAGGCCATTTTCTCCTAAGTTCCCTCTTCTGCTCTTGGCTTTTGGGTGTTAGACCAGATCAAGAGTTTACATCCACAATCTCGCGCGGAGCACTGGATTAGAAGCTGGCCCTGCGGGGAGAGGGTCCTGTGGCCCAACTCCTCCCACTCCGGTGCCTAGGTCTCTGACTTGGACTCCAGCCTTGCCCCTTGGTGCCCACTGTCCTGAGACTGTGATCTCTGCCTGTTTCCTGCAGGGTCAGCTGCTCTGCCTGGGGCTATTTCTTTATCCATAGAAGCCAAGCAGCTATGAAAAATGATTTCATCTACATCTTGTGGGCAGTTCTTATAAATGGCTGTTGCTCAGTATTCACTCTCCAAGGAATACAAACCCCTTACATAGCTTTTGAGAAGCAGCAGCACGTGAGATACAGGGATGAAGGGATGATGTGAATGTGTGGAATGGATGCAAAGTACTGTCTCCACCCGACAAGGAGCAGGTAGTCCAACCTGCAGATTTTAGAGTGACTTGGACCAGCTTTATACCTGCCCAGGGGTCTCCTCTCCACCTTCCCTGACAGGTGACGTTGAGTCACAGTACTTCCCTCCTCTCTTTGGTTGCTGCTATTATTTCATGCCCCACCCAGCCCGGCATGTATGCCAAGGCTTCTCCAGGCTGAGATCTTATCGGTCGTGGTATCCAGACTCAGCTTGCCCTTTTGGGGACCTCCTCCACAGGGCATCTTGGTGAAGAAGAAGAAACACAAGCCCTGCCAGGGGTTTAATCCTGGGCCTTGAGCTGTGTTGCTTTGGAGAAATTACTTCAACTTGCTGAGTCTCTATTTCCTCAGATGTAAAAGGGATATAATAATTACTTTATACCATAATTGTGATGAGTAAATGATGTGAATGTGTAATATGCCTGGCACAAAGTTGGCCTCCCAAATGTTATTTATATCTCAGCCCTGCCACACTGGCTTTCCTTTCTTCTTTCTTGATGGCACTTTCAGAACTTAGTATCGAGTTGCTGATGTGAATTGAACAATGAAGAGTGCAATAGGGCCATTTCACCCTCACTTAGGACAATCACCTTCTCTGTAAAAAAAAAAAAAAAAAACTTATTTATTTTTAATTAGAGGATAATTGCTTTGCAATATTGTTGGGTTTCTATACAATAATTCATACATCAATATGAATCAGCCATAGGTATACGTATGTCTTTTACCTCTTGAACCTCCCTCCCACCTCCTGATCTCACCTCTAGGTTGTCATGGAGCACTGAATTGAGCTCCCTGTGTCATATAGCAAATTTGTACTGCCTATCTATTTTACATATGGTAATACATATGTTTCAGTCCTACTCTGTCAATTTGTCCCATCCTCTGCTTCCCTCCCTATGTCCACAAGTCTGTTCTCTACATCTGCATCTCCATTGCTTCCCTTCAAGTAGGCTCATCAGTACTGTCTTTCTAGATTCCATATATATGAGTAAGTATATGATATTTATTTTTCTGACTTACTTCACTCTGTATAATAGGCTGTAGGTTCATCAACCTCATTGAAACTGACTCAAATGCATTCCTTTTTATGGCAGAGTAATATCCCATTGTATATATGTACCACAACTTCTTTATCCATTCATCTTTCAGTGGACATCTAGGTTGCTTCCATGTCCTGACTATTGTAAATAGTGCTGCAACGAACATTGGGGAACATGTGTCCTTTTCAATGACAGTTTCCTTCGGTTATATGTCCAGTAGTGGGATTGTTGGGTCATATATTAGTTTTATTCTAGTTTTTTAAGGAACTTCTGTACTGTTCTCGATAGTGGCTATGTCAATTAACATTCCTATCAACTAAACAAGATGGTTCCCTCTTCTCCACACCATTTCCAGCATTTATTGTTTGTAGATTTTTTGATGATGGCCATGCTGATGAACTATGGACGGAGGTTCATGACACTGTACAGGAGACAGGGATCGAGACCATCCCCAAGATAAAGGAATGCAGAAAAGCAAAATGGCTGTCTGAGGAGGCCTTACAAATAGCTGAGAAAGGAAGGGAAGTGAAAAGCAAAGGAGAAAAGGGAAGATGTATGCATTTGAATACAGAATTCCAAAGACTAGCAAGGAGAAATAAGAAAGTCTTCCTCAGTGATCAATGCAAAGAAAAAGAAGAAAACAATAGAATGGGAAAAACTAGAGATCTCTTCAAGAAAATTAGAGATACAAAGAGAACATTTCATGCAAAGATGGGCTCAATAAAGGACAGAAATTGTATGGCCCTAACAGAAGCAGAAGATATTAAGAAGAGGTGAGAATACACAGAAGAACTGTACAAAAAAGATCTTCGTGACCCAGATAATCATGATGGTGTGATCACTTACCTAGAGTTAGACATCCTGGAATGTGAAGTCAAGTGGGCCTTAGGAGGCACATCACTATGCATAAAACTAGTGGAGGTGATGGAATTCCAGTTGATTTCAGATCCTGAAAGATGATGCTGTGAAAGTGCTGCACTCAGTATGCCAGAAAATTTGGAAAACTCAGTAATGGCCACAGGACTGGAAAAGGTCAGTTTTCCTTCCAATCCCAAAGAAAAGCAATGCCAAAGAATGCTCAAACTACCACACAATTGTACTCATCTCACACGCTAGTAAAGTAATGCTCAAAATTCTCCAAGCCAGGCTTCAACAATACATGAACTGTGAACTTCCAGATGTTCAAGCTGGTTTTAGAAAAGGCAGAGGAATCAGAAATCAAATTGCCAACATCCATTGGATCATGGAAAAAGCAAGAAAGTTCCAGAAAAACATCTATTTCTGCTTTATTGACTATGCCAAGGCCTTTGACTGTGTGGATCACAACAAACTATGGAAAATTCTTAAAGAGATGGGAGTGCCAGACCACCTGACCTGCCTCTTGAGAAACCTGTGTGCAGATCAGCAAGGAACAGTTAGAACTGGACATGGAACAACAGCCTGGTTCCAAATAGGAAAAGGAGTACATCAAGGCTATATATTGTTACTGCGCTTATTTAATATTTATATGCCGAGTCCATCATTAGAAATGCTGGGCTGTATGAAACACAAGCTGGAATCAAGATTGCCGGGAGAAATATCAATAACCTCAGATATGCAGATGACACCACCCTTATGGCAGAAAGTAAAGAAGAACTAAAGAGCCTCTTGATGAAAGTGAAAGAGGAGAGTGAAAAAGTTGGCATAAAGCTCAACATTCAGAAAACTAAGATGATGGCCTCTGGTCCTATCCCTTCATGGGGAATAGATGGGGAAACAGTGGAAACAGTGGCAGACTTTACTTTTTTGGGTTCCAAAATCACTGCAGATTGTGACTGCAGCCATGAAATCAAAAGATGCTTACTCCTTGGAAGGAAAGTTGTGACTAACCTAGACAGCATATTAAAAAGCAGAGACATTACTTTGTCAACAAAGTTCCATCTAGTCAAGGCTATGGTTTTCCAGTGGTCATGTATGGATGTGAGAGTTGGACTATAAAGAAAACTGAGCACCAAAGAATTGATGCTTTTGAATTGTGGTGTTGGAGAAGACTTTTGCGAGTCCCCTGGACTGCGAGAAGATCCAACCAGTCCATTCTAAATGAAACCAGTCCTGAATGTTCATTGAAGGACTGATGTTGAAGCTTAATCTCCAATACTTTGGCCACCTGATGTGAAGAACTGACTCATTTGAAAAGATCCTGATGCTGGGAAAGATTGAAAGCAGGAGGAAAGGGGACGACAGAGGATGAGATGGCTGGATGGCATCACCGACTCAACGGGCATGATTATGAGTAAACACTGGGAGTTGGTGATGGACAGGGAGGCCTGGCATGCTGCAGTCCATGGGGTTGCAAAGAGTTGGACTTGACTGAATAACTGAACTAACTAACTGAACTGTTCTGATTGGTATGAAGTGATACCTTACTGTAGTTTTAGTTTTGCATTTCTCTAATAATGGGTGATGTTGAGTTTCTTTTCATGTGTTCATTAGCTATTTGTATATCTTCTTTGGAGAAATGACTGTTTAGGTCCTCTGCCCACTTTTACATTGGAAAGACACCACTTTCTTATGCAGCCTAATGACCTTGACTTTTGTTGCTTTTTGGGACACACCACTGGGAGAGTGGTACTGGGTGGGAGTCAAGGCATGGGTGTTCTTCTCCTGCCCTTTCATTCATCTTCTCAACAAGTGTTTTCTGCCACCAGTACTGTGCACAGGGGTCACCTGTGAGCACAACAGCAGACCTCTAGCAAGGGGGGTGGGTGATGAACAAGGGGGCCAGTGCATAGTATAATGCCAGAGAGGGACACAAACAATAGATAAAAACTAAAAGCAAGCAAAAATAAAGCTGGGTGAAGGATTGAAGGAGTTCTGACACTAGCTAGCTGGGTAGAATTTACCAAGACTCTGCTTTTGAGCAAAGAGATCATTCAGATCAGTTGTTTCAAACAGTGCTACGCAGAGCCTAGAATCTTGGGTAGATGCCTTAAGGGGTCTTCCTAAGGTGGGATCAAGAGGTGATGGCCTAGTTGTCTTTGTCTCCTCAGAGCAGTACCTTTGAAACTTCTCTTTCCTTGGCCTCTGTGCGAAATTCTAATCAATTACAATATTCTGTTGTTTAAAAAAAATAGCTTGACAGTCTCCATATTGGAGAGTTGCGAGGTTTTCTCCTTGCTCAAAGGCTGTGAGAATTGCTAGAAGTTTTTTATCTGAGCTGCTGCTAAACCTGATCCATGTCATCGACTATTGCATAAGGTCACCATGGGGGCGGGTACCGTTTACATTTATTCGTGTGAGTTTTTATCTTCTTAGTTTGGGTCTGTTGATCAAAGCTGAGATAATTTTGCAAAATTAATTCTAACATCCTATGTATTAGTGGTCTCTCTCAGCACTGGTTTTTCTGCTAATCTGTTTCAAATGTCATTTATACCTTCATCTAGCATGTTTATAAAACCTTTGGTTAGGATGCGGCTGAAGGTAGAGAGAAACCTTTGGTCTCTGCTAGAGACTTACCAGGTTGATCTAACCATGATCAAGAGCCTTTGGATTTTATCTTTTCAGATGGCTGTAGACCCATCTAAGTATACAAAGCACCCAGATGATATTTTCCTTTCTTATGTCTGACCGTCTCATTTTCTGTTCTTATTTAATGGCTACAATCTATCAAGGTCTGGGATCGACCTTGGGGTAACAAGATAAATAAGACACCAGGGTTCACAGCTGGTAGATGCGATGGCACTATAAACCAGTAATCACAGCAATGTGATGAGGGCTCAAGGGCAATATGAATTAAGCAGCATGCTGGGGGGAAGGGCTTGTCTTTGCCTGGAAATGTCAGGGAGATAGTCTGTGGAGAAGACATCGCAGGTGATTTCATTTAGAAAGTCACCTGTGAGAAATGTCCAAAGTTGTATGAAATCCAGAGAATGACATCCATGGCATCATTCCTGATCTAGGTACTGAATAAATGTTTCTCAAATTTAATTTTAACAAAAAGAGGGAGAGCTTCCCTGGTGGCTCAGTGGTCAAGTATCTGCCTGCCAATGCAGGAAACACGGATTTGATCCCTGGTCTGGGAAGGTCCCACATGCCGTGGGACAGCTAAGCCCGTGAACCACAACTGTTGAGCCTGTGCTCTAGAGCCAAGGAGGCACAGCGTCTGAACCCTTACACCCTAGAGTCCATGCTCCATAACGAGAGAGGCCTCTACGATGAGAGGCTCCTTTTCGCAACTAGAGATAGCCTGCGAGTCGCAAAGAAGACCTAGAACAGCCCACCCCCTCAAAAGCAGGTGAAGTGCAGTGGAAAAAAATTTTAGAAAAGAAGAGGAAGTAGAACAGGTCAGGGAGCGGATGGACTGGAGCTTGAGGGAGATGGAGGCAGTAGCCAAGGGACACTGGAAGCTGAGCTCAGGCAGCAGCAGAAAGAGGGAAAAGAGAGAGAATGTGGGAGAAAAGTCAGGGCTTGTTGAAAGCCTCGGGAGGGGGCGCTGGTGGGAGACGGTTGGCTGAGGAGACAGTGCTCTGAATTTTGTACCTTTCTTGGGGTGAGGGTGCTTTCACCCAAGAATACAAAAAGGAAAATGAGTTTGAGTTTTATCGACTTCTAAGAACTTCAGTGGAATATATTTTGCATTGTCTAGTTGTGGTGCTTGGGCTTCTCATTGCCATGGCTTCTCTTGTTGCAGAGCACAGGTTCTAGGTACTTGGGCTTTAGTAGTTGCGATGAATGGGCTTAACTGGCATGTAGGATCTTTCTGGACTTGGGATTGAACCTGTGTCCCCTGCATTTGCAGGCAGATTCTTAACCAATGAACCAGCAGGGAAGCCATATATATATTTACCTTAAAAGTGTATTTGCTCTTTTATTTTGTTTTTACTTACTTATTTTTGGCTGTGCTGATTCTTCATTGCTGTGTGCAGGCTTTCTCTAGTTGCGGAAAGTGAACTTCTCATTGTGGTGGCTTCTCTTATGGTGGAGCACAGGCTCTAGGGTGTTTGGGCTTCAGTAGTTGCGGCTTCCAAGCTCTAGAACACAGGCTCAGTAGTTATGGTGCACAGGCACAGTTGCCCCAGGAAGGGGGATTTTCCTGGATCAGGGATTGAACCTATTTCCCCTGCATTGCAAGGCAGATTCTTGACAACTGTACACCAGGGAAGCCCTCCCTCCCAATTCTGGCTTTGATTTTAGATTTCCATCAGTAACTGCTGAATGTGCTGGGGGTGGTGGGGAAGCAGTGAGACATCATTTTCCCCAAGGAACTCTTACACCACCGTGACATCCCTTTTTTGTTTGACCTGGCTGGATCCTATTCTAAATCCCATTCAGTTTCCACTTAGAAGCAGCATGTCTACTTGCCAGTCACACACTGTCCCAGGTGGCACTAGTGGTAAAGAACCTGCCTGCCAGTGCAGAAGACATGAGAAACCTGGATTCAATCCCTGGGTCAGGAAGATCCCCTGGAAGAGGGTATGGCAACCCACTCCAATATTCTTGCCTGGAGAATCCCATGGACAGAGGAGCCTGGCGGGCTATGGTCTGGAGGGTCACAAAGAGTCTCAGGACTGAAGCGACTTAGCACACATGCGTGTATACTTCTCTTGGGGTGAGCAACTCATTCAGGCTTGCCAGGGACTTTCCTAGTTTTGAAAACAAAAGCCCTGCCTCCTCGGAATCCCTTTAGTCCCAGGCAGAGCTGGACTGTTGGTCCCCCCAGATGGACATGAAGCGCTGGGGTTGTTTGGTGTGTGCGTAGAACTTTTTAGAGGGCGTTAGGGGAGGAAATGCTTTTGCTGGGGCAAAGTGAGCTCTTTAGTGTGTTCTGCCCAGATGGAGAGGGGTGCCTGGAGGGCAGCAGGGAGGAGCCTAGGAGGGCTTTGTGTGTTGTCTCTGTGGAAGTCACCCCAGGGCAGACAGTGTCCAGCAGAGCAGAGGGGCTTTGAGCAAAGCTGTGAGTCATCCACGTCTTCATGGTGCCGAGCCAAGCCTCCCCTGCTGCACTTTCCAAGCACTTAATTCATTGAATGGAGAAGCCATGCTCAGTCATGTTTGACTCTTTGCGATCCCATAGACTGTTGCCCGCTAGGCTTCTTTGCCCATGGGATTTTCCAGGCAAGAATACTTGAGTGGGTTGCCATGCCCTCCTCCAGGGGATCTTCCCGACCCAGGGATCTAACCCATAAATGGAGAAGATGATGGAGAAATCCAAGAAGACACAGCATGGAATTAAGCTGGGCTCTCCATCCCTAAGACCAGAGCTGCTCTTGTGCAGAGTGTCCTGGGAGTACCTCTCTCTCTTGGGACACTGGGACGCTTCCTTGTCGCCGAATGATGCTGCAGGAAGCTGGGGAAGCAAGTAACCAGAGCTGCAGTCCTCCACAAAAACATCGGGTGAATAAAACCAAATGACCATGGATGTCCTGAGAGAGAGGTGGGCGCTGAATGCTTGTGGAGGACTCTTCCTCCTGTCTTCTCCCACTTTGCCTGCACACACAGTCACTCTCTGGGGAGGAACGCAGGACGGTGAAACCATGCCTCCTTCTACTTCCTGTCTGTGGCACACGGAAGTCTTTGGCCAATCTAATCCAAAGTTTATTGTTCAGGCCAAATCCAGCAACCCGCTCCTGTCCCCTGCTCCCCTCCCACCTACCAGAAAGGTTAAATAGTTCCCACAGGGTGCAAGAAAGGGTTATTGAAAACAGTAGGGTTGTTTTTTTTTTTTTTTTTCCTTAACTTCAGCACTTCTGGTAAATCTCTGATCCAGCATCTCGTGGTTAACCACTGATACAGGAAATGACATTTAACGTTTTTATCACTGAGCCAGAAATGGAAGAAAAGGGCAAGTCTGTGTTTAGGGAAGATGGGTGGCTGCCCACCACCTTCATCTTAAAGAGCACCGTCTCTATTTCCTGACCACAGAGGTGGTCAGTGGCTCAAGGACCCCTCTGTCCGCTCGTTTCCCTGCCGACTGTGAACAGAAGTGGCAGAGAATGTTCAGGGCCTGGCTGCTCAGAATGGGAACCCAACTGTTGTCAGCTATGGAAGGATTCTGGATGGCCCTTGGTTCCGCTTTCACAGGAGCTGTTGCGTGTGGGGACAGGCAGGCGGGAAATGTGTGGATGCCTGTCCCAGGTCCCAGGTGCTCTGAGCCACAGCATCAGCCGGGGGTGGCCAAACCCAGGGCCACCTGGTCAGAGTGAGACTTTGAAGAGAGTCCGGATGGTCCTTGGAGGGTCACTGACCTCCTCCCCGATGATCAGCAGAGGAAGAGCATTCAACACCACAAACCACAGTGAGACACTGTGTTTGGTTTCACTTGCAGCTTTGCTGGGTCACTGGGTTCTTCTCCATTTTTGTTGTTTGTTGTTGCCCTTTTGGGATGAGGGGCTTTCAGTGCAGATGCAAAGTGGGTTCCTTATAAAAACAAAAATAACAGCAAGGACAACAATAATAAATCCTGACATTGTTAAGAGGTAAATAGTGCAGACTCATGATCTTTGCTTGCTCAGGGTCAAGAACTGCTTAGGGTCAGAGCCAGGCAGGATTCGAGTTCACGTGTGTCGTTGCCAAAGCCATCCTTCCCCACGGGCATCTAGTTGTCTACCCAGCCCTGGCCCTACCTGCTTGCCCAGCCTCTGTCACACCCATTGGGCAGGGAAGGGAGCCTCAGGATTCTAACTGTGAGCCCCCCCGGGGGAGTGGTGTGGGGGAGACTAGTTAGTGTGATGTTAACAGACATCTATCTTCCAGTTTTAATTAGGATCATGTGTGCAAGATAAGTCACTTCCGTCATGCCCGACTCTTTGCGATGCCACGGACTGTAGTCCACCAGGCTCCTCTGTCCATGGGATTCTCCAGGCAAGAATATTGGAATGGGTTGTCATGCCCTCCTCCAGGGAATCTTCCTGACCCAGGGATCGAACCCACATCTCTTACATCTTCTGCATTGGCAGACGGATTCTTTACCATTAGCACCACCTGGGAAGTTAATTAGGACCATAGGTTCCCTGATAAAATCTCCAGCTACCTCCCTTAGGAGGAACTAACATGATCCTGTTTTTATTAAGAGTCACTCAGGTGCAAACTCCTCTTCCTCCTCTGGCTCTCTGCTGCCTTCCTGGCTAGATTCCTGCCCTGCAGGTGTGTCTCCATCAACACGGGGAGGCAGGATGGCACAGTGGGAAAACCCTGCCCTGGGAGGCAGGAGAGTGGGGGTCTGTGTCCCCCGCTGTGAAGCTGAGGGTTCTTGGTGAGTCGTCTGTGGATCTGTGCTCTGCGTTGTGCTACCGAGGATGGCAGTGAGGGCCACTCCTGGAGCTTCAGTCCACCCATCAGTCTGCTTTCTCTGGAGAGGTAGTGACCTCTAAAGAGCTCTGAAAAGTAAACTCATCCTTCCAAGGGTACCGTCTCCTCCATGCAGGGAAATATGTTGCCATTTGCCCTCAAAGCTTTCCTAATAGGACAGACTTGTATATGAGTGTGATTTTGTACCAGAACAAGCTGAAGAGACTGATTTCCACCCCAACTCACTCGATCTTGAAGGGGAAGGGTCTCCTTTAAGACCCGCCTCTTCTCCACACCAGCTCAGCAGAGCTTCCACCCTGCAGACCCAAGTGGAGAGATCAAAGATTTGTTTGGGTGACAAATACTGAGAGTTGTCTCCTCTGCTGGGTGCTGGGGAGCAGATACTGATCTGGCATGTTCTCTGAGAGCGAAGAATTATGGTTTACTCAGTGGTGCCTAGCTACCAACATCTGATGTGTGACATTCTGGTGGATGCTACCCATTAGAATTATTTGGGGAAACTTACAAAACACCCTGGATGTTTATTGGAAAGACAAATGCTGAAGAGCCAGTACTCTGGCCACCTGATGCGAAGAGCTGACTCATTGGAAAATATCCTGTTGCTGGGAAAGATTGAAGGCGGGAGGAGAAGGGGGTGACAGAGGATGAGGGGGTTGGATGGCATCATCAATTCAATAGACATGTTTGAGCACTCTGGACAGGGAAGCCTGGTGTGCTGTAGTTCATGGGGCTGCAATGAGTCGGACATGACTTAGCGACTGAACAACAAAAATAAAAAACCTATGTCCAGACCCACCTTAAGAATTTCTTGTTTAACTTGCATTCATGTTTTTTTAAAAATAGGGTCTCTAGGTGATTCTAACATGCAGAGTAGAGAGTCACTTATCTAGATGGAGATACAGATAAGCTTAAAAAAAACAAAAACCTGATAACATAGAGCATCATATGCTCTGATTTTGGCAAATACAAGTTGCTATGGGAGCACATAGACAGGGCAACTTAACCAGCCCAGAGAGAGTTGGGGCGATTTTGTAAAATGGAGGTCACAGCTGAGATGTCAAGAGCGGGAATTGACCAGGTGGAATCAGAACGGAGTGAAGGTGAGGTTAAGAGGATTTCCAGGGAAAGCAAAAAGCATTTTCTGAGTCCAGGAGTGAAAAATAGCAAGGCTCTTGGGGTGGGATTCAGGTACTTCAGTGTGGCTGCAAAAGCCAGGTGAGGGGCCCAGTCCTGGAGGTGGAACCAGAGGCCAGCTCACCAGGGGTATTGAAGAACTTTGGACTTTATCCTGAGGGTCAAAGGAAGCTCACAAAGAATAATCAGAGGAGGGACTGTGAGCAGTTTTGCAGCATGAGAAACAGATGGGAATGGAGCCAGGTAGATGGTGGGAGGAAGTCTGAACCTGCTTCTGGGCTGGTTTCCTGAACTGTGTTAAGGTTGTGGGCATAGCTAGAAGTGGGTCGATTTGAGAGATGTAAGAGCATAGAATAAATCTGACATGGGGAGGAAAGTGAGAGAAAAGTCAAGGAGAACATCCAGGTGTTTGCCAGGGGCTGGAAGGTCGTACTGTTCCCTGGGCTCGCCATGCTGGAGGCTCTCCACTGGGGGAGTAGGGTTGCCTCCATGCCAGCCAGGACCACGGGGGCCCTCTATTGGCAGCTCGGGCTCCAAGGTCTCCTCAAGCCTCCCACAAGTGGCTCAGAGCTCCGGGGAGCATGAGGGGATGGCGTGTATCTCAGGGAAATGAGGAGGGCGTTTTATTGTCTACTCCACAACTCGCCAGCCTGTTCAGATCCTGTTGTGTCCTCCACTCTCCACCTCCATTCTCATCTACACACTCTCAGGTTGCTCATTTCCCCAATTACCCGTCCCCAGATATTGATGGAATCCCAAAGACAAACAATAATAACTAATTCCCATTTTCTGTGACCTTTAACCTAATCTCTAGAATCTAACAATTCTAAGTAAAACCTTCCAACCCCCATCTGCCCATATAAGAAATCTTTTAATGGCATGCACACCTAAAACTATGGGCTTCTCTGGTGGCTCAGTAGTAAAGAATCTGCCTGCCAATGCAGGAGACCCTGGTTCAATCCCTGGGTTGGGAAGATCCCTTGGAGAAGGAAATGGCAATCCACTCCAGTATTCTTGTCTGGGAAAACCCATGGACAGAGGAGCCTGGAGGGCTACAGTCTATGGGGTCACAAAGAGTCATATATGAATGAGGGACTATCTTTTGTGTTCCTGTTGACAAGTTCTTGTCCCTATAAGCTCCCTATAGACTCTATGTCTTTCCTGCCTCAGGGACTTGCCCCTCTAAGACTTGTCCCTTTAATAAGATGCCCACCCATTTCTTATCCCACAAAGTTGTTTGTCTCCACTCCCAACAACTCACTGATGGGAGCTTCAAAGATCACCACCCCCTCTTCCCTACATTGTGGGCTGTCTTAGTTCAGGCTGCTATAACCAATTATTGTAGACAAGGTGGCTTAAACAATGAACACTTATTTTTCACAGTTCTGGAGACTGGAAGTCCAAGGTCAGGGTGCCAGCTTGATTTGGTTCCAGTGAGAGCATGGTTCTGAGTTCCAGACTATGGGTTTTTCTCTGTGCTCTCAAAGGGCAGAAAGAAGGCAAGAGAGCTCTCTGGGAAGAGGGGCATCTCTCTTGTAAAGGCACTAACCTCATTCATGAGGGACCACCTTCAAGAGCTAATTATCTCCCAAAGACTCCACTTTCTAATAGTTTCACATTGGGAGCTAAGATTTTGACCTAAGGATTTAGAGGGGACACAAGCAATCAGTCGACTGTATGGACCACCCCCTCTGCTTAGAATTCTTCAATCCAGCCCACATCCATTGAGTGTCTCATTATATTCACTCATTCACTTATTTATTCACCCTGTATCTGTTGAGTTCTATCACGTGATAGACAGTATACCAAAAGTGCTAGAGATCCAATGGTGGGAAAATCAGGCAAGGTTCCTGCCCTTGTGAACTCATATCTTCAGATCAAGGGTAGATGAAACTCAGTAAAATGGTCAAACAAATAACTGAAATACTAGCTACACTAAGTGCACCATGAGATCTTATAATGGGGGCAAGGGGGGGATTTGGTCTAGGCTGGGGTCTTCCTTCCATTTCAACTTGGGGCAGGGAGCTCTGGGTTCCTCTCGAGTTTCAATTGGTGAGAAAGGCCTCCTCTTGAGGTGCGAGAGGAACGTCGTGTGTCCTCTCCAGACGACACAGAGGCTAATCATCCCTCATCTCGCGATGAGGTGGAGAACACGGGGCCTTTTGAATTGTGGTGAGGGAGCACGAGGTTCCTCTTGAATGACAAGGCGTATCTTGGAGATCCTCTTAAGGTGCATAAAGGGAGCCAAGCTTCCTCTTGGGATTCGAGAGGGAACTTGGGAGTGTTCTGGAGGCGCGGCATGGGAAAAAAGCCTCACCTTACATTGAGAGGGGAATCTCTTCATTTCTTGAGTTGTGGCAGGAAGTATAGTGTTGCTCTTGATCTGCCACTTTAAACTCAGGGACCCTCTTGTGAAGCCTCAGGGAAGTCAAGGCAACTTGGGAGGTTCGAGGAAGAGCCGAGGAAGGTTCTCGAGTCACTGCAGGGAGGAAGCCATGCTTCTGCTCATATGAAGGATGAGGTGGGGTTAATTAGACAAGGCTGGGGATGGGGAAACAAGGGGATTTCAGGCAGAGGCAAAGGTGTAGGGTTTGAAGGCTGGAGGTGCCCAGATTTTGTGGGCTTTGTAGATATGTTAAGGAGTTTGTATTTGTTTTTAATCTTAAGTAGTAGAAGTCCTTGGAAATATTTTAATAAAATAATAGATTTTCATAAAGATAAAAAAAATCATCTTTTTATGTTCTTTTAGAAGGATAGGCTTACCTCCATCTTCTCTACTTGGGAGATCTTGGTTTATGGAAGACCTTAAATTCATGAGTCAGTATGAAGCAATGTGTTCATTGCCTTGATAGAACTTACAGAGTGCTAGGGAAGTGTAAAGAAGAGAGAGATTTTTCTGGGTGAGGGTGGTTAGAAAAAGCATTAAAAAAGAGGTGATATTTGGGCTGGGTGTTGAAAAATCGTAGGAATTTCCCAGGTAATAAGAGGTATGGGAGCAGTGAAGAAATCAGAAGAAGCAGCGTGTTCTGGGAAGAAGAAATTGCAAATCCAGACACACAGACCTGAGAGAGTTTAGCAGGTTTGCATGAGGAGCAGTCATCTCATGCGAATGGAGACCAACGTGCTCTGGTGGTCACCTGGTGGACTTACTGATAGTAATAGCCAGCTCTCGACCCTTCTGGGCATGTGGTTGGCAGCTTTGCACTTTCCTCCAGGCCCAGATGGATGCTGCACCCAGTGGGTGTGTGTCACAGCCAAGGAATCTCAAGCTTGGGAAACCCAAGTCTTTTATAATGGACTATAACCAACCTGCCCACACTTTGTCCTGAAAGTACATACTATCTTTTTTGTTTGTTTTTTTTTAATGGGATATAGTTGCTTTATGATGTCGTGTTAGTTTCTGCTGTACAGTGAAGTGAATCAGCTATATGTGTACAGGTATCCCCTCCCTCTTGGGCTTCCCTCCCACCCCTGTAGGTCATCACAGAGCACCGGGCTGAGCTCCCTGTGCTATACAGCAGCTATCCAGTGGAAGCTGGAAGCAGTGTGTATAGGTCACTGCTACTCTCCCAATTCACCCCATCGTCTCTGCCCCCACCCCGTGTCCACCTGTCTGTTTTCTATGTCTGCATGTCTGTTCTTGCCCTGGAAATAGATTTGCATGTATCATTTTTCAAGATTCCACATACGTGCATTAATGCATTTGCTGTTCTCTTTCTGACTTACTTCACTCCTTATGACAGACTCTAGGTCCATCCACGTCTCTACAGATGACCCAATTTCGTTCCTTTCTATGGCTGAGTAATATTCCATTGTATATGTACACTGCCTCTTCTTTATTCATTCATCTGGAGATGTTATCTTTACTGGAAAGCAAGCAGGCTTTCCCTCCACTCTGGGAAGAATCACTGTCGCTGTTTTCCAAGGTTGCTCACTTTACAAACATTCTTGGAGAGATACTCTGGGACAACATGTGTGAGTGCCTCCGTTTGCAGAAAGTATAGAAATGTGGAAGACCTGTGGAGAACTGTCTCCAACAGTGTCTTTGGATAAGTGGAGAAAATGGGTGATGGAAGGCATTTAGAGCCTGATTAGGGAGGATTTCATAGGCCATGTCAGGAGACCAGATTTTATCTGGTAGGCAGTGGGGAGCCATTGATAGTTCTAGGATATGGTAGAGAGTATAGAGGATAGACTAGAAAAGGGGAATACTAGAGCTGGGAGAAAGGTTAGGATTAAATACTTGGACTTGGGAATTTGAACATCTGAAGGGAGCTGAAACCACTGCATTGCATCTCTATTTGGATAAATTCTATAACCTTGAAAGCTCAGATCAAAGGGTATCTTGTTTTAGTAGTTTTAAAAAATTGCTTTTCAAAAGACAAGCATTTTGTCAGAAGAGTCTAATGCAGACTTCCAACCCAGAAACCAGATGGAAGGAGATATACTTGGATTGAAGCAACAGTGGGCGCTGGATGCCCTGCCCCCCAGAACCCTGCTGTCCCAGAAAACACCCAGAGACTGCTCTCTGGAGCTCTTGAAAGCTACCACCAACCTTACTCTGAATCCACTTTTCTTTTCCCAGTGGTCCCAGGTAGGATTAATTGCTCCTTCCTCTGTGTTCTCAACATTTTGATCTTATCACCAAAGCAGCATTTATCACCTTAACTCGTATTAATCTTCATCTTTGTATTGATTAGGGCCCAGCACACTGGAAGGCTCTCAACCAGTGTTTGCAGGCTTGAATTAGATTGAAGTGAAAAACACATCAATGAAATAATTATAAAATCACATTCTTTGGTAAAGCTTTGCATTTTTATGTTAATGAAATAGACAGTTCCTGAGACATAACCACAAGCAAAGAAGACTCAAGGAAATAATGAAATAAAAGGATAACTTTTTATAGTGCAACAGTCTTAGCTTGAGTCTGTTTTGGTTTGTCTAATGTATCAACACATGCTTATTCAAGACATAAAGTGCTTTTTCTTAGAAAGGAGACCTCAGTCCAAATAAATGACATTCTTGAAATTAGAGTGAGAAGGTTGCCAGGTCTTCTTCAAGTATGTAAATCCATTTAATCACCTGTGTTTTCAACAAGCAGGGAAGGAAAACTCTGTGTTTACTCTGCTAACTTATGCCAGGGAAATATTTGCTTTTGAAAAAACAAAATAGTGTAAAAAATGGTTTTGTTTTTCTTTTCTAGCTATTTTCTGTGTGGAATTCATAGGTGATTTGGTGAAAACAATAGTCCCTGGAATTTTGAGTAACAGTTTTCTGAATTTTCTTTTTCCTAAAAACTACTTAACTTTTTTTTTTTTTAACTTATTTTGTGTTGGAATATAGCTGATTAACAATGTTGTGATAATTTCAGGTGGACAGCAAAGGGACTCAGCCATCTATATATATGCGTACATCCATTCTCCCTCAATGGAGAAGGCAATGGCACCCCACTCCAGTACTCTTGCCTGGAAAACCCCATGGACGGAGGAGCCTGGTAGGCTGCAGTCCATGGGGTCTCGAACAGTCAGACAAGACTGAGTGACTCCACTTTCACTTTTCACTTTCACGCATTGGAGAAGGAAATGGCAACCCACTCCAGTGTTCTTGCCTGGAGAATCCCAGGGATGGCGGAGCCTGGTGGGCTGCCGTCTGTGGGGTCGCACAGGGTCGTACATGACTGAAGCGACTTAGCAGCAGCAGCAGCATTCTTCCTCAAAGTACTCTCCCATCCAGCCTGCCACATAACATTAAGCAGAGTTTCTTGTGCTATGCAGTAGGTCCTTGTTGGTTATTGCATTTTCATGAGGCTTTCTGCTTGTTTGTAAATGAATTTGTCTGCCTTAAAAAAATTAATTATTTACTTTAATTGGAGGCTAATTATTTTACAATATTGTGGTGGTTTTTGCCATATATCAGCATGAATCAGCCATGGGCATACATGTGTCCCCCCCATCCTGAACTCCCCTTCCATTACCCTTCCGACCCCATCCCTCTGGGTTGTCCCAGAGCATGGGCTTTGCGTGCCCTGCTCCATGCATCAAACTTGATCTGGTCATCTGTTTTACATATGGTAATATACATGTTTCAAGGCTATTCTCTTAAATCATCCCACCCTCACTTTCTCCCACATAGTTCAAAAGTCTCTTCTTTATATCTATGTCTCTCTTGCTGTCTTACATGTAGGGTTGTCATTACTGTCTTTCTAAATTGCATATATATGTGTTAACATACTGTATTGACTTACTTCACTCTGTATAATAGGCTCCAGTTTCATCCACCTCATTAGAACTGAATCAAATGCACCTTTTTTTTTATAGCTGAGTAATGTTCCATTGTATATATGTACCACAACTTCCTTATCCATTCATCTGCCAATGGACATCTAGGTTGCTTCCATGTCCTTGCTATTGTAAACAGTGCTGCAGTGAATATTGGGGTACATGTATCTCTTTCAATTCTGGTTTCCTCAGTGTGTATGCCCAGCAGTGGGATTGCTGGGTTGTATGGCAATTCTATTTCCAGTTTTTTAAGGAATCTCTACACTGTTCTCCATAGTGGCTATATTATGTTTGCATCCCCACCAACAGTGTAAGAGGGTTCCCTTTTCTCCATATCCTCTCCAGCATTTATTGTTTGTAGACTTTTTGATGGCAACCATTCTGACTGGTGTGAGATGGTACCTTATTATGGTTTTGATTTGCATTTCTCTGATACTGAGTGATGTTGAGAATCTTTTCATGTGTTTGTTAGCCACCTGTATGTCTTCTTTGGAAAAATGTCTCTTTAGTTCTTTGGCCCATTTTTTGATTGGCTTGTTTGTTTTTCTGGAATTGAACTGCATGAGTTGCTTGTATATTTTTGAGATTAATTCTTTGTCAGTTGTTTCATTTGCTATTATTTTCTCCCATTCTGAAGGCTATCTTTTCACCTTGCTTATAGTTTCTCTCATTGTTCAAAAGCTTTTAAGTTTAATTAGGTCCCATTTGTTTATTTTTGCTTTTATTTCCATTACTCTGGGGGGTGGGTCATAGAGGATCTTGCTGTGATTTATGTCAGAGAGTGCTTTGCTTATGTTTTCCTCCAAGAGTTTTATAGTTTCTGGTCTTACATTTAGATCTTTAATCCATTTTGAGGTTTTTTTTGTGTGTGTATGGTGTTAGAAAATGTTCTAGTTTCATTCTTTTACAAGTGGTTGACTAGTTTTCCCAGCACCACTTGTTAAAGAGATTGTCTTTTCTCCATTGTATATTCTTGCCTCCTTTGTCAAAGATAAGGTGTCCATAGTTGTGTGGATTTATCTCTGGGCTTTCTATTTTGTTCCATTGATCTATGTTTCTGTCTTTGTGCCAGTACCATACTATCTTGATAACTGTAGCTTTGTAGTATAGTCTGAAGTCAGGCAGGTTGATTCCTCCAGTTCCATTCTTTTTTCTCAAGATTGCTTTGGCCCTTTGAGGTTTTTTTGTGTTTCCATACAAATTGTGAAATTATTTGTTCTAGTTCTCTGAAAAATATCTTTGGTAGCTTGATAGGGATTGCATTAAATCTATAGATTGCTTTGGGTAATATACTCATTTTCACTATATTGATTCTTCCAATCCCTGTTCCTACCATATTAACATGGTGTATGTCTCCATCTATTTGTGTCATCTTTGATTTCTTTCATCAGTGTTTTATAGTTTTCTATATATAGGTCTTTTGTTTCTTTAGGTAGATTTATTGCTAAGTATTTTATTGTTTTTGTTGCAATGGTGAATGAGATTGTTTCCTTAACTTCACTTTCTGTTTTCTCATTGTTAGTGTATAGGAATGCAAGGGATTTCGTGTGTTAATTTTATATCCTACGAATTTACTACATTTGTTGATTAGCTCTAGTAGTTTTCTGGTGGTGTCTTTAGGGTTTTCTATGTAGAGGATCATGTCATGTACAAACAGTGAGAGTTTTATTTCTTCTTTTCCAATCTGTATTCGTTTTATTTCTTTTTCTTCTCTGATTGCTGTGGCTAGGACTTCCAAAACTATGTTGAATAGTAGTGGTGAGAGTGGGCACTCATCTTGTTCCTAATTTTAGAGGAAATACTTTGAATTTTTTGCCATTGAGGATAATGTTTGCTGTGGGGTTGTCATATATGGCTTTTATTATTATGTTCCTTCTATGCCTGTTTATTGGAGGCTGGGTGTTGAATTCTGTCAAAGGTTTTCTCTGCATCTATTGAGATGATCATATGGTTTTTATCTTTCAGTTTATTAATATGATGTATCACATTTATTGATTTGCAAATATTGAAGAATCCTTGCATTCCTGGGATAAAATCCGTTTGGTCATGATGTATGATCTTTTTAATATGTTGTTGGATTCTGTTTGCTAGAATTTTGTTGAGTATTTTTGCATCTATGTTCATCAGTGATATTGGCTTGTAGTTTTCTTTTTTTGTGGCATCTTTGTCTGGTTTTGGTATTAAGGTGATGGTGGCCTCATAGAATGAGTCTAGCAGTTTACCTTCCTCTGCAGTTTTCTGGAAGAGTTTGAGTAGGATAGGTGTTAGCTCTTCTCTAAATTTTGGTAGAATTCAGCTGTGAAGCCACCTGGTCCTGGGCTTTGGTTTGTTGGAAGATTTTTGATTACCGTTTCAATTTCTGTGCTTGTGATGGGTCTGTTGAGATTTTCTATTTCTTCCTGGTTCAATACTTTTCTTAGAATTTGTCCATTTTTTCCAAGTTGTCCATTTTATTGACATAAAACCACTCATTGTAGTCTCTTACGATATTTTGTATTTTGGGGTTGTCTGTTGTGATTTCTCTATTTTCATTTCTAATTTTATTGATTCTTCTCCCTCTGTTTTTTTCTTGATGAGTCTGTCTAAGAGTTTGTCTATTTATCTTCTCAAAGAACCAGCTTTTAGCTTTGTTGATTTTTTCCATAGTCTTCTTCATTTTTTTTTCATTTATTTCTGCTCTGATTTGTATACTTTTTCCTTCTACTAAATTTTGGATTCTTTTCTTTTTCTAGTTGCTTAGGTGTAAAGTTAGGTTGTTTATTTGGTATTTCTCTTGTTTCTTGAGATAGGCTTTTATTTCTATACACCTCCCTCTTAGCACTGCTTTTACTGAATCCCATAGATTTTGAGTTGTTATGTTTTCCTTTTCATTTGTTTCTATGTATATTTTGATTACCTTTTTGATTTCTTCTGTAATCTGTTGTTTATTCAGAAGCATGTTGTTTAGCCTCCATATGTTTGTATTTTTAATAGTTTTTTTCCCCTGTAGTTGACATCTAATCTTAATGCATTGTAATCAGAAAAGATGCTTGAAATGATTTCAATTTTTTAAAATCTACCAAGGCTAGATTTATGGCCCAGGATGTGATCTATCCTGGAGAATGTTCTGTGTGTACTTGATAAAAATGTGAAATCCGTTGTTTTTGGGTGAAATGCCCTATAGATATCAATTAGGTCTAACTGGTCCATTGTATCACTTAAAGCTTGTGCTTCCTTGCTAATTTTCTATTTGGCTGATCTATCCATAGGTGTGAGTGGGGCATTAAATTCCCCCACTATTATTGTGTTACTGTTAATTTCCCCTTTCATACTTGTTAGCATTTGTTTTCCATGTTGAATTGCTCCTATGTTGGGTGCATATATATTGATAATTGTTATAGCTTCTTCTTTGAGTGATCCTTTGATCATTGTGCAGTGTCCTTCTTTGTCTCCTTTCACATCCTTTATTTCAAAGTGTCTTTTATCCGATATGAGTACTGCTAGTCCTGCTTTCTTTTGGTCTCCATTTGCATGAAATATCTTTTTCCAGCCCTGGGTTTGAGGTGGGACTCTTGTAGATAGCATATATAGGGGTCATGTTTTTGTAACCATTTTGCCAGTCTTTGTCTTCTGATTGGAACATTTAACCCATTTGCCTTTAAGGTAATTATTGATAAGTATGATCCTGTTACCATTTTGTTGTTGACTTTGTCTGACTTTTAAGGAGAACACAGCTGGTAGCATTTTGATTCATCTTGCTTTGGTTCTGTCATGGCCACTGTCTGTTTGGAAGGTCAGCCCTGAGTTACGCTGAGGAGGAATGTTGTTGTTAAGTCGTTCAACTGTGTCTAACTCTTTGTGACCTAATGGACCACAGCACACTAGGCCTCCCTGTCCCTTACCATCTCCCAGAGCTTGTTCAAACTCAGGTCCATTGAGTTGATGATGCCATCCAACCATCTCATCCTCTGTCAGCCTCTTCTTCTGCTCTCAATCTTTCCCAGCATCAGGGTCTTTTTCCAGGGTTGGCTGTCCCCAGAAGGTGGCCAAAGTATTGGAGCTTCAGCTCAACATCAGTCCAAATATTCAAGGTTGATTTCCTTTAGGATTGACTGGGTTGATCTCCTTGCTGTCCAAGGGACTCTTGAGAGCCTTCTCCAATGGTGAGGAGGGAGGAAGAGGCAAATCTAAGATCTCATTGTGAGGATGAATCCAGGGTTTATAGAGCTGAAACTCTGACAAGTTTTGAAGCCCTCTTTGAAAGAATGCAAAGTTAGGTGTGATAAGTGAATATTTATAATAAGAACAGAAATCATGATAATATTTTTGTCAACTAAGTACTGAATACAGTTTTATAACATTGTTTTAAAAGTTATTTTAGCAACCTACTTTTTGATTGTGGTTTTATCTGACAGTAGTTTTGTGATATTTTCTGTAGAAAAAATAGATTATTCAGTTATTTACCTAGTATAGCGGATGAAATATTTATGTTTATTGTGGAGAGCTTAGAAAAGTTTTTTCAACTTCATGAGCAGTATTTCCAAGAAAATGTTTAGAATTTTCAAACCTAAGCAAACCACTACCATGTTTCTTTCATAGAGGAGCTGTAAGATTTCGGGACATGTGAGGTTTTATTCTGATTTTCTATCTTAAATGCTCTTTGAATCAATTACATTGATGTCCTCATTTTCCTGGTACATTATGAATTTTATGTTATCTTCATCCATAGTAGTATTTTCTGTCAAATCAGCAAGAAATTTACATGTTTCCTCTATTCTTATGATTCACTTCTCATTAATTGGATTATCAAATGATCTAAAAGCTTATTACTTACCATTACTTCTATCTGAAGTGTTTCCTTCTCTTCCTCTAAAAGAAATAATTACTGCTTTTAGTGTGATCTTATTTTATTTTATTTTTGTTATACTTTGTTTTGTGATGGTTGGATGATATCCATTATTTTATTATTCATCTTTACTGTTTTTATTTACATTTTCATTTAAAATGTTTTTATTTTATTTTCATCTGAGTGTTCCCATAAAATTAAATAGTTCTCTAAGAATTAAACTGTCATCAGAAGGCTGTAATTTATCATTTGTTTTATTAAAACATTCTAAAATATGCTTAAATGTTGGAGGGAGGGAAGGAGGAAACTGGTTGAGTTATGACTTTAACCAAGCTCCCAGACTGAGCCAGAGTGTCCCTTGGGAAGGTCAGGATTTGGTGGATATTGCTGATGTTTTGAAGATTTGATGGAGGTAGAGGCAGCTAGTTTGGGTTCGAGATGCTACTACCTTGTCACACCAACACAAGGATAACCGAGAGTATCAGGATAGGAAGCCCAGCATAAGGAAGACCAAGCCACAACAGGAACAAGGCGGATTCTCCGGAACTAGAGAGTAGCAAAGATGCTTTGGGAAAGGGGCAGATACCATGGAAAAGGCCAGCTGGTTGGGAACTCATGGAGGAGTGCTGGGACCACATGCAGAGGGTTAGGCTTACGGGCATGTATGTATTCAAGGTGGGAACAAGACTAGGATTCCTCCCACAGCTGCACATGGGGCTGACAATGCTGCAGGCAGTGTGGTCTTGGTGATGGTTGATGAGGTCCTTCCTGAAGAGTTCCAAGTAGGAGAAGACTTCTTTCTTCTTCAGGAGCCTGTCAGTGATGGGGCTGGATTTTTCTCAAACAGACCAGAATATTTTGAAAAGAGGCAGCATTGTCTAACTGACCATGAATTTTGAAGTCAGAAAGACCTGAGTTTGAACTGGCCATGCAACCTCTTATCCCCAGTTTCCCTCTCAACAAAAATGGGGATGGTAGTATACATCTTTTGGATAGCTATTACATAAATCTTATGATGACAAAAGTGAAAGTGTTAGTTGCTCAGTCATGTCCAACTCTTTGGGACCCCATGGAGTGTAGCCCACCAGGCTCCTCTGTCCGTGGAATTCTGCATGCAAGAATACTGGAGTGGGTTGCCATTTCCTTCTCCAGCGGATCTTCCTGACAAAGGGATTGAACCCAGATCTCCTACATTATAGGCAGATTCTTTACCATCTGAGCCACCAGGGAAGCACTTAATATAATGAAGAGCATGGTGAATTTCATAAGTGTGAAATCCAGAATGTTTGTGATTGTTAATAATGTTATGATTTTCATACTTTTGATAGGTTTTCATACTTTTGCTGTGTTTTGTTAATTTAATTATTATTTTCCAAATGAGAAAAAAATGACATAAGATTCCTTTGTCTCAGACTGATCTCAGACTTCTCACTTTCCACCTTAGCCTGTTTGCTTGTACTGCCAGTGCTGTATGTGTTATACACACACTTTGAGAGACATCACCAAGAAATAGAGCCAGAATCCTTGAACTGATTATGGAGTTTAAAGAGACTATCTTAGTTCTTATCCCCTTACTTTTTGTTTTTTAGTGAGAAGATATATTTTACTGGGGCTTCCCTGGGGGCTTAGATGGTAAAGAATTCACCTGCAATGCAAGAAACCTGGGTTTGATCCCTGGGTTGGGAAGATCCCCTGGAGAAGGGTATGGCAACCCACTCCAGTATTCTTGCCTGGAGGATTCCATGGACAGAGGTGCCTGGTGGGTTACAGTTCATGGAGTTGCAAAGAGTCAGACACAAAGGAGTAACTAACACTTTTCACTTTACTTCATGTTTTGCTTATAGAATCTGTCCGAGTTTGGAAAGGAGTTTGTTTTAATTTTCTGTATATTGATGCTCGCTGGCTTTAATTTCTTAGATTATTTTGTTAGGATTTCTTTATTTTCCTTTGTATTGTTATTTGGATTCATTCTTTTGATGTGCTGTCCTGGAGGGTATCACAAATTCAGCTGCAAGCCATCAGGGGCTCCATTCCCTCCTGGTGAAGAGGGGAGCTGGACCCATCAGAGCACGTTCTGGAGGTGAAGCTGGTGGGACACACTAGGACCAGGTGAGGAAGAACTTGGTCCAGTCTCTTTCCTTCATCCCATTGGGCATCCTCACCATCCATCCTGCAGTGTCTGTGAGATCTCATTAAGCTCTTGTGATGGTCTTCCCTTGAGAAGAATAGGATAATGGAGTACATGTATCAGTTTAGGAGGGTTTAGATATGTTAGATCTGAAATTTCCTGCAGAATATTGTTATTAGACTTTTGCTGTTGGAGAAAGGTGAAGAAAAAGCCACCCTGACTGTGTTTGGTGTCAATAGGAAGTATGATCTGGTTTGACATTAATGGCGACCCGCTCAGCAGTTAATTTATCCTATTTACTGAGACCCTACTCGTCCAAAAACCCTTTTCCTGGAGGTAAAGGAACCTTGGCACAATAAACCAGTGTGGCCAGTCACTGTTAGTTCTCAGTTCCTCTCACTGGATCTTAGGAAGAAACCAGCCAATGAAAGGCCAGGAGAGAGGGGCCTTTGAAGCTGGCCATGTCTCAGCCTATAGGATGGGATGGGCGTTCCTGTGAGCCCTGGTCAGGTGAATGCTTAGGGACGCATCTTGTTTGATAGGATAATCTTCAAGACCCAACTTGATGTTTATAACTTGACTCATAGAAAGGCAGGCAATCAAGGAAAAAAAAAACAGAGTTCTGTCAATAGCCAAGTGTAACTTGGGAGGCGTCATTAATAACTTCATGCTTCATTTATCGTAATTGAGCAACACCAGTTAGGAAGAATATCCTGCCTTGGGGCCTGGAGCAAGAGAATAGAGTGCTACTTTCTGTATTTCCCCTTTTTTTGTTTATAATTCTCAATATCCTGTCTTCTAAACATGGCCCCTGTAGAGTGGCCAATTTAATTAAACCACACAGGAGGACTGGGGAGCGTTTGAATAAGGGTTGTGCAGAGTGTGTCGCTGTCACCACGGGGCCGTGGGAGAGTGTGGGTGACTCACAGCAAGATGCTCTACAACTGGGGAGTGCCAACCTCCTGCCAGGGCTGGATCCACAGAGTGATGGCTGAACATTGAGAGATGCATCATAATTACTCTTAATAAGAATAAAATTAAAGTGACAGTAAACAAGGCTTTTGACTTCCCACCAGGATATCTTGTTCAGGAAAATAAATGTTTCCTAGAGCAGGTTTAACCAGAATGGAAGGAACCCATTCCCAGCTGAGAATGTCATACTTCCCCAGGTGTGTGAATAGCGAGCACAATGCACAGAAAAAAATGGAACAAAAGGGTCCCGTGGCTGTCCTCGTGTGGACCCAGGCTTTTTGGCACCTCATGTCTTGTGAACCAGGATGCGTCTGTTTCAAGACACAAACATAGCTGTACCCCAGTGGCTTAAGCAAAAAGGGAATTGATTACTGATGTGACCATGCCTGGCTTCAGGGGCATCTTGTTGTCACACCAATGTCATCACACCCCCTTTGTCTCTGTGTGCACCCTGACTCTACCCGCCTTCATCAGAGGTTCTCCATGCTCAGAGGTTCTCACTTTAGGGACGTATTGGCCGTGCATCTCCAGACCTCACATCTTCTTGCCCTCAGTCTCAGGGGGAAAGGACCCTTTTCCAGAATCCCAGCAAAATTCCCATTTCATCTCATGGGTGCTGTGGGATTTTATGCTAGCTGTGGCCAGAGAATGCAGTGCTTTAATTGACTAAGAGTGAAGGAGAGGTGAGCCCCCAGACAAAAACTGGGGGCTGTTGACAGAAGGGGAAATGAATGTCAAGGACACAAACCAGATTGTTTACTCTATATGTGAACCCAGCTCTAGAACTTTGCTGTTCCCTGGGATCTTCTGACTTTTGTGTTTCAGGTCAGAAAACATGGGGTAGGAGCGGGTGCATGGGGTTGTTTCTGAAGGCTGGTAGACACACCACGGCTGACTCCACACTCCTGTTCCTCTCTTCAGAAAACACTGCCCAGAGGAGAGAGTTGGTATGAACAGCAACTTCATAGGCACTGGTGAAGCTTGGTGGGGAAGAAAGTATTCCCCAATAATCTTTTCATCCACTAGGGGAATTGTTCCGACCCAGGGACTGAGCCCAGGTCTCCTGCATTGCAGACAGATTCTTTACTGTCTGAGCTACCAGGGAAGCCCAACCTTCCTGAACTATCAGGCATGTAAGAATGATTAGTGTCAGATGATCTTTGCCTCCCAGAAGAGTCTTGGTGGCCTAAGAGTTCAGTTCAGTCCAGTCGCTCAGTTGTGTCCAACTCTTTGCGACCCCATGAATCACAGCACGCCAGGCCTCCCTGTCCATCACCAACTCCCAGAGTTTACCCAAACTCATGTCCATTGAGTTGGTGATGCCATCCAACCATCTCATTCTCTGTTGTCCCCTTCTCTTCCTGCCCTCAATCTTTCCCAGCATCAGGGTCTTTTCAAATGAGTCAGCTCTTCACATCAGATGGTCAAAGTATTGGAGCTTCAGCTTCAACATCAGTCCTTCCAATGAACACTCAGGACTGATCTCCTTTAGGATGAACTGGTTGGATCTCCTTGCAGTCCAAGGGACTCTCAAGAGTCTTCTCCAACACCACAGTTTAAAAGCATCAGTTCTTCAGTGCTCAGTCTTCTTTATAGTCCAACTCTTACATCCATATGTGACCACTGAAAAAACCATAGCCTTGACTAGATGTACCTTTGTTGGCAAAGTAATGTCTCTGCTTTTTAATATGCTGTCTAGTTTGGTCATAACTTTCCTTCCAAGGAGTAAGCATCTTTTAATTTCATGGCTGCAATCACCATCTACAGTGATTTAAGAGCCCCCCAAAATAAAGTCAGCCACTATTTCCACTGTTTCCCCATCTATTTGCCATGAGGTGATGAAACTGGATACCATGATCTTAGTTTTCTGAATGTTGAGTTTTAAGCCAACTTTTTCACTCTCTTCTTTGACTTTCATCAAGAGGCTTTTTAGTTCCTCTTCACTTTCTGCCATAAGGGTGGTGTGATCTGCAATTTGAGGTTATTGATATTTATCCTGGCAATGTTGATTCCAGCTTGTGCTTCTTCCAGCCCAGCGTTTCTCATGATGTACTACTCTGCATGTAAGTCAAATTAGCAGGGTGACAATATACAGCTTTGATGTACACCTTTTCCTATTTGGAACCAGTCTATTGTTCCATGTCCAGTTCTAACTGTTGCTTCCTGACCTGCATACAGGTTTCTCAAGAGGCAGGTCAGGTGGTCTGGTATTCCCATCTCTTTAAGAATGTTCCGCAGTTTGTTGTGATCCACACAGTGAAAGGCTTTGGCATAGTCAATAAAACAGAAACAGATGTTTTTCTGAAACTCTTGCTTTTTCGATGATCCAGCGAATGTTGGCAATTTGATCTCTGGTTCCTCGGACTTTTCTAAAACCAGCCTGGACATCTGGAAGTTCACAGTTCATGTATTGCTGAAGCCTGGCTTGGAGAATTTTGAGCATTGCTTTACTAGTGTGTGAGATGAGTGCAGTTATGTGGTAGTTTGAGCATTCTTTGGCATTGCCTTTCTTTGGGATTGGAATGAAAACTGACCTTTTCCAGTCTTGTAGCCATGGCTGAGTTTTCCAAATTTGCTGACGTATTGAATGCAGCACTTTCACAGCATCATCTTTTAGGATTTGAAATAGCTCAACTGGAATTCCATCACCTCCACTATTTCTGTTCGTAGTGATGCTTCCTAAGGCCCACTTAACTTCACATTCCAGGATGTCTTGCTCTAGGTGAGTGATCCCACCATCATGATTATCTGGGTCATGAAGATCTTTTTTGTACAGTTCTTCTGTGTATTCTTGCCACCTCTTCTTAATATCTTCTGCTTCTACCAGGTCCATAACTTTCCTGTCCTTTATTGAACCCATCTTTGCATGAAATGTTCCCTTGTTATCTCTAATTTTCTTGAAAATATCTCTAGTCTTTCCCATTCTATTGCTTTCCTCTATTTCTTTGCATTGATCACTAAGGAAGGCTCTCTTATCTCTTCTTGCTATTCTTTGGAACTCTCTATTCAAATGGGTATATCTTTCCTTTTCTCCTTTGCTTTTCGCTTCTCTTCTTTTCACAGCTATTTGTAAGGCCTCCTCAGATAGCCATTTTGCTTTTTTGCATTTCGTTTTCTTGGGGATGTTATCGTGTCATGAACCTCCGTCCATAGTTCATCAGGCATTCTGTCTATCAGATTTAGTCCCTTAAAGCTATTTTTCACTTCCACTATATAATCATAAGGAATTTGATTTAGGTCATAGCTGAATGGTTTAGTGGTTTTCCCCACTTTCTTTACTTTAAGTCTGAATTTGGCAATAAGGAGTTCATGATCTGAGCCACAGTCAGCTCCCGGTCTTGTTTTTGCTGACTGTATAGAGCTTCTCCATCTTTGGCAGCAAAGAATGTAATCAGTCTGATTTCAGTGTTGACCATCTGGTGATGTCCATGTGTAGAGTCTTCTCTTGTGTTGTTGGAAGAGGGTGTTTGCTATGACCAGTGTGTTCTCTTGGCAAAACTCTATGAGCCTTTGTCTTGCTTCATTCTGTACTTTAAGGCCAAATTTGCCTGTTACTCCAGGTGTTTCTTGACTTCCTACTTTTGCATTCTAGTCCCCTATAATGAAAAGGACATCTTGAAAAAAAAAGAAAAAAAAAAAGAAAAGGACATCTTGAAACTTTGCTATATTCACTGATTAGCTCTAGTAATTTTCTTCTAGAGTCTTTAGGGTTTTCAATATAGAGGATCATGTCATCTGCAAACAGAGAGAGTTTTACTTCTTCTTTTCCAATCTGGATTCCTTTAATTTCTTTATCTGCTCTGATTGCTGTGGCCAAGACTTCCAAAACTATGTTGAAAAGTAGTGGTGAGAGTGGGCACCCTTGTCTTGTTCCTGATTTCAGGGGGAATGCTTCCAGTTTTTCACCATTGAGGATAATGTTTGCTGTGGGTTTGTCATATATAGCTTTTATTATGTTGAGGTATGTTCCTTCTATTCCTGCTTTTTGGAGGGTTTTTATCATAAATGGATGTTGAATTTTGTCAAAGGCTTTCTCTGCATCTATTGAGATAATCATGTGGTTTTTATTTTTCAATTTGTTAATGTGGTGTATTACATTGATTGATTTGCAAATATTGAAGAATCCTTGCATCCCTGGGATAAAGCCTACTTGATCATTAAGTATGATTTTTTTAATGTGTTGTTGTATTCTATTTGCTAGAATTTTGTTAAGGATTTTTGCATCTAAGTTCATCAGTGATATTGGCTTGTAGTTTTCTTTTTTTGTGGAATCTTTGTTGGGTTTTGGAATTAGGGTGATGGTGGCCTCATAGAATGAGTTTGGAAGTTTACCTTCCTCTGCAATTTTCTGGAAGAGTTTGAGTAGAAAAATAAACAACCCAATTAAAAAGTGGGCCAAAGAACTTAACAGACATTTCTCCAAAGAAGATATAAAAATGGCTAACAAACACATGAAAAGATGTTCAACATCACTCATTATCAGAGAAATGCAAATCAAAACCACAATGAGGTACCACTTTACACCAGTCAGAATGGCTGCCATCCAAAAGTCTACAAGCAATAAATGCTGGAGAGGATGTGGAGAAAAGGGAACCCTCTTACACTGTTGGTGGGAATGCAAACTAGTACAGCCACTATGGAAAACAGTGTGGAGGTTCCTTAAAAAGCTGCAAATAGTCCTACCATATGACCCAGCAATCCCACTGCTGGGCATATACACCGAGGAAACCAGAATTGAAAGAGCCACGTGTACCCCAATGTTCATCGCTGCATTGTTTACAATAGCCAGGACATGGAAGCAACCTAGATGCCCATCAACTGACGAATGTATAAGAAAGCTGTGGTACATATACACAATGGAATATTACTCAGCATTAAAAAAAAATTCATTTGAAGCAATTCTACTCAGATGGACGAAACTGGAGCCCATTATCCAGAGTGAAGTAAGCCAGAAGCAAAAACAACAATACAGTATATTAACACATATATATGGAATTTAGAAAGATGGTAATGAGAACCCAACATGTGAGACAGCAAAAGGAACGCAGATGGTATAGAATAGACTGGTGGACTTTGTGGATGAGGGTAAGGGTGGGATGATATGGGAGAAGGGCATTGAAACAAGTTAATTATCATATATCTAATCAATCGCCAGCCCAGGATTGATGCTCGGGGCTGGTGCAGCGAGATTTCCTGGGGGGGAGGGAGAAGGGAGGGGGGTTCTGGAGGGGAAGCATATGTAAACCCATGGTGATATCATGACATTGTATGGCAAAAACAATAAAAATAAATAAATAAATAAAAAAAAGAAAAGGACATCTTTTTTGGGTGTTATTTCTAAAAGGTCTTGTAGGTCTTCATAGAACTGTTCAACTTCAGAGGCCTGTATTTTAGCACCTGGCCATTCTGAGACCAGTAAAGGTCTGTACCTCATCTCTTCTCCATGTCTGTCCCCAGAGGAAAGACATGTGCGTCACAGCATGGTGTCTGGTGATGACTTTATCAACTAGAAATCTGGCAGTGGTCCTCTTCCTCGTTTGCTATCTGAATGTCTCAGGCCATTTGATTTGCTTATGACTGAAAAGCAGAGGAGAGTAATTTTTGTTCCTTACTCCTAAGAAAGGACCAAGTAGAAGAATATCACTGTTTTTCCACAGGATTCTATAGTTTTGAGAGAGACTTGACCACTGTTAAGCCCATGTTTTGCGTTTTCACATAAAGCTTGGACAGATAGCAATTAGAGTTTCTCTTCATTGATTATCTCTTTTTTCTTTTGGAGTTTTAAAAAATTTAAGTGTGATAGATTTACAATGTTGTGTTAATTTCTGCTATCAGTTCAGTTCAGTCGCTCAGTCGTGTCCCACTCTTTGCGACCCCATGTATTGCAGCACGCCAGGCCTCCCTGTCCATCACCAGCTCCTGGAGTTTACCCAAACCCATGTCCATCAAGTCGGTGATGCCATTCTGCCATCTCATCCTCTGTTGTCCCCTTCTCCTCCTGCCCTCATTCCTTCCCAGCATTAGGGTCTTTTCCAGTGAGTAATCTCTTCGCATGAGGTGGCCAAAGTACTGGAGTTTCAGCTTCAGCATCAGTCCTTCCAGTGAACACCCAGGACTGATTTCCTTTAGGATGGACTGGTTGGATCTCCTTGCAGTCCAAGGGACTCTCAAGAGTCTTCTAAGAAATTCAGTTATATACATATATACATTTTTTAAAAATTATTTTATATTATGGTTTATCACAGGTCCTTGCATTTAGTTCTCTATAGGATCCTGTTGTTTATCCATTCCATATGTTATAGTTTACATCCTGCCCATCCGAACCTCCCAATCCATCCCTCCCCAACCTCTTCCCTCCGGCAGCCACAAGTTGTTCTCTGTGGCCATAAGTCTGTTTTTGTTTCTTGAATAAATTCATTTGTGTAATATATTAGCTTCCACATCTGAAGGATATCATATGGTATTTATCTTTCTCTATCTGATTTATTTAGTTCATTTAGTATGATAATCTCTAGTTGCATGCATGTTGCTGCAAATGACCTTATTTTATTCCTATTTATGGCCGAGTATTAATGTATTCTATCGTGTGTATATACACACACACCCCACATCTTTATCCATTCATCTGTCAGTGGACATTTAGGTTGCTTCCATGCTTTTGCTGTTGTGAATAGCACTGCCGTGAGCATAGGGGTGCGTTTATCTTTTTGGATTCTGGTTTTGTCTGGATATATCCCCAGGAGTGGGATTGCTGGCTGGATCGATGACCTCTTAATTAGGTTCTCGGTGCCAAGTCCCACTGGATGGCTGTGACAGCCGTCAGCCGTCAGGGCCCTCCTCATTTATGCGTATGCGGCGTGTGTTGGCGTCTTCAGAAGGGCTATGGGGAAGCACAGCCAGCAAACATGGGTGACGCTTTAAATCCTCACCGGTGGTGCAGCAGTTTGATGTGACTGGGCTGTGGTGGTGGTCCATGTGAACACGAGAGTGGGGCTGGACTGAGAGGAACCCAAAAGATCCCATTTGAAAGGCTGTCAGATCTCAGTCTCGTGCTCACTTTCGGGAACACCCCTTACTTCTTGCCGTGGATTCCTCCTCACAGAACCACAGAACGACGCCCTTCCTGGAGCTACTGGGGGTAATTGCTGGGGGGTGTGATTTAGATAGAGATGCTGTGTCCAGTTAGCCTCATGATGGAGTGACTACACCGTTCTTTTCTTCAGTAAATAAAAGTGTAAAACTATTCATGCATCAAAAGATAGAGAACCAGGTTACCTGAGGAGACCCACTGACTGTGATCATCTGGGCAGAGGAAGAATTCATTCTGTCACTTGGAGGGAGACCTAATCTTGTCGTCCCAGAGCGATAAGAATGCATGACGCACATTCTTCAATTTTAAAAATCTCTCATTAAATTCCATTTCTAAAAATAGAGAATTCACATATGTTCTCTATAACAAGTGAAATAATATGAAGAAAGAAGGCAAAAAATTAAACGTCTTTCTCATGATTCCTGCATTTCCATTCCCACCTCTTGCTCCTCTAAGGTAAACAAGGATCATGACCTATTGTGTATCTTTTCACATCTTTCCCAAGTAAATGCAAGTAGATGTGATTTTAACTCTTGAAAACTAGACTCACCCTGTATACAATTTTGTGCAAACTCTTTCTCTCACATAACAATTTTCAATGGATATCCCTTTAGATCAAGATAGTTAAGTCATTAATAGCTTCACAGTAATCCATGGTATAGATGGACCAAAATCTACTTAATGTCCACCTGATAGATATTCAGAAAGTTTCCAGGTTGTCACCTTTAGGAATGATGCAGCAGTAAATATTCTTTAAGTATATCACTATGAACTAGTACTTTTCCCCCCATAGGACCTATCCCTTGAAATGGGGTCACTGGGTCAAAGGTTATGTGTATTTGAATTTTCAATAGCTATTGCCAGCTTGCATTCTAAAAAGTGTAGCAATTCCTGTTCCAATAGCAGCATGTGAGAGTGGCTGCTAGCACAGAATGCTGTATGTTTTGAGTTTAAAAATGTTAAAAAAAAAAAACAAAGTTCTTTTGTCAATCTGAGGGGTAGGAAAAAATGGCATCTCCTTATTGCTTTTTTTATAAACAATTATTTATTTATTTGGCTTGCTGGGTCTTAGTTGCAGTATGTGGGATCTTTAGTTGTAGCATGCAAATTCTTAGTTGTGGCATGTGCGATCTGTTTCCCTGACCAGGGATTGAATCCCGGGCCCCCTGCACTGGGAGTGTGGAGGCTTAGCCACTGGACTACCAGGGAAGTCTCTCCTTATTGCTTTAATTCGCTTTTCCTTACCTGCCTGTGAGGACAAGCATCTTTTCATATGTTCATTGGCCATTTGGATTTCCTCTTCTGGGAATGGTCAGATCTGTTGTATTCAGTTGGATATCACATGTTGTGTGTTGCAGATGTTTTTTCCCCCCGGCTATCATTTGACTTTGGCTTTGTTTACCCTTGTTGTTGTTCAGTTGCTAAGTCGTATCTGCCTCTTTGCAACCCCATCAACTGCAGCATGCCAGGCTTCCCTGTCCTTCACTGTCTCCTGGAGTTTGCTCAAACTCATGTCCATTGAGTCAATGATGCCATCCAACCTTCTCATTCTCTTTCACCCCTTTTCCTTCTGCCCTCAGTCTTTCCTAGAATCAGGGTCTTTTCCAATAAGTCAAAAGATCGTTTAAAAAAAATGTACCAGATAAAAACTACCCAGGTAATATTAGTTTTTTATAGACTATTATGAAATACTATAAGCCAAAAGAAGACTACAAAAATCACTCATTTTCACACCACTCATAGATAACCACCCACAGATAACTTTTTATATTTTGGGGTATATGCCTCCCAACTGTCATCTACACACATTTTACTCTTTGTTTTAAAATATCACCACTAACAGAGAGAACTCTAAATGTGTATACTGATCAGAAGAAAAAGGGAAATTCAAGTGCAGGATCCTTTTCATAGCTACTTAAAACATATAGAAAGATGCTTATAACAGATGAGGGCAGATGGGTAGTACTGATCCGGAGGGGAATTTATTGTTCATATTGTAATGATTCTAAAATGCGCATTTGATTTGTTCATCTTAACCTTCCTGAAATCAGCAAGAGTTTCGTAAGCAATGATGTTTCATAAACACTGCCAGGCAGCGATCAGAACATAGTCATTGTTGTCTACATGTGTGAGCTTGTTCACAGCTTTTCACAATATCTGCACTTCACTTGAGTTATGCTCACTCAGGAGTATAAATGTTGAATTTAATTGCTATTTGAAATATCTTCAGTAAGATTTACACTATGACTACATTATTACACACTAAACAGTGCAGCCTAAGGCAGGAGAAATAGGCAAATTGTAGATTTCAGAATAACAAGAGGCTGTGTGAATGTGACTGTTCTTAATGCATTATGTAGATACTATGGTACTAAGATAATGGTGCATCTTATAATTGATTTGGTGGCTTAAATTTGACATATGTGGTATTAAATTGTTTGGTTAGGTAATATATATGGGAAATAACTTTTTCAAGAGATTCAACAATGTGGCGATTTGGGAATATTTCACATATTATGCTCTTGGCACAAATAAAATAACTGAGTGAAATTAGGCAAACATTACCTAATCAGCAATAATAGTCAACAAGATGCTTGGAGAGATAGATGTGATTATAAAAAAGAAATTAAAGATATTGTAGTGTTGACTTGTTTGTGACTCTGGAGAAAGGGAAGCTCTGGATGGACTTTGGGAGGAGTTTCGTATTGAAGTCAGTGATGTGGATTGTGTGGGAAAGTGTTCAAGTTATGGCTAAAAGGAGATATTACATTGATCTTGCAAACTCAACAGCTTCTTGGATGTGGCCTGTGTGGTTATTTCTCCTGTTAGTGTGGGTGAAGCAGCATAAATAATCCCTAAATCCATGTTGCTCCATCTGTCCTGCCTGTCAGCATGGCAGCTTGGAAGCAGTCCTGAACAAGGAGATGACAGTCGTCATTCTCCTGGGGTTTTGCTCAGTTACTAGCTTTTGAGCATGGAAGCCTATTGCTTTGCTTGCTTTTAGTGTTGGGTGCTCAGTCATGTCTGACCCTTTGCGACCCCATAGACTACAACCCGCCAGGCTCCTCTATCTATGGGATTCTCTAGGCAAGAACTAGGGGATCTTCCCCACCCAGGGATTTAACCCAGGTCTCCTGCACTGAAGGCGGATTCTCTACCATCAGAGTTACCAGGGAAGCCCTTGCTTGCTCTTCCTACCCTTTAATTCAATCAAAGAGGAGTAAACCTGCCCAGATTGGATGGGTGTAGTTTGGTAGTAGGAGGAGAAGAATAAGGCATTACTGTGCATAGCCCTCCTTGGTAATCTAATCTAGCATCTAAACACATGATTCCTGGCCAGCTAATGGGATTTGAAAATTTTCTTACGTAAAGCAGGACATGAACATGAATATCCTAATACAAAAAAATTTCCAGGCCTTCCTTGGCAGTCCAGTTGTTAAGGCTTCACACTTCCAATACAGGGGGCTCAGGTTTAATCCCTGGTCAGGGAACTAACATCCCATATGCCAGGCAGCATGATAAAAATAAACCAAATATTTAAAATAAATCCCCAATAATTTTTACTTCTGTCTATAGTTTATCATTATGACTCTTGTTTTTTTCTGACTTCATCAAGAACTTACCAGAACAAACATTTCTTAAGTGGCTGATTGAGTTAGGGATACACCTTTGCACTTTCCTCTGCTTCAGTTTGCCAGGAAAAAAAAGAATGGAGGCAAAGTATTTATAAACATTTCCTTTCTGGAAGGCCCAAGTCAGTTTTATGCATTGTTGCCTTAGCAGCACATTCTTTCCATTTGCACAATAGTGGAATTATTTTTAAGACCACTGAGTGAATTCTTAATTTCAGATATTAATATTTATTTACTTATTTCTAGCCTTTCCACTTGGGTCTTCAAAAATATTTTTCATCTCTCTGCTGAAATTCCCTAGCTGTTCATTTTTGTTGCCCAACATTTCTGCAGTATCCTTTAATATCTCTGTCATAATTCTTTTGATGTCCATGTCTGACCATTCCAACATCTGGAAATCCATCTCAGGGTCTGTTTCTATTCACCCTTTCCTCTCAACCATGGTTCACATTTTCTTGTTTCCTCACATGTCTTATAAATATTAATTGCATGATAGACTTTGTGTAACAAAGAGCAGTGGATAAAAATTAATAATATTTACCTCCAGAAAAATAGACACTGTTTTTTTTTTTTTTTTGGTAGGGCAGGGGCCACAGGTCACACCACTAAAGGAGCTGAGTTGCTCTGCTCTGTAGCTGAACTTGAGTTGGTCTTGGTTGTAGTTTTAGTTACTTTGTCGTAGTTTAAGTTAGACTCAGTTCTCCATTACCTTCAGGGTCAAAGCAGGAGCAGGCCTTTCCTTTCAGAGATGCTTGGATCTAAACACTGGTAGACTCTGGTTCTTATATTTCATAGCCGGCTGCCAGCTTTTTGCGTGTCTGGGAGTTTTCTCTGCTCTCTATTCTTTTGGCTTTCAGTTTCTAAGGAGGTCTCTTTCTACCTGGCCCCCGTCTCCTCGGCAGTGTAGGCCATGGCGTCTCAGAGTATTTTGCAGGGGTTCCTCTCAGCTCTCTCACGCTTTCCTGGCCTCTGGAAGGCTGCTGAGGTATAGTTGGAAAATACTCAGGTACCTCTGAGGTATTTCTTTTTGCTCTCCTGCCAGCCCCTGCCGTGGAGGGACTCTGCCTTACAATCAGTGAAGGCCTGGAGAAGATGGAGGGGTCTCTTCTAGCCTCACCTCCAGCCTTGGGAATGTTGCTGTCCTCACGTGCCTCCCTTGGCTCTCCAGCCCCACTTTCAGCCTTTAGCAGGTGCTGCCTTGCAGTAGGAAAAGGCTTTGTGCATCTTGGTGGGCTAGGAGGTAGGGGTGGTGTCTCACCGCCAGCTTTTTGCCTGCTGTCCTTCACTCATTGAAGGCCTGTGGAGAACAGGTGGGTGGTGTCAACTTGCTCTGTGGCCAGAGCTCACTGGGATTCTAATCTGTCCTGCTTGTCCACACAGAGCTAGAAGTTTATGAAGTTTGGCTGGTTTCAAACAGTCTGTCTGCCTGCTCCTCCTTTTCACTTTGCCAGGGAGGAAGACAGCCACAGTCTCTCCTAAGAAATGTTTATCACTTTCTACAATTGTTTATCATTTACTTTAGATTTCCTTGTGCCCTCAGCATTCAGATGAGTTTTAAAATTATGATTAGTGGCTTCTCTAGCTTGTTGTTAGTATTAGTGGGCAACAATGGTCTCTTGTGAATTTCTGCATTCTAAATGGAAACAAAATAGCTGTGAATATTTTAAAATTTGGAACTATCATAACCTGTGTCTTACTGATACTTTGACCTTTGTTATGGTTTTGTAATAAAAGTTTAGTTTTAGCAAGAAATACCAGATAACCGGTTAAGTCAGGAAATTGCACATGGAAGCCGAAATTCCAGTCTTTGGGAGCCTGTCAGCCACCTCTGTCCACAAAGATGGGCCATCTTCTAAGTGGCATTGGCTCCAGTCTTGGCCACACCTGGCACTGTGGTTCTCCACTCATTTTCTCAGTGGTTTCCAAGTGAGCATCTGTTTTTTTTTTTTTTTAATGTAGACTATTTTTTAAAGCCTTTATTGAATTTGTTACAATATTGCTTCTGTTTTATGTTTTGGCTTTTGGCTGCGAGGCATGTGGAGCCTTGGCTTCCCAACCAGGGATTGAACCCACACCATCTGCACTGGAAGGTAAAGTCTTAACTACTGGACTACCAGGTAAGTCCCCATGTAAGCATCTCTGTCTGGAAGCTGCCTCGTTGACTCAGTAATTTTGAAATCAACCATTAGATAGCAGAACTTCGGAAGGAGAAGAAGAAAAATAGTATATCCTCTTTTGCTCAATCCTCTCAAGCATAAATATCATATATGCTTTCTTCATATGCTCGCACCTCTTCCTTTCTTTTCCTTTGCATTTTATTTTTTTTAAACTGGGCAGAGAATCAGCTCTTGGAATCTCTTTCCAGTCAAGCCATAGAGAGCATGTCATACCCTATGTGTCCCTACCCACCATCACCCGTGGAAGTAACAAGTGCTGGAAGAGTCCTCAGCTTGCACGATCAAGTCTAATTATACTATATTCAGGTTCAGTAACAAGACTACTTGAATGAGGTTGAAGACAAGCAATAGACTATCCATTAGGATCTGGCTGTGTGTGACAAAAACAAAACAAAACAACCCAGAGTAATAGTGGTTTAAGTATAAAGCTGTTTATTTCTCTTTCAGACACAGGACATTCCTAGATGTCAGGGATCTGGGATCTCCTTACCTTATTTCTCAGCCATGTATGATCTTGGGCTCATAGTCTAAGATGGTGGCATTCACATTCTAGGAAAAAGAAAAAAAAAGAAATGTAAAGAAGCTGGACAAAGGGTACAGGTGGATACCACCTCTTAGGGAAGGTCCTTAAAGGCTGTCGAGTATGTTCCTACTCACTCCACTGACAAGAACTTTTTCATATGGTAACACTTAGCAGCACGGGAGGCTGAGGAACAGAGCCTTTATTGTAGGCAGCTGTTTGTCCAGCTGGAAATCAGGGGTTCTATTGCCACAGAAAAAAAGAAAAAGTGAAGTTGCTCAGTCACTTCTGACTCTTTGAGACCCTATGGACTTTGTCTACCACGCTTCTCCTTCCATGGGGTTTTCCAGGCAAGAGTACTGGAGTTGGTTGCCATTTCCTTCTCCAGAGGATCTTCCCGACCCAGGGATTGAACTCAGCTCTCCCACATTGTAGGCAGATGCTTTACCATCTGAGCCCACCAGGAAGGTCCCTACTGCCATAGAGGAAGAGGAGAATGTATTATATATTGAGGGTTAGCCGGCAGACTTGGTCACCCGTCAAGCTCTCTCAGGAAGAATATTACGGAGTTCCAGCCTAGCCCTGGACCTTGAAATCATTTTTGAGGGTAGAGCATTGAATGTCAGTAACCTCTATTCTGATAACTGCTCCCCTTCCCTGGTAGCTCTGTGAGTCTGTAGAACCAGAGCAGTGAGGGGATGATAGTAGTAGTAGTGTAGCTGCTTAGTTGTGTTTGATTCCTTGTGACCCCACGGACTGTAGCCCCCCAGGCTCCTCTGTCGATGGTATTCTCCAGGCGAGAATACTGGAGTGGGTTGCCATTCCTTTCTCCAGGGGATCTTCCTGACCTAGGGATTGAACCTGGGTCTCCCGCATTGCAGGCAGATTCTTTACCATCTGAGCCACTAGATAACAAAGGATCTAAAATATCATGTCACATAGGGAACTGCTGAAGAAACTGAGGATCTTTAGCTTAGAGGAAAGAAGAGTTGGTAATGACCTGTGTCTTCGCCTATTTGAAGTGGTGCCTTGTGAAGTCTGGAGAACCAGAATCTAGCCAGTGAGTAGAAGATACAAGGAGAGTAATAAGAGTTCAATGTACAGAGGAAAACCCTAGTAATGAGCTGTCAAAAAGAGGTAGTGAGCACATATTTACTGTGGTCATCCTGTCATTGACAGGTATTGTGGACAAAATAGTCACCAAGAAGGTCTGGTTCCTGCCAGGATGGCAGCTATGCTCTAGCGAGGAAGTCAGAAGTTGATCAGATAATCACACACATATGACTGCAGATCATCAAATGGAACAACTAGGTCTTAGAATGTTAACAGTGGTTGAAGTAAGGGACAAGCACCCATTTGTAGACCTTCTAGAGGATACCTGTATGCAGGTCAGGAAGCAACAGTTAGAACTGGACATGGAACAACAGACTGGTTCCAAATAGGAAAAGGAGTACATCAAGACTGTATATTGTCACCCTGCTTATTTAACTTATATGCAGAGTACATCATGAGAAACCCTGGGCTGGAAGAAGCACAAGCTGGAATCAACATTGCCGGGAGAAATATCGATAACCTCAGATATGCAGACGACACCACCCTTATGGCAGAAAGTGAAGAGGAACTAAAAAGCCTCTTGATGAAAGTGAAAGAGGAGAGTGAAAAAGTTGGCTTAAGGCTCAACATTAAGAAAACTAAGATGTTGGCATCTGGTCCCATCACTTCATGGCAAATAGATGGGGAAACAGTGGAAACAGTGTCAGACTTTTTTTGGGGGGAGGGGCCTCCAAAATCACTGTAGATGGTGATTGCAGCCATGCAATCAAAAGGCGCTTACTCCTTGGAAGGAAAGTTAGTTGGTCAATATGCTGACCAACCTAGACAGCATATTGAGAAGCAGACATTACTTTGCTAACAAAGGTCCATCTAGTCAAAGCTATGGTTTTTCCAGTTGTCATGTATGGATGTGAGAATTGGACAGTGAAAAAGGCTGAGCGGCAAAGAATTGATGCTTTTGAACTGTGGTGTTGGAGAAGACTCTTGAGAGCCCCTTGGACTACAAGGAGATCCAACCAGTCCATCCTATAGGAGATCAGTCCTGGGTATTCATTGGAAGAACTAATGTTGAAGCTGAAACTCCAATACTTTGGCCACCTGATGCAAAGAGCTGACTCATTGGAAAAGACCCTGATGCTGGGAAGGATTGAGGGCAGGAGGAGAAGGGGATGACAGAGGATGAGATGGCTGGATGGCATCACCGACTCAATGGACATGGGTTTGTGTAGACTCCGGGAGCTGATGATGGACAGGGAGGCCTGGTGTGCTGCAATTCATGGAGTCGCAAAGAGATGGACACGACTAAGCGATTGAACTGAATTGAACTCAACTAGAGGATGTGTGCTTCTGTCAGGTCTAAACTTATGTCTCACCAGCTCATTTGTAGAAATGTGTTCTAGGTAGTGCTGCAGTGGATAGAAGGGAAGAAATGTGCCTTGGACGGCAAAGTGAATTCCAAATTTGTGGGACTTCTATTGATAAAATGGACTTTTTAAAGTTTCACAGTGGTTCACTATCACTAAACCAGGTTGTGCTAACCTCTTGCCTGGATAGAGAATGTTGGTTGAACACATGTGAATTCAACAACTTGAAGGCTTAAAAAACTTGAACTAGTTGATTTGGAAGAAACTAAAAGAGCCTCTAAAATCTGTAGATATTCTAAAAAGTTTCTGAAAATTCTGAAAACTTTTCCCACTGAGGACTTAAATAAAAAAAACCAAAAAACCCATAACTCCCTTTGCCCAAGAAAATAACCAAGAAAGAAATGATAAAAACTCTTTTTTTCAGTTCTCTCAGTCTAAATATATCAATATACAAAAACATGGTAATTTTATGAGTGAAACAAGTTATACATAATGCATTTTTATGTTCCTAAACGAACAGCATGCCTTTATATCTGTAAAGGGCACTAAAAATAAGCTTTGCATGTATTTCAGTCCCCTGCCCCCAAATTTTCTTTGAAGAAAAAATTTTTTGGTTCTTCCGTAGCTTAAAATTTCTGAAAAATCTCTGTATCTGGTCTGTTCCTTTTGTTCTTTCTGCCTTGTAGCTTGGGTTCTATTTCTGTAAAGTGGATAAGTGTGAAATTAACTGTTCTTTTAGCCGAACTGATAGATGAGATTTAACTCTCTGTCATTTACCTGCTGGGGTGTCTAGAGGGCTCGGGCTCTGTGGTGAGTGTTCTGTCCATGGTTTTTGCCAAGGTGGGCTTCATTTATTCCCAGCTTTAGTTCCCACTAGGGCCCACCAGGTGCACTGACACGCAGCGTTTATCCAAAGAATTCAAGAGCCATACAGCCAGAGAGTAATTTGTCTTCATGACACACCTGGGAGGCATTCAGGCAAAAAGGCTGTTGCGACCATGGGGCATTGGGAAGAGCATCAGTTTGGAGTCTGGACAGAGTGGTTGGGGGCTGAGACTTTTGGGCTCTGCCACCAGGTTTGTGGGATTGTAGGAAGGTCTTGTTCCCTCTCTGAGACCTTTATTGCTCACCAAAAGGATGAGGGTATTGGATAAAAGCTCTATGGACCTCATATGCTCCAATGTTCTATAAATGTATTATTTTGAGCCCACATTTCAAAATAAGAAGGTCACAGCATTGATCTAAGGTTATAAAGTAGACTAGTGAGCAAATTCCCTGATGGTCCAGTGGTTAGGACTTGGCACTTTGACTGCCAAGAGCCCAGGTTCAGTCCCTGATGAGGGAACTAAGATCACACAAGCCATGCAGTATGGCCAGGCCAAAAAAAAAAAACAAAACCAAAGAAAGAATAATGGGAGAGTTGCTCTTTCTTGCTTCTGAATGGCACTGCAGTTTTTTGAATAAACAAGTTTATCCATGTAAACATGCTGGAAAATCTTGGTTTACCATAGGAAAGAGTGAAAATAAACTCTAGGGCAAAGCAGGGTGGAAGGAAAAGAGTAAATCCTCCTGGTGCCTGAAACTCTGGCATAGTGGTAATAATCTCAATATACACTTTAGGTTCTGTCACCTTGCTAGCTCTTGGGGAGGAGAGCTGGAAAAGGAATGCTCCCTTAGTCTCTGGTGCTGTTTCGTTGGCTTATTTCCTTCCAAAGCCTTCCCTTGAATGCCTGAGTTTGCTTATAGTCAGCCAGCTTGATACTGGCTTTGAGCTGTTCCTGACCATGCAGTAATGACCGGCCTACCCTGCCTGCTGCGGTGATGGAGCTGGGCTGAGGAGCTGGGTGGTGTTTCTGTCCCTGTGGGGCTCCTTTGCCTTTCCAGAAATGACTCCAAGGGCAGGATTGCCAGGGGGCACACAGGGAGACTGCCCTTGTTTTGTTTCCAACTGGTTGGCAGACTTGAGAGGCACAAATGAACATCTGAATTTAAGAGTGCTTAACACTGATTCAAATCTTAAGCTGTCTTCTAAACTTTTGAGTGGATTGGAGTCAATATGTGAAATACACATACATGCTCTTTCAAAAATGACTAATCTCACTCAACCACGCTGTTTCCTTTCTTTCTGCCCACATTCTAACACCCCCAAGGGTGGTTTCTATTTATTGTCAATAAAGGCACTTCTTAGATTGCTTAGATATGAAAATGAAAATAAATACCTTAGTTTGTATATGAAATGATGTGGGTTAAAATACATGCAGAAAGTAATTCTGAAAAATTGGAAATAACCTAAATTTCCTTCAGTGGAGATTTGATAATTGATAGTAATTCACACATGAAATATAAGGCAGCATTTAAAACCATAGTGGAAGAGAATATAAAAAAGAACGTGTATATAGGTATCACTTTGCTGAATAGCAGATATTAACACAACATGGTAAATCTACTATGCTTCAATAAAAATAAAATGATGATAGAGATACATCTTTGTTGATATGAAAAAGTATTCTGATATGTGAAACAGGTTAAAACTATATGTATTAGATGATCCTGTTTTTGCAAAGGCAAAAGTATACTATAAGCCTTAAAAAAATCTGTAAGAGAGGACTCACCTAGGCATGTGTGTTTGGAGGCTGAAAGAAGTTCTGGTGTCCATGTGGTCTGGACTTGAGGCCTTAATATTTTCACCACCCTGTTTCAGCACTGTCACTTTGGTTTCCAATCCTCTGTACTTCATGTTAAAAAAAAAATTGAACAGTGGACAACTGTGGTGATAGAAATATGGATGATGTGTTTTCTTCTTGGCACGTTGGTTTACTTTTCTACAGTGAACATTTATTCCCTCTCTGACACAATAGCAAAAATTAAAAAAAGAGATCCAGGAGACCCTCCTTTGCTTGGGATGTCTTGGTTGAGATTAATTTGAGCTTCATTTCTAGTTCAGATTGATGAATCTTCTTTTTCCCCTTACTCTTTTTTGGCTTGAGTTCTTTCTACTCTGTTATTTTGCATATCTGGGTCCCTTTCCAGTCATGAAGGTAGCTTGACATGTGGCAGATTGGGCAGAACCGTCCAAAAGAAAAGTTGGTCCTCCTCCATTTGGGTGGATAATCCTGACCTCTTGGCAGTTTGGCTTACCTGTTGGCAGGGGTGCAGACATTGCCTGGGAAACTAGAGAAAACCAGCAATAGGCAGAGGATGAAGAAGTGGTTGATGCAAGGAGATTTAATCTCCGCTGTGGAAAATCAAATTACTGTTCTAAATTCTTCACAGCATTCAAAGAGAGTATTCATCAATGCCCTAGCTGTGGTCTCATAGCAAGGGTGGTTGCAGTATATGTTCTGCCCCTTAACTTTGGGTTTGGCCAAAGAGAATATTAGTGGATGGGGGATTACAGAGGCTTGAAGAGCCCGTACATTGATGCTGCAATTTTTGTACATCTGTGACCCACCATGAGAACTTCCTCCAGGCAGCTGTTGCCCCATCAGCTTGGGCTCCAGAATAAATATAATGCCTTCAACCCAGCCTGTAGTCTGGAGCCAAGTACTGCTGAACAGCCGCCTGAAACGAGTTCCCCCAGCCCAGCCCAGCCTGTGCTAGCCAAACCATAATCAGTCTTGCAGACTTGTGAGTAGGAGACTAAATCCCAGCTGTTTAAAACCACTGAGTTTTGGGGTGGTTTATTGTGTATCTTCCCTGAGGCTGTAACTGGTTGATAGACTGATCTAGGTCTGTTAAACAGACCCACCAGAGTCCTTGCTGGCTGAAGAGATTTCTGCCTGCTTATGTGTGATAAATATACAAAAACCATCCAAAAATGTGATGATGATAACATCGAAAGAAAAGAATATGGTCAGCCTGACTTCACATCCAGGGCAAATATGACTTTCCCCCCTTGATTATAAATGAATTCCAGCATTTCAATTAAGGAACTGAATATATTAAGGTATGCATTACTAACATTCTAACCCTAGGTCCAGGGAAATTCAGTTTGCGGTCAATGCCTGAAAAGTTAGTCATTAGGAACAGTGTACAAGCCAGGAAGCCCCAACTATACCATTGACTCTGGACTTTCTGTCAACCTTGTTTTTCAGAGGACCTCCTTCCTCTCGTTTTAGCTTTGCTCTAACCTCCAAGAGGCTGCTGGACAAGGCCGAGGTCATTGGAGGGAATGGTATTAGAAAACTCACAGACACAGTGGCAGTGATATTGGGTGTATTTCGCTTTCTGTCCAAGCTGAGAGGTTTCCTTGAAGCTGAGATCGCGTTTGGATTCCCAAGTGCACGTGTTACCCTAAAGGTCACCTTCTCCTTCTGTGCTTGGCAAGAAATGTGGAACTCACTTGGATGCTTGCCTTGTGTGCAATCAATTCTTAATGCTCGTTAGATGGCTGCGGCACAGTCCCAGGTGGGGGGCCATGCTCGAGGACACAGACTTGGGGACAGGACACATGGTGGTCAGCAGATTGCTCCCTATAACAGCAAGGGAGTGAGGCCTCAACATACAGCACACCCTGCAAGCAGTAGAGCTGGGGCTGAGCTAGAAACCAGAGCAGCAAGACCTTCCCCCCACCCCGACTTTCAATGGTTGCTGTTTAGTTGCCAAGTCATGTCCAACTCTTCTGTGACTCCATATACTGTAGCCCGCCAGGCTCCTCTGTCCATGGGATTTCCTAGGCAAGAATACTGGAGGGGATTGCCATTTCCTTCTCTAGGGGACCTTCCTGATCTAGAGATCAAACCCGTGTCTCCTGCATTGGCAGGTGGATTCTTTAACCTTGAGCCACCTGGGAAGCCCAACTTTCAATGGTACCCACATGTTTTTGGCCTTTCTTACCTTTTCTCTGCAGGATACACACTGAATGGGGACTCACTTATGAGGCTAGTATTGTAAAGCAATGAACTTTAAAACATGGTCCATGTTGTCAGTTTAGGTAGTTGGAAAATATAGAAAGGTGCAAACAGAAAACAAAGTCACCTGTGATCCCACAGACCAGACGTAGGCACTGCCGGTGTGCTTTTTTACTACCTGAACTCACCAGCAATTTGGTGTTTGTCATGTATGTCGTTTCATTTTAAAAGTTTTGTAGAAATCACTTTGCTTTGCTGTTTGATATTCTTTGAAAATACCAGGTTTTAATTACTGAAAAATAACCCATTCATGATCTATTGAATTTTTCTACTCTTGATGAATATTTATTATTTGTCCAGTTTTCATTATCATCAGTAATGCTGTGATGAGAATTCTTTCTCAGAAAGGAAATGGGAGTTACTTTTAAAAGTCCTCATGCTATGTGATGGGCTTGCCAACACACTACTGTTTGTAGATTCGTTTATGTTACACTTTTGATATATACTGCAAGAGTCATTGGAGAAGGCGATGGCACCCCACTCCAGTACTTTTGCCTGGAAAATCCCATGGACGGAGGAGCCTGGTAGGCGGCAGTCCATGGGGTCGCGAAGAGTTGACATGACTGAAGCGACTTAGCAGCAGCAGCAGCAAGAGTCATAAGCAGTTTCCTACCTTGACTATAAAATTATTTTATTCCAGAAAATAATGTGAAATATGACCCAAACCTATGCTCAAAATTTCTTTTGCTTCATTTTGTTTTTAATGATAGTAAAAGATTGAAAAGAGAAATTTCTCGTATTAGGAAATTAGTTAAATAAATGACAGCTTATTCTTCTGATTGAAAGTGATACTTATGAGAGTTTTAAATAATGGAAATATTGATTGTTGTTTAATTGCTAAGTTGTGTCTGACTCTTGTGACCCCATGGACTGTAGCCTGCCGGGCTCCTCTGTCCATGGGATTCTCCAGGCAAGAATACTGGAATGGGTTGCCATTTCCTTCTCCAGGGGGTCATCTTGTCCCAGGGTTCAAACCTGTGTCTTCTGCATTGACAGGCAGATTCTTTTACCACTGATATGTCAGGGAAGCCTGGAAATGTTGATAGTAAATGTACAATAAGAATATAACATTGTGTGTATTGTATGAGCTTGACTCTGAAGCAACATGTACAGGAAAGAACTCTACTAAATGCTAGTAGAGGAGGAGACTCTTTGGGACCCCACCGCCTGCCAGGCTCCTCTGTCCATGGGATTGTCCAGGCAAGAATACTGGAGTGGGTTGCCATTCCCTTCTCCAGGGGATCTTCCTGTCCCAAGGATCAAACCCAGGTCTCCCACATTGTAGGCAGATTCTTTACCATCTGAGCCACCAGGGAAGCCCAGGATAAGATCAAATGATCTTTTTCCTCTCTCTGTACTTTTTCTAGTATTTAAATATATTACTTTTACCATCAGTAAAAATTAGTGTGTTGTTATTCTTTATAGTCATATATTACAGATGAGGTCATTTCCTGGGAAGGAAGGCATGACTGTGTGGGTTCCATTTCCTTCCTAACGAGAGGCTTTCAGAGCTTGGTCAAAGCCATGTCTCTCTGCTCTCAGCCCTTTAAACAAGATCAGTATCTTCTTTGGTTCAGCTTAACATAATCTGAACTCCAGTTTCATTTTCCTGAGAATATTTTTCCCTAATTCAATTTTTCTCGCTTTCAGATATTTTGATGCTTTTTCCAGAGTGAGTAAAATCCCATATGTTGTGTCAAATCCGTCTATTTTTCTCCTAAATTTTTATTTTGTTTCAAATCTCAGGTAAAGCAGGTTTTCAAGTTGGGTGTGTCTATATATCTTTAGCTCACTCCACCCTAGGAAACCCACTAATCTTTCTGTCTCTATAGACTTGCCTACTCTGGACATTTCATGTAAATCAACTCATATTAATACAATGTGGAGCTTGTGTAGCTGGCTTTGAATCAGTGTGTTTTCAAGTTTCCTCTGTGTTGTAGCAGATGTCACTACTTCAGTCTTTTTATTTCCGTACATTATGCTATTGTATAGACTTACTACATTTTATTTATTCATCAGTTGATGGATATTTGGATTGTTCTCACTTTTGCTAGTATAACTAATGCTGCTGTGAACACTGTATACAAATGTTTGTGTGAAGGTGTGTTTTCATTTCTCTCGGGTAGGTGTGAAATTGCTGGTTCATATGATAACTCTGTTTAAACTTTTGAGGAACTGCTGGACAGTTTTCTAAAGTAACTGCACGATTTTATATCCCTGCCAGGCATGTATGAAGGTTCTGATTTCTCTTCATGGTTGTTAACACTTATTATTATGCATCTTTCTGATTTTAGTGATCCTAGGGTATAAAATGGTATCTCATAGTGGTTTTGATTTGCATTTTCCTAATGTTTTATGATGAGGAACACTTTTTACCTGGTTTTTGGCCATTTTTGTATCTTCTTTGGAGAAATGTCTATTTAGATCCTTTGACTATGTTTTAATTGGGCTATTTGCCTTTTCATTATTGAGTTGTGAGAGCTTATATCTTCTAGATGCAACTTGCTTATCAGATAAATGATTTTCAAATGTCTGTCATTTTGTGGGGTGTTCTTCCACTTTTTTTGATGGTGTCAATTGCTCAAAAGTTTTTACTTTTTATGGAGTCCAAAGTATCTTTTTTTTTTCTGTCACTTGTCCTTTTGGTGTCATTTCTAAGTTTTTTCTAAGTTGAGGTCATAAAGATTTATTCCCATATTTTCTTCTGAAAGTTTTATCGTTTTGCTTTTACATTTAGGTCTCTGATCTATTTTGAATTCATTTTTTGTGTACAGTGTGAGGAAGGGATTACAATGGACTGAATTGTGTTCACCTCCCTATTCATATGTTGAAGCTGTAACCCCCAATCTGGAGACAGAGTCTTTAAGAGGTAATTAAGGATATGAAGTCATAAGGGTGGGGCCTTACTCGAGTGGGACTGTGGCCTTATAAGAAGAGGGAGCGAGAGAGATGCCTTTCTCTCCCCCCTTTTACTCACTATGTGAGGACACAGTGAGAAAGCAGCCTTCTTCAGGTCAGAAAAAGAGCTCTCACCAGAGTTTGACCGTGATGGCACCCTGGTCTTGGACTCTCTGCCTCCAGAACAGAAAATACATTTCTGTTGTTCAAGTCACTCAGTCTTGGTATTTTGTCATCGCCGCCAGAGTTAACTAATATAGGGTCCAACTTCATTCTTTTGCATGTGGACATCCAGTTGTCCCAGTGCCCTTTGGCTAAAGGACTTTCACACTGAATTGTCTTGGCACCAGTTACTCTTAAACTTGCTCAGAGCTGAGAGTAGAATCTACCTACATTGTCTGTGAGCAGAGAAGAAACAGTGAACTGAACAGCTCCATTTCCTCCCTCAGTTCATAAGTAGATCAGGACATTCTAGAATTTTGATGTGGAGTTTGTTCATGTTTGATGTGAACTTTTGAATCTCCCTTTCTTTGCCAGCATTTGACAGAACCTCAGTAACCTTGGATCTGTTTCTATTGGCAAGCTAATCAAGCTGCATCAGGCACATAGTACTTTAGCACCTTAATAAAGGGTATTCCAGGGTCCTAGAGCTTGGCTGGTACATCCATGAGGAGTAAGGGGAGGGAACCAGGAAGAAGGGTTGAAAGAGTACATGTGTATAAGTGAATACATATTTAGTAACCATTTTAGTTATAAACCTATAGATTTTTACGGAAATCCAAATCCCAACCAAAGAAAGAGAAGCTTTGTCTCTCTAGTTCTTTTTCCTCATAGCCCATGGCCAAGTTTAATTCCTGCTCCAAACCAACACTGAACGAGAGGAGGAAAAATAAAGCAATAACAAAAAACCCTTTGGCTCCCTGAGACACACAATGGAGTCATTGATCCAAGAACAAGTTGGTTCAATTGCTTGCTTTACCTTTCTGCTGGGAGAAAAACAAAACCTCCTATAAAAACATGGCTTGTGGGAAAAGGTGGGATTATCCTAAAAGCTTTCCTTTGTTTCTGAAGACACTCTGCTCTACAGAGCTTAAGTTGTGGAGCGATCAGGACGTGGCGAAAAGTCAGGCCTTGCAAATTGTTCCTGGCTAAGCCTCTGATCCAGCCTGTGGCTCAGGCATACCAGCAAGGCCTCTTGGGTTACTCCCAGGAAAATGGAGACAGCTCAGGGATGCCTGTATAAGGTCACACTCATAGATTTCTGGTGTCGAGTTTCATGGGTACCACTGTGATCCCCTGACAGACACAGGAGGAATCCTCCCTCTACTCCACTCTCTGCTCTTTGGATGGGACAGAGGTCTGAGAACCGAACCAGTGAAGTTGACACCTCTGTGCATGTCTCAGCAATGTGGCCAGCTCTCCCCAATTACAGGGGTAGTGTTACGGCAGATTTTCTGTTCACCCATTCAAAGCTGAGACAGAATTTGCACAGACCCTTTATTCCAGGTATGGAACGCCAGAGGCCTGCTTTAGGTTTTCAGATTCTACATGCACTGGCATCTTCAAGAAGTATTGGGTTGGCCAAAAAGTTCATTTGGGTTTTTCTGTTGTGATGTTATGGCCAAACCTGGACAAACTTTCTGGCCAAAACTCAATAATTAAGGACAGTGACTGAAACCGCCCTGATGGAATCTGTCTCCTCTTCTTGGTAGTGGGGACTCTGAACTTGCTCTGCTCCTTCCCTGGATTGTCCACATTGCATTTCTGGCAGCTGACCTGGCTTTGGGCCACAGCCTGCTACAAGAATCATCTTCTTTGTAGAGTTTAGGAGACCTGGGTGGTGTATTTTTTCCCCTCACATCTTTATTAAATCAGACGTAACTAGATGTTAAATTCAACTCTTCTTGTTGCTTAGGAGATGGGCAGAGTCCCTGAAGTCTGAGAATATTACAATAGGTGCTAAGCAATGCCATGTTATGAATGAATATGAAGTTGGATCACTATTCAAGACATGCTGAGAAATGGTGAAACCAGATCTGACAGCACTGATAGTCACTCACGGGCAGCCTTTAAAAAGAGCAGAAATGGAGAGCCTGGATTGCGGGTTCCCCTGGGGGGCAGCTGTTGGAATGCTGGGCCCACTCCTACCACAGGGGTGAGAAATAGGGGCTCCCTTGTCACTTAAGGGCAAAGTGGGAAGGGCTTCAGAGTGGTTCGGGACAGTCTCCAGAACAGGAAGAGTGTGAAGATGTAGGGAAAGAGATAGTCCTGAGATAGGAGAGAAATGACAACAGACCAAGGGGACTGTGGTCCTTGTGAGCTGCGTTTCTTAGGCCACTTGGAAAAGGGATCCGTTTCAGTGGACACAAGACATGAGCCATGTGGATGGTGAGCCTGCCTGGAGGCTTCTTGAGAGGACCTTGTCCACAGGGACTCACCGGAAGGATGCAGTGACCAGTGGAGTGGACTGCTGGGAGCCTGTGGGTCAGGGGGAAGTTGGAATGTCATCCATGTTAAGTAGGATGATTATTTAGCCTATCGTTGAAATGGGGCCACTTTATTTTTTTTATTTTGATTATTTTTTTTGATAATCTACAGATTTATTTTTTCCTTTTTTAACAAACTTTTTATTTTGTACTGGGATATAGCTGATTAACAGACAATGTAGTGATAGTTTCAGGTGAACAGTAAAGGGACTCAGCCATACATACACATGTATCCATTCTCCCCCAAACTCCCCTCCCATCCAGGCAGCCAGATAACATTGAGCAGAGTTCTATGTGCTATACAGTAAGTCCTTCTGGGTTATCAAAATGGGGCCACTTTTGAGAAAGAAAGAAAGGGGATGCTATTAGCAGATATGCTAGGGAAACTGGCTTAAACTGGAACTGTCTATGCACACAGACCATAAGGTCACCCTGGTGTTAAGGTAACTGAGTGGGAGGTTCCCATAGCCACCTGTATTCCCTTATACACAGGGGTCAACTCCACAAGTGTTCCAGGCCCCATGGCCCCGACTCCAGGTCTTACTAGTCCTCGCCATACAAGACAGATGCTCTTTTTCTCTATTCCCACCCTCCTTGATTCTGACTGGAAGGGGTCAGAAGTAGCAGCTGGTGAGTGGGAGAGGCTGCAAGGAAGAGGGGTTAAGACATGGAGAAAGATTTCCCCACAGCCCTCCCTGCCTGTAGGCAAACCCCAAGTGCCCTGAAATACTGCCCTGCCGGAAAGAGAGAGGCCTTCATTTAGATAAAAGTTCAGAATTGTGATTACTACCATGGCCTGGATATTTGAAATACTGAAATGAGGCTATTTTGTGACTGAAAATGACCCATGTGCCTTGGAAGGGCAGGAGAGCTCTTAGATCTGTCTGAAATCTTGGCTAGTGCCAGAGAAAGAACAGCTTACAGAGGACAGGGGGAGAAAAAAGAACGCTGCTTTAGGATTGTCACCTTTTGAACCTTTTTCATTCATTAACATATGACTAAAAGAGGCCGGATGTGAGAGCCTCATCTGTATGGGGTTCAGCAACTATTACTAGTGTGAGGTGTTAAGCAGTTTCCCAAGATGCTAAACAAAACCATTTTTCATGCCCTGCAGTGTATCAGGTATAAAACTTATCCCCCCTGCACACATTTAATTCAATTCAGAAGACGTGTACAGTATCTAGGTCCCATCAGAGAGGAACCCAGGCAAGCCCTTCCTGCATTCCTGACCCACCAATGTGCAAGAGCCTAACAGGCTCTGAGGGCTCCTGGATTCATCAGAAAGAAGAGATTTCAATTCCTTCCTGAAATAGAAATGAGAATTGAATCAGCTGCCTTCTGGAATGTGAAACCATGGAGGCTTTTTGCAGAGGACCATTCTCTTGCCAGACAGAAACAATATGGATCCCTGCGTCACTAATTGGAAGAGAATGATCTAGAAAGCTACCTATCCAGAAGCATCCATGTTGGGTTTTGTTATGAACAATAAACATGTATTGTATTAAGCCCCTGAAAAAAAAAAATGCCTGACCCTGAGAAGCATCAAGGAATATGAGCTAGTGTAATGATTTACTGGGCATCTGCTGTGCCATCTACCATCTACATCTACTGTGCCAGAGACATGCCTTGTTGCTGTTGTTGTTCAGTCGCTTAATCATGTCCAATTCTTTGCGACCCAATAGACTGCAGCATGCCAGACCTCTCTGTCCTTCACCATCTCCTGGAGCTTGTTCAGTTTATGCCCTTTGAGTTGGTGATGCCATTTAGCCATCTCTTTCTCTGTCGCTCCCTTCTCCTCCTGCCTTCAATCTTTCCCAGGGTCAGGGTCTTTTCCAATGAGTCAGCTCTTCACATCAGGTGCCCAAAGTATTGAAGCTTCAGCTTCAGTCCTTCCAATGAATATTCAGGGTTGATTTCCTTTCGGATTGACCGGTTTGACATGCCTAATATCATTTAATACTTCAAACACCTTATGAGGCTCAAGATCCAAGGTGCAGTTGTAGAGTTAGGATTCGAACCCAGGTTTTTTCTGCTGTAGCTTGTTGGCATTCCAGGAGTGGCCTGCATTCTTCTCAACAGAGAGAAGATGACAGACTTTCCTAACTTTGTGGACTCCTTTGCTGTCAAGTGTGGTGGTCAAGAGTAGGGAGCTTGGAAACAGATGGTCTGCATTCACATCTGCTTCTGAGCCTTGCATACTGTGACTTTGAGAGATAGTCAACCTTTCTGTGTCTTATAAAGGGGAATGGCAATAATGGTATCTATTTCATTCCAGGTTTAAATGAGTTAATACATGCTTAAAGGCTCAAGAAGTTTCGAGTATATGTTTAAAAATGTTGACTGTTATTACCATGCTTTGATCTCATTTCCTAGATACTTGGAGCCAGAACTCTCTATGGCCCATGGGTTGAGTAAACACTATCCTGATACCACAGGACATTAATCTGCCCTTGCAGGCCTGACTCTGTACAGTCCTCTCTGGTTGGCCGGGACCCCTCGTGGCCCCTCTCGGAGGTCAGGCTCATCCCGTCTTGAGCCTTGGCTCTTGGTGCCCTGTTCCTGCCCATCCCCACCCCTCTGCCTGCCTCTCCTACCTCCCCTCTCTGTGTATTTAAATCTAGATTCTTTCCAGCATATTTTATCCCAGAGATTAGATCTGTATCTGTGATGACCAATCTTTTGTCTCGTCACTTCTCTCCCTTTTCATGTTATTTGCTTTTCTTAACAAAGGAAACTCACAATTTCAGTTCAGATTTCCTTCTGCAGAATTTTCCCCAAAGATAAAGTCCTTCTCGGGAAGCTACTTGGAACAGGGCTCTGGAAGCTTCCTTTTTCCTTTTGTTTGTGGGCAGAGTTTCCTGTTGCCTATAAGGTTGAGCTGGCCTATCCCCTAATCATTTTGGGAGGAAAGGACCCTCCAGGGGGCCTCTCCCCAGCTTTGTTGGTTTATTGGGCATCTACAATGAACTCTCAGTGGCCAAGTCTGAGGAGTCAGGATCCCCTCTGGCACCCTCTGCCCCTGACTTTTTTTTGGCATTTCAGTTTTTATCACCAGATCAGCATTGGTTCCACTGTGAGTGCATGCTCAGTTGTGTCTGACTTTTTGCAACCCCATGGACTGTAGCCTGTCAGGCTCCTCTGTCCATGGAATTTTCCAGGCAAGAATACTGGAGTGGGTTGCCATTTCCTCCTCCAGGGAAATCTTCTCAACCCAGGGATTGAACCCATGTCTTTTGTGTCTCCTGCATTGGCAGGCAGGCTCTTTACCACTGCACCTCCTAGGAAGCATTGGTTCTACCACCAGGCTAGGAATCACAAGCAGAGAAACAGCCTCTTCCCAGAGTCTCATCTGTCTTCACAGTGCACCCCACTCTGTGGTAGACAACGTCTATATTAAGGGTGCTAAATGTGACAGTGGCTTCAAGAGAGCTGGCTTCAGAGTGGGCCAAGAGTTTCTTGTGAGGCAGCCAGACAACAGGCGACAATGTTTGAAGTTGTACCAAGTGTCTGGTCAAAGCGGAGATGGTAAGATAAAAAAATTGCCTTAGAAACTGGAAACTGGCAGAAGCTAGCATGTATGCCATGCTGAGCAGCACATAGAGGGGATTAAGCTGGTCTGAAGGAAGGTAAAGTGAGTGACCGGGGGTGAAAGCCTGGTGAGCAGGAAGCAGGTCCAGATGGAGTGTCACTCAGGTAGAGAGGGGATGATGAAAGGCAGCTTGGAAAGTGGTGCCAGAGAAGAATCTGGTTGAGCAGGAAATTGGATCCTCTTTCTGTAAAAAGGACTCACAACTTGAAATGTAGAGGTTGTGCCTGAAGCATACCAAGAAAGAGGACTTGTTTTAGAAATGCAGTAGTGCATGGGGGACAAAAATTGGGTTTGAACTGCTATCTGTAAAATGGATAATAAACAAGGACCTACTGTAGAGCACGGGAGCTCTGGATGGGAGGGGAGCTTTGGGGAGAATGGATACACGTATATGTATGGCTGAGTCCCTTCACTGTTCACCTGAAACTATCACAACATTGTTAGTCAGCTATGTTGCTGTTCAGTTGCCCAGTTGTGTCCAACTCTTTGTGACACCATGGACTGCAGCACACCAGGCCTCCCTGTCCATCACCAACTCCCAGAATTTGCTCAAGTTCATGTTCATTGCATTGGTGATGCTGTCCAGCCATCTCATCCTCTGACTCCCTCTTCTCCTTCTGCCCTTGATGTTTCCCAGCATCAGGACTTTTCTGATGAGTTGGCTATTTGTATCAGATGACCAAAATACTGGAACTTCAGCTTCAGCATCAATCCTTCAGTGAATATTCAGGGTTGATCTCCTTGCTGTCCAAGAGACTTTTAGGAGTCTATAGTCTATATAATTGGCTATACCCCAATACAAAATTAAAAAGTTTAACAAAAAACTGAGTTTGAGTCTCAGCGTAACAATTTGTTAGCTCGTGGTCTTTTTAAAATCACTTAATCTTTCTGTGTCTTCATTTCTTCATTTTTGAAATGGGGCTGAGAGTATCTACGTCTTAGGCTGTTGTAAGAATGAATTGAGATAACTCATCTCAAGTGCTAGCCTAGCGAGGGAGCTCCCCCAGAGGAGTACTCAATCAGTAAATATTGACTGGGGGCCGTTGGAGCAGCATCTCTGGGGTGGTGCCTAGAATGAGCTGCTAGTCTCCAGAGGGTTGGGTTGTGCCAATAAAGGAAATTTGATACCAAGTTGGATTCAGTAGCTAAGCTGAGATACTAGTATCCTAGAATTCCTTGCAGGATGGGAACACAGATTTCCACCTAAACAGTTGACTGATTGTTCTGTTAAGTAATCTGGGCTAGCCAACTGAGAATGGGGTTTGAGTTGAGAGTGCAGCGTGCAAGCTGAGTCACCAAGTTGTGTCCAACTCTTGGTGACCCCATGGACTGTAGCCCACCAGGCTCCTCTGTCCATGGAATTCTCCAGTCAGGAATACTGGAGTGGGTTGCCTTTCCCTCCTCCAGGGGATCTCCCAGATCCAGGGATCGAATATGCGTCTCCTGCACTGTGAGGCAGATTCTTTACCACTGAGCCACCTGGGAAGCCCCTAGAGTGAAATGTTACCTTTAATTCCTTGGAAGCATCAAGCTGGAGAAGTGAAAATGATTTATTTCTCTAGATGATTCCCCCACGGTGATTTTTTGCCTTTGGATAGTAGGAACGTAGGAATGCCCAGTGTGATAAGAGTACACACTTTAAGCAAAGGTTCTCAGTCATTAGTATTATTAGTATCACCTCATGGGCTTGGTGGAACACAGCCTGCTGGGCCTCACCTCCAATACCATTTCTGATTCAGTAGGTCTGCGAGGAGTTCCCAGGAGGTGCAGCTGGCCCAGGGCCCACGCTTTGAGAACCACAGCTATACAGTCAGATGGACTTGGTTTTAAATTTCCAACAGCAGCCACTTTTATAACCTTAGGCAGCCTTTGTGAGCTTCAGTCGTCCCATTTGTAAAAGACTAATAATACTTCTTGGACTTGCTTAAATATCGGTTTAAGAATATATTTAAGTGTCCAGCATTTTCAAGGGGTAACTTTATGAGTAGATGTTAGAGATGCGGCAGGAATAAGCAGCTTAAAGATCTGGAAACACTATAATCATAAAGGGTATGAAAAGCAGAGCAGAGAAACTAAGCTGTGTTCCCTTCTGGCTCCTCTCTGCCTTGGCTATCAGTTGTGAACTTGGGAAGGGGTGGGGGTTCATGGGAGATGGAGACACCAAAGCAACTTTGGAGAAGCTATTGAAGGGGGGGGGGTTGGCTATTTTTATCAGAATAGCTATTTCTGGATGTTTTATCAGGTTAGTCACTCTAGGCAAAAATCACATCTCAGAAAGGTTTTGAAGGCAAAGAGGAAGCCTCCACTGAGGTGTCAGCCCCTCCCACCCAGAGCTCCCAGGACTGGGCTTGGCTTCTCAGACGGCCACTGTGTGTCCAGGTCTCTCTGAACTGGGGCTCAGGCCATCTCTTCTGCTCAGAATATTCTTCTTCTCTGATCCCATCTGAGGAATTTGAAATCATCTTTAAGTTTCTTCATCTTTGTAAAGCTAATGGCCCTTCCACAGGCTGATTTTATTTTGAAATTGTTTTTGTTTTGAGACTTTGAATACCTCAAAATATGACCAATAACTTACCTTTATATACATTTTGTGCTGTCCACCCAAGGTCCAGCTCAATGAATGTTTGGTAAATTATGGAGAAAGGGAGAGAGGGAGGGAGGATGGAAGGATAGACTTGCATTTTAAAACTGAAGTTTCTAGAAAACAGAATGTATATCCTACTTTTTAACTGTATCTTCTGCATTTAGCTTAGCACCATGAGTACATCAGGCAATCAGTAAATATTTCTCAAAACCTTTCCATTAGGATTTGCATCATCTGAGTATGGGTTTAAAGAGGGTTGCTGTTCAGTTATTAAGTGTGTCTGACTCTTTGGACCCCTTAGACTGTAGCCCAGCAAACTCCTCTGTCCTCCGCTGTCTCCTGGAGTTTGTTCAAATTCATGTCTGTTGAGTTGGTGATGCTATCTAACCATCTCATTCTCTGCCATCCCTTGCTCCTTTTGCCTTCAATCTTTCCCAGCATCAGGGTCTTTTCCAGTGAGTCAATTCTTTATAAGCAGTGGCCAAAGTATTGGAGCTTCAGTTTCAGCAACAGTCCTAAATGTGAATATTCAGGGTTGATTTCCATTAGGATTGACTAGTTGGATCTCCTTGCTGTCCAAGGGACTCTCAAGAGTCTTCTCCAACACCATAGTTCAAAAGCATCAATTCTTCAGCTCTCAGCCTGCGTTATTGTCTAACTCTCACATCCGTACATGATTACTGGAAATACCATGTGTGTGCTAAGTCACTCTAGTCGTGTCTGACCCTGAGACCTGATGGACTGTAGCCTTCCAGGCTTCTCTGTCCATGAAATTCTCCAGGCAAGAATACTGAGTGGGTTGTCATGCCCTTCTCCAGGAGGTCTTCCCAACCCAGGGATTGAACCCAATCTCTTAAGTCTCCTGCATTGGTGAGCAAGCTCTTTACCACTAGTGCCACCTGGGAAACACCATAGCTTTGACCATATGGACCTTTGATGGCAAAGTGAATGTCTCTGCTTTTTAATACACCATCTAGGTTAGTCATAGAGCGTCTTTTAATTTCATGGCTGCAGTCACTGACCATGGTGATTTTGGAGCCCAAGAAAATAAAATCTATCACTGCTTCTACATTTTTTCTTTCTAAGAGTACTTAATTTCTAACTGAATGTTTTCTTTCTATGTTTCACCTGTTCAAGGCTTTTTCCTCCTTTTCCAAGAATAAATTAGCATATTGAACACATAGCTAGGGGCATACTAACTTTCTATTTAAATTTTGCTTTATTCTCCATTCTTACATTTTATAATTGCGGCACTGAATTATTTTAACCCTGCCTCCAGTAGGGAACTCTTTTCTCCCCCTATCCTGTCTCTACCCATAAAGGAAAAAGCTCCACCTGATAATATCATTCTGTTGGGGACTTACTCTGCTGTGTGTATCTGTCAGCTCTAGCTGCTGTAACAAAATATTGCAGATTGAGAGGCTTAAGCAACAGACATTAATTTTCTCATACTTCCTGAGGCTAGAAGTCCTTGATCAAGGTATGGGCTGATTTGGTTCCAGGGGTAGCTCTCTTCCTAGCTTGAAGATGGCTGCCCTCTTTTGGGGGCCTTTTCTTTGCAATGTATGGGAGGGGTGGGTGCTCAGGGACAGGACAGAGAACTCTTGTGTCTCTCCTCTTCTTATAATGACAACATTTCTATCAGATAACCTCCCCCCTTTCCCCAGTGACCTCATTTACCTACCTCCAGCTCCAAGTACAGTCACGCTGGCAGAAGAATCTTCACTATGAATGTTAGGGGGTACACAAGTCCATCCATAACACCTAGGTCTCACCTCCCTTCCAGAGGAGGAGTTAACTGAATGACTGAGAGCCTGACACACCCATCGGGCTGATTTTTAGGGGCCAAGGTGTGATGTGAAGATGAAGGCCTGGGCCCTGCCTCCTGCTCCTCTGCTCCTCTCCTCCGAGGCTGGCGTTGTGCAGCCACACGCTGTACGCAGGACAGCAAGAAGCCTTAGGCTGCCCCAGCCAGACTCTGCTCCATCCCTTTCTGCTTCCATCTGTGGCAGGGTGGGTAAATCAGACCAGTGTTGTGCTCAGACGTCTGTCTGCAGCTCTCAGGAGGAGCAGGATGTCCCTCTCAACTCTGATCCAAGCCCCGCCCTCAAATCAGATATGAGAAAGTTGTCTGTTGAGCTCTGGAGCTACCTGACCACATATTTATTTATTTATCAGACTATAATTGCTTTCAGAATGTTATATTAGTACCACAGCATGCATCAGCTGTATGTATACATCTATGTCCTCTCTCTTACCCCTCTATCCCACCCCTGTAGGTCATCACAGAGCATCAAGCTGAGCTCTCTGTGATATACAGAAGCTTCCCACTAACTATCTGTGAGGAGCACATGGCAGCCCACTCCAGTAGTCCTGCCTGGAGAATCCCATGGACAGAGGAGCCTGGTGGGCTACAGTCGATGGGGGTGCAAAGAGCAGGACACAGAGTGAGGCAGCTTAGCACAGCACACTGGATGTATGCCTGATCACATATTTTAAATTTCACCTCCTCCATCCCCACCCATCCTCAATTTTCCCATCTTTTGTCTGCTGTTTCATTTTTCTTCTCCATGGCACTTTTCACCTTCAACCATTTCTCTAGTTCATCCAGAAGGATCTTCTAAAACACTTTCAAGTGGCTTTCTGATAAAGAGACATTAACTGAAGCATCTGAATGTTGCTCTGTTGAGGAAGGTGGAGGTATATTTAACTGAGGGAAAGTGCCTTTTTAGGCACAGTTGGGGTGTATGAACTGCTACCAAGTATCTAAAACATGGTTTTGGAGCAGAGATGTTGAGGCGGGCTCTGGAACGTTAGCTGGTGGAAGCTCTTAGGGAGATGGTGCTGGTGATGATGGTGCACATTTACTGAGTCCTTCAATGTGTCAAGCAGAATGTAAAGTGATTTACATGCATTTTCACTTCTAAGTATTCCTGTGGGGTAGCCAACACCACTCACCCCATTTTACAGCTGAGGAAACTGAGGCCCAGTGAGGTTAAGTGACTCATCTGGAAGCCCAGCTCAGGTCTGCCTCATTCCCAGGCCTTTGAGTATGTTGCTCAGCTTAAGAAAAGAACATCCTAATATTTTGACCTGGCTGGCAATGGGATGGCAGCTTTATTCCATGTGGTCTCTGCTCTGAGCCTGCTCCAGGAGAGGCTGAGTGACCATCTGTCAGGCTTGCTGCAGAAGAAAGATGCATTTAGACAACTTCTGAGTCTCCTTCCAGCTGTAAGATCTTATGAAAACGTCGCTCAGTGGTCCCATGAGAGAGGAATTAGACTGGTTCTTTGTAGCTCTTCTCAGCAGAGCAGCCTGTTTCAGGCTTTTCCATCTAGAAATTCCCAGTGTCAAAGGCAAGTGAATAGATAATCCTGGGGGGCCTGAGGCAGAGCTGCTGGAAGCAAAATTTTGTGTCATCTCTGAAAAAGAAATGATTTGAAGTTTATAGTTATCCATGAAATATGCTTGTTTGTTTGGAAAATATTTTAAATTAGAAAATCTTTTAAAATATTAAGACATTCAAGGTCAAGTTTAAAATCGAACTCCCCCTTACTCTTCCTACTAAGTATTTGTTTCAGTTTGGTTCATTAGGAAAACATGCCACATTTACTGTATGAGTTTCTAAGTTTCCAACCAATCACCAAGTGTCTGGGGAGAATATTTATCTTAGTATGAGAAGCAAGGCAGGAGTATAGACCAATGGGGGGACGGGAGTTCTCTGGAGGTCCAGTGGTTAGGACTCAGAGCTTTTGCTGCTGTGTTGTTGTTCAGTTGCAAAGTCGTGTCGAACTCTTGGTGACCCCATGGACTGCAGCATGACAGGCTCAAACCCGTGTCCACTGAGTCAGTGATACCATCCGGCCATCCTCTCCTCTGTTGTCCCCTTTCCTCCTCTTCTCAGTTTTTCCAAGTATTAGGGTCTTTTCCAATGAGTCAGCTCTTGCATCAGGTGGCCAAAATGTGGGAACTTCAGCATCAGTCCTTCCAATGAATCAGGGTTGATTTCCTTTATAATTGACTGGTTTGATCTCCTTGCTGTCCAAGGAACTCTCAAGAGTCTTCTCCAGCACTGCATTCGAAAGCATCAATTCTTCAGCGCTCAGCTTCCTTTATGATCCCTCACATCTATATATGACTACTGTTTAAACCATAGCTTTGACTACACTGACCTTTGTCATCAAAGTGATAGCTTTGCTTTTTTGCTGCTGTGGGCCTTGGCTCAATATCTGGTCTGGAAATTAAGATCCCACAAGCTAAAGAAAAAAAAACGACCATCTGGGAAAAGTTAGCGGCAGATCCGTTACACCAATGTCAGAGGAATCTTTCTAAGAGGTGCTGTTTCCCAGCAGTGGAAGGAAACCTCTAAAGAAGTAGTAGGGGGACTTCCCTGGTGGTCCAGTGGTTAAGAATCTGCCTTGCAACACAGGGATGTGGGTTTGATCCCTGGTTAGGGAAGTAGGGGCAACTGATGCCACGGGGCAGCTAAGCCCTTGAGCCACAATTTGAGAGTTCGTGTGTCACAACAAAAATCCTGTGTGTCACCAACTAAGACCAGTTCAATTCAGTCGCTCAGTCATGTCCGACTCTTTGCTACCCCATGAATCGCAATACACCAGGCCTCCCAGAGTCTACCCAAACCCATGTCCATCGAGTCAGTGATGCTATCCAGCCATCTCATCCTCTGTTGTCCCCTTCTCCTCCTGCCCCCAATCCTTCCCAGCATCAGGGTCTTTTCTAATAAGTCAACTCTTCACATGAGGTGGCCAAAGTATTGGAGTTTCAACTTCAACGTCAGTCCTTCCAGTGAACACCCAGGACTGATCTCCTTTAGAATGGACTGGTTGGATCTCCTTGCAGTCCAAGGGACTCTCAAGAGTCTTCTTCAACACCACAGTTCAAAAGCATCAATTCTTAGGCCCTTAGCTTTCTTCACCATCCAACTCTCACATCCCAACTAAGATCTGACACAGTCAAATAAATATTAAAAAGAAGAAGAAACAAGCAGCCACTGGAAAGTTTCTTAAGCATAGATAGATCATGGGCCTGGGAAAGACAGGTGGAAGCCAGGCTCTCCCCCACTGGAAGAAGGCTAAAAGAGAAGCCACTTTCAGAATAACACCTAACACCATCTTCACTGTCAGGCCCACTTCCCAAAGCTTTAATGAGTCCTCCAGACCTTAGAGTGACCCAGATAATCATCCACCCACTTTCTAGAAAAGGAAATAGAGGCACAGGGAAATGAAGTGAATGGATCCAACGTCTCACTCAGAGCCGCTAAGAAGCAGAGCTGGAATGTTGGAGCCCAGACTGTTGGAGTTCATGCTGGAACTGGCTCTCCGGGTGCCCTCCGTTGCTTTTCTGCCACCCTCCCACCCCCGTCTCCACCCAACGATGCCATTCCTGGGTTCCCGGTTCTGACCTCGAAGGGATTTCGTCAGAGGAAGGAGGGCTGGTGGTGAGTGGTTAGGTCCAGCCCACGATGCCACTCCTGAGTTCCCGGCTCTGACCTCGAAGGGATTTTGTCAGAGGAAGGAGGGCTGGTGGTGAGTGGTCAGGACACCTGGATGCTGGTCCTCACTCTGCCACTAACCAGGTGACCTTGGGAGGGTCACTTTACCTTTCCTCGTTTTTCACGCGCTAATCCGTCATTTCTGAGGCTGCCACGGTGGCCATTGTTTTTTCTTTTTCCTTTTAGTAGTTTAACTAGTTATTTTTTGTGTGGCTGTGCTGGGTCTTCGTTGCTGTGTGGGCTTTTCTCTAGTTGCGGTATGCGGACTTCATTGTAGTGGCTTCTCTTGTTGCAAAGCACGGGCTCTAGGGTGTGTGGGCTTCAGTAGTCGTGGTTTCCAGGCTTTAGAGCACAGGCTCAGTAGTGGTGGTGCCCAGGCTTAGTTGTTCTGCAGCCTGGGATCTTCTGGGACTAGGGAAGGGACCCATGTCTCCTGCACTGGCATTCAGATTCTTCACCACTGAGCTACCAGGGAAGCTCTGAGGCCATTGTTTTAACCTATCTTTCACTAAAAGTCAGGGAAACTGTGCCCATCATGTGTAAGTCCTACTCTGCTGCCAGTAGAACTGTATTATAGTAAAATAGAACAAAGTCAACAACAACAACAATAACAAAAAAAAGAAAAAAATATACTGGGAAATGCACCTATCTCTCTCCTATGGGTTACTTTTCTAGCCAATGGTATCCTTTCAGCCAGGACCCTGGACTGTGCAGAGAGTGTGTCTTTCTCTAGATCCGGGAACTTCCATCACAGGTACTCTTCATGCATCTGGGCATCAACACTATGATAAGACTTTACTGGACTCCTCCTATTCACTGTATATTTACAACTTTACAAAGTATGGATCAATTGCATCCAGATGGCCATCAGATTTCCAGTTTAAGTGGCTATGTGACATGGTGATCTGGGACAGGGGCTTCAGCTGTGGATCATTTCTGGGTTCCCAATAGCTGTAGTGAGATGATAAAGAATCTCCAGGGTCTCCCAGGAAATCTCTGCTCTCATGTTGCCTCTCCTAGGATGGAGCCATGCTGACTGCTGAGAGCTTGATCTTGTCATAGTCCAGAGTGGGTGAGGCATGTACCATGTAGTTCTTTCTAGGATGCTTTTTTAAGTCACCAGAGGATCTCACAGGGGAGAATTGGGCCCTTAGTGGCATCTCACTCCTCATCTCCATTTCCTCTTCAGAAGAGACCCACCCTGACTTGAGAATCAAATGCAGGCTTGGTGTTTTCAATCTGGAACATTTGCTTGAGTGATCTGAGGGTCTTATATACTTTGGTTTTGTAAGTGACAAGAGAAGATAGCATTGATTGTGTGGCCCTGGAAGTTCTTCCAAGTGACCTAGAAAGACTGAAATGGCTCAGAATAAATAGCCTGCCCAGTCATCCTATTACCATGTCTAAGTATTTACTGAGTGGAGATACATTGACTAATATATGTAGTTATCTGTCTGCCTACCTTCCTGTCTCTCTATTGATCTGTCTTTGTCATCTATTTTTCATCTGTCAATCTGTCTCTAGGGCTTCCCTGGTGGCTTAGATGGTAAAGAGTCTGCCTGCAATGCAGGAGATCCCAGTTCAATCCCTGCATGGAAAGATCCCCTGGAGAAGGGAATGGCAGCCCACTGCAGTTATTCTAGGTGAGAAAATTCTGTGGACAGAGGAGCCTGGCAAGCTGTAGTCTATGGGGTTGCAAAGAGTTGGATGTGACTGAGCAACTAACACAGCAATCTGTCTTTATCATCTGTCTGTCTGTCTGTCTATCTACCAATCTTGATCTATTGGGTTGGCCAAAAAGTAAGTTTGGGTTTTTCTATAAGATGTTATGGACAAATGTGAAGGAAATTTTTGGCCAACCTAATATATAGCGATCTACTGCTCACAATTTGGGTAAGAAGTGTGTTTCAGAGACAGAACTTGGCAATACAAAGAGACAAGTGCAGTATCAGAGGTGGGTTCTCAGAGCCTTGGCAAGAGGACTGATTATCCTAGGTCAGACGGCAGGAGGAGAAGGGCATTCCAAGGAAAAGAGCACAGAGGAGGTAAGGACAGGACACCGCTACAGAGCTGTCATCACCGAGGCCTGGGAAGAAGTGTGTGGTCAGCACACTTCTTGAGGATGTTTACTGAGTGAGGGAAGTATCTGTGGCTGGAGAGGTAGACTGGGAAAAATTGTGAAGGAGTTTGTCAGCCTGGCTCAAAGAGATGGGAGTGAAAGCAGTGACGAGGTGGGAGGCTGAAGGTAGACGGAGTGGATGAGGGGTCAAGGGAAGTTTAAAATGGGAGAAATGAGTACTGAGAAATTTATGAAGAGAATATTAATACTATTACCAGCAATATGAACTGAATTTATTTGATGTGCCAGGCAATGTGCTTCATTTAGTATAATGCTCATAGCCACCCAAAGAGATGGGTGCTGTAATTACCTTTTCTTTTTTAAGTCTTTATTGAATTTGTTAGAATACTGCTTATGTTTTCTGTTTTGGCTTTTGGCTACAAGGCATGTGAGATCTTAGCACCCCATCCAAGGATGGAACATGTACCCCTCTGCATTGGAAGGTGAAGACTTAACGACTGGATCACTAGAGAAGTCCCTGTAATTATCTTTTATTTTATAGATAATGAGGCTGAATCTTATGGAGGCAAAATAAATCACCCAAGGTCACAGATAGTACATGAGAGAGCCAAGACTCAAACCCTGGCTGTCTTACCCAGGGGAGAAATAACTCAAGACAAGAAATGTCCAGAAAGGAGGAGAAAGCCAACTTACTTGTCTTGAGTTACTTCTCTGATTATTTAATTAAATAGGACCCACTTTTAAATGTTATATTTGTCCTCAGTAACCCTTCCTTCCAAAATCTTTGGTTCAGATTTTTCTCTTTGTCCCTACCTCTTGTTATTTTCCTCTCTCTGCAGTCCTTACAACATTTACATGCTTCACTGTGAAAATCTTTTTAGGATGCATTTTATGAAAAGCATAATGCAAAACAAAAATCAGTCTAGGAAATATATTGACAGGATAAGCAGCATCTATTTGCAGTTTTCTCTGCACAGGTAATTTGTTTCTCAGTGCTGGGCTTTGGAGAGAATATTTAGTGTCTGTTTTGTTTTTCTACAACATTTCCTGAGCAGGACACTGGGACTTTTGGAACTCAGGCGTACCTACCCATATCTCAGTATAAATTGAGATGCAAAGCAATTGAACAGGACAAAGGAAAAAGAAACCGCCTTGTCAGCACCATGAATCTGGCTAGTGCATCTAGGCAATTTATCAGTATAGTTAGGCTTCCTGGTATACAGTGTTAGTCACTCAGTTGTTTCTGACTCTTTGAGAACCCATGGACTGTAGCCGGCCATGCTCCTCTGTCTATGGAATTCTCCAGGCAAGAATTCTGGAGTGGGTTGCCGTTCCCTTCTCCAGGGGATCTTCCTGATCCATGCATCGAACCCAGGTCTCCTGCATTGCAGGCAGATTCTTTGCTGTCTGAGCCACCTGGGAAGCTTTTCCTGGTGTATGATATGACTTGATCTTTCTCCACGAGTGGGGTGCACAGATAAGGTCCGGGTAGCATCTGCATGGATGAGAAACGTGTCCTTTCACAGTTGAGATTCTCTGAAAATGGTTCATCCTCGCTCCTTATCGAGCTCCAAGTCCTCTTCCTGATGGAGATGTAAGCCCACATTCATAGACCCTTAGTGCAAACTGTGACTAAGTATGTTTTCAGGAATGGAAGAAATGAGCTGGGAAATCTTCTTGGCTCACCTGTGGGCCTCTAGCCTTCTAGTTGCTAGGGCCTTTGCTGGCCGGCTGAGTGGCAGTCAAGGGCCATTGAGGGTAGGAGGTCCTGGAGAGAGGCTCTTTGTCCATCTCTCAGGGGACAGTGTCCACGAAGGAAGGGAAAACTCAACATAATGTTTCTACAAGTCCTTGGAAGATAGCAGAATGGACTTCTAGACTGGGCATCTTCACTTGTGCAGTGTTCTTAGGACAATCACGCAGCAGCAGAGGCTGCCAAACTGCAATGATGATCTCTTGAGGTGAGCCAGCCTACAGAGGTGTGTGGCCCCAGGTCTGAAAGTTCCAGACAGAGAAGCTAAGAGAGTCCCTCTAAAGCTGTGGGGCCACCAGCAGGAGCTGAGATGAGAGGCTTCTCGTTGGCCACTCATGAAGCAGGGCGGCCACTCTTGAGAGGAGGATATTTAGCTGTCAACACCAGGGTCTCTTGCTATGGGAGTCAAGTGGGCCTGACTGCAGTGGGGTGAAAGGGTTTGAGAGAAAACTTAAGAGTCAGTGAGAGCAGACAACACTCTCAAGGAATTTTATTGCCAAAAGGGTGAAGGGAAGCAAGTGGCTGGCAAAGTCAATGAAAATTTTCTTTTTAAAGATAGAAATAATAACAGTTGTGATATGTGGCTCAGAGTTGCATGGACCATTATGGATCCATCTCAAAAGCATAATGTGCAGTGAAAAAAACAAGTACAAAACAGTACATACAGAATGATATAATTTTATTAAAAATGTAAAATATCTTCCCCCAAATCCCATCATTTCTTTTGAAAATTTTATTTTTGGCTACACTGACTGTTTGTTGCTTCACGGGCTTTCTCTAGTTGTGGTTGTTGGGCAGGGGCTACTCTTTAGCTGCAGTACACGAGCGTCTCACTGCAGTGACTTCCCTTGTTGGGGAGCACAGCTCAAGGTCACACAGGCTTCAGTGGCTGTGGCATAGGGACTCGGTAGTTGTGGCACAAGAGCTTAGTTGCTCCCCAGCATGTGGGATCTTCCAAACCAGGGGTCGAACCAGTGTCCTCTCCATTGCAAGGCGGACTCCCAACCACTAGATCACCAGGGAAGCCCCTCCATCATTTCCATATGAGTATATATGTAGTAAGTATTTTGTAAAGGTCTTTATGGGACTGATACTATTTGCCTCAGGCCAGTGATTACCTACTGCAGTGGAAGGAAGTGCATGGGATCAGGCAAGAACGTTCACAGAGCATTACATGTACCTAGATGCTGCTTTCTTTTACAAAAAGAAGAGAAAAAGCCTGAACAATATATGATAACTTGCTGATAATGTGAAAGCTAGGTATTGGATACACAGATACTTGATTTCTTACAGTCTGCACTTTGCTCTCCACATTGAAATACTGGATAACATAAAATGAGCCAAAAATATCATCCAGATCAACAATAAAGGAATCCTTTCCCACTTGAAAGATACTACAGAGCTTCCAGAATATATGGATATGGGTTATGATTTCATAAGATCTTTTTTTTTCTTAGACATTTAATGCTTTGAAAACCAAAGGTTTGTTCCATGCAAATGTGTGGAGTGAACGGATTTTTTTTTTTTTTTTGATGTGGACCATTTTTTAAAAAGTCCTTATTACAGTGTTGCTTCTATTTTGGTTTTTTGGCCACGAGGTGTATGGGATCTTAGCTTCCCAACCACGGTTTGAACCTGCACCCCTTGCTTTGGAAGGCAAAGTCTTAACCTCTGGACCACCAGGGGAGGCCCCAGGATTATTAACTAGTTACTGTTTGGCTCTCTACCATCTCCCTTCTCACTGTGAGGGAGTACTCTGGTAGAGCACTCTCACACTGGAGCACCCTCACAATGGAGATGATTGTGAGAAGAGGGGGTGATTTTTTCCTGATGATGGTTCAGGTCCATAGAGTATACCCCTATCATTTAGAGCAGCATTTGACATGTCTGCAGATGCTGGGAAAGATTTAAGGCAGGAGGAGGAGGAGACGACAGAGGATGAGATGGTTGGATGGCATCACTGACAAGATGGACATCAGTTTGAGCAAGCTCTGGGAGTTGGTGATGGACAGGGAAACCTAGTGTGCTGTAGGCCTTGGGATCACAGAGTCAGACATGACTGAGCGGCTGAACTGAACTGACTTGAAATGTTTACAGAAATAATTTTGGAGAGAAGTTAAAGCTAGAAGCCATTGCTGGATTGAACCACATGATCTCACCACTGGGAAATGGAAAGTTTATCATTGTGGGTTTTATTTTGCCCCGAATAAGCATCAAGAAGCAGCCACAACTGTCTTTTTCTGATGTTCAAGTCACTCATGTTTGGCTTTGCCTCAAATTCTCTAGTGTCCATGGGCTGGACAATTGCAGTGATTGGAGGGTTATGTGATTTCCAGGGAGACAGATGAGGGGCCCAGGAAAAGCAGCGCCCTGAAGGGAAAGTGTTTTGTAGTCAATCAAGATGTAAGTCGGAGGACCTGACTTTTCAAAACAAGTCAAGAAAGAAGTTAAAACGCCTCTATGGGGATGGATTAGCAGGAGGATCTGCAAAGAAGCATCTAGGCCCCCATTCCTCTTCTTTTGGCCACTTATATTTTCTGAAGGTCTGATATAAATATGGCATGTCTAATGGACCACTGGAAGAAAGTTCTAGAAAAGTTGGTTTCATGTCAATATAAGGAAGTTTGTTTTAAATAATTGGATGCCTATGAGGTCATGGCGTTGCTTCATGCCCTGGTCTCCAGGAGGCTTCTTGTGATGACGTCCTAGGTGGTTTCAGGTTTGCTGTTTGGAGGAGGTTGTGTGAGCAGGTCTAGCTCCAGGGATGGACAGATCCTCTGAATGTCAGGGACCCTCTTCCCTGCTTTCACAGCCCTGTCTCCTCTCCCCTCTTCCCACTGGCACCAGGATGGGGGCTGAGAACACGAGTATCACAGTCTCCCACTATGATGCTGTAGGGACAATGTGCAAGAGATGTTGTTCCGTCGTTGAGTCAGACTCTTTTGTGATCCCATGGACTGCAGCCCACCAGGCTCCTCTGTCCATGGGATTTCCTAGGCAAGAATACTGCAGTGGATTGCCATTTCCTTCTCCAGGGGATCTTCCTGACCCAGGGATTGAAGCTGTGTCTCCTGCATTGCAGGTCAGTTTTTCACCGCAGCCACCAGGGAAGCCCAGGCATTGGAAGAGCCAGCTGCAAGTGGTTTTGAATTTCAGGAGAGGACTGCACATTCAGTAAAATGGTAGCGGATGTTCATCCTGGTTCATCCCTGGAGACCTGTGGGCAGATTGCCCACTTCCCTGTTCAGATAACTTGAGGCAGCTAAGGAGGAAAAAGCAAAGACAACGAAGGGCATGTTTACATAACACCCCAAGTTCACCTTTTAGGGTTGGTTTCTGTTTCTTTCTGATTAAGTACAGGAGTTGAGAGCTGCACAAAAAAAATTTGACTGCTTGTTCTGTCACATCAGGTCTCGTTGTTGGAAGAACTGAGGTACCAGCCAACTCTTCATGGCCTGTGTCGAGGGGAGCTCAGTGGCTGGCGGCCAACCATCGAGCATGCAGCCTTGGCCCAAGTCCACATGGCAGCTTGGAGTTCTTTGCCTGAGGGTTGCTTGGGATGGGGCCCTTCTGAGCGACAACGGCCAGACGTCCAGGCCCATTTGGATGGTGGGAGGGCAACTGGTCTGTTGTTCTGTGAGATGAGGCAACATTGCCTAGCCATGGAGCTCAGAGGTTAGGGCACAGTCACAGGAGAGCGGCTTTTGGTATCAAGGAAGTTTCAGTGTAACTAAATACCTCAGCAGATCTTTTTTTTTAAAGTGAAAAATAGTTGATTTATAATGTTGTGTTAATTTCTGCTGTAAAATGACTCAATTATACATATATATACTCTTTCTTTATATTTTTCATGGTTTTTTTCCTTTTGCACTTTTTTATAATTTATTTTTAATTGGAGGATAATTGCCGTATAGTGTCGTGTTGGTTTCTGCCATATAACAATGTGAATGAGCTGTAAGTCTACATACATCCCCTCCCTCTGGAGCCTCCTTTCCTTCTCCGCCATCCCACCCCTCTAGGTCATCATAGAGCATCTGACTGAGCTCCCTGTGTTATATAGCAGCTTCCCATTAGCTATTCTTTTTATTCTTTATATTATTATTTTTTTCCATTATGGTTTACCATAGGATATTGAATATAGTTCCCTGTGTGATACAGTGGGGTCATGTTGTGTATCCACTCTATATCTAATAGCTTACATCTGCTAACCCCAACTTCCTACTCCATCCCTCCCTCAACCCCCTTCCCTTTGGCAATGACAAGTCTGATGTATATGTTCATGAGTGAACCTATCTACAGAACAAACACTTGTGTCATATTTTAGATTTCATGTATAAGTGATATCACATGGTATTTGTCTTTCTTTTTCTAACTTACTTCCCTTAATGTGATCATCTCTGAAAAGGTGCCTCACTTTCTGCAATCACTCCTTATAGAGTAGACACTCCTCCTGCTACATAGGAGCAGTTTGGAATATTCAAAGTGTGTATTTGATGGGGCCCCACAGATGCCTGAGAACCAACTATCCTGAGTTTGACTAACAGAAATATAAAGGGATAAACATAACCATAATGGGTGGTGGTGGTTTAGTCACTAAGTCATGTCTAGCTCTTGCAGCCCCATGGACAGTAGCCCACCAGACTCCTCTGTCCATGGGATTTCCCATGCAAGAATATTGGACTGGGTGGCCAGTGAATACAAGTGAACTTTTGGTATTATTGTTCAAGCCCTTTTGGACAATGTCTTACCAGCCCCTCTCTAGTCAACAATATCCACATTTACAAACAAGGAAACTGGTACAGTGGATGAGGGGTGGACAGAAGGTCACAGGCCCAATAATGATGAAGCCGGAACAGGAAGGGCTTCAGATCCCTGCTCTGTCCATTTCCGTGCTGGTCTGCCTGCTGTCAGCCAGCTTCTGGATGCTCAAGTCTGGCTAGGGGTTCTTGGGGTGGGGTAGCTGCATCCATGGACACCTAATAACAAGAATGTAAGGGTTCACCACCAAGGGTAGTGAGGGGCTTTCAGGATCTCCAGCACTGGGTCTATACCATGCATGTGGCCCTCACCTCATAGCTCCTCCCAAGAACAAGGTTTCATCTCTTTCTTTTATCAGTGGATCCTAAGCACTTTGAACAAAGGAACTTAATAAATATTTGCTGAATTCATCTGTTGGACTGTCATCTCTCCTAGGAGATTATAAGAGAAAGGGACCATGTGATGGTAAATGGTGCTTCTGTACCTGAATCGTGAAGAATAGTGTAGTGAATGTTCTGATGGCTTTTAAGAGATAAATAAACTTCTAATTGTGGGTCTATGCATTGGTAACCTTGGGACCTTGATCTTGTTACTGAGCTCCTCCGAGCCTTAGTTTCATTCTGTAACTATGAGTATAAAAGAAGATCAGATATGGTCAGTGTTCAGTTTTTATACATTTCACAAAAATAGTCCCTCCTGCCCATGGTTACTTTCCACTGTGTGAATGTATTGGTGGATGTATGAATTCTGTAGGCATTGTTCCATAAAAATAATTAACATCTAATGGTCCCTCTTTAAGTATTCTATCCTCTTGACAAACTAGGGAAAGATGAAATGCTGTTTAACAACTAGAGGGATTTATTTACCTTTTTCAATGAATTTAAGTTGAACCCTATAGAATTCTTTCAGTAATTTCATATCTAATACAAATACTACAGATTTTCTTTTCCACTATTTCTTAATCCTGATTCACTCAGCCTATCAAAGCTCAAGCTGATTGGACTCAGTTGCCTTTAATTCTGATTTGTAAGCTATAATTACTTGCATTTGCTGTCTTTAGGCTCACCAAATACTCTCATTAACACTACTTTGCTAAGCCCTCAGGATATCACAAGGACAGAGTAGTATTATCCCCATTTTATAGGTTCGAAAAGGGGGGTCTATGGAGTTGAGTTTGCCCAAGGCCATAGGTGAGAAGTAGGCAAGCTATTGAACTTGGGTGTTCTGACTCCTGAGGTCAGTCCACCTCCCATTATATGCCAGCTGTGCCCTCTGTACCATCATCAACATCCTTATCATCGGCTATGACACAAGGATATTTGTCTAGCTAATAATGGGTTACTACTTATTTCTCTTTACCTCTTGCCTCCTGTTTTTCATTTCTAGCTACTTCATCCATTTGCATGCCCATGTTCTGCTCCAACTGATTTATCTTATTAGATTCTGAAAAGAAGTGTAAAGGAAGAGAGTGTTTGGGTCTGCTTAACCCGTAACTTTTCTGAAGACCCCAACCATCTTAAACACAATGATGACTGTGACTTCAGAACCTGGAAGGTACTCTTTCATTACCTGTGTTTCCCTTGGCACAGCCCACAGAACCATCCATGTGGGCAGAGTGCTTCTCAATTGTAATAAAAATTTTAATTATTCACCGCCACAGTCGCTGTTAGACAAAGGCGCAATTATTATTCATCTATAGCTAAGTAGCCTCCTGCTTGTTTTTGGAGTTGTGACAAGCCCAGCTCTTCCAGAACTGGCAGAGGGCTCATTTCAGGGAGGGTTTTGGGGCTCGCCTCAACCAGGAGAGGAAGAGCAAGCCAGTGCTCCCTGCTTGAGCCTGGGCCCCCTCCGTTGGTTGCTGTCCAGTGTAACTCTGGCCAGAGAGCCTGCCCGGAGCTAGGAATGCTGGGAAGGGGAGCTACATCCTGTAGCCATCAGGCTGGCAATGGGGAGGCATCGTGCAGTTTACCTGGCAGAGGCTCTCTGGGTGGAACAGCTGCACAGGGGACCTTTTGCCAAAGGAGCAGCCGAATTGCAAATGAAGTTCTGGAGGCTTGGTTCTTGATCAGATCCACGCTGGCTTTTTCGCCTCCACAATCTGTGGCCTCCTCCCTGCGAGTCCTCTGTGGGTCTAGGTCATCGGGAGGGTGAAGCCGGGAGGAGGAAGTATCCCAGGGTGCAGCCTTTCACTTCCCTTTTCCCTTCCTGGCTCAGCATCTCTCTCCCTGAAGCTCTTCCTCTCTCCTCATCAGTCATCACAGGGTGAGGACTTTCCCGGGCTGGACAGCTTTCCAGGTTTCCTTTATTTCTACTTCCCACCTTCCCACATTTACCACAAGAGAGATGTTGACCAGACAGTCTCTTGACCTCCTGCAACCCAGAGCACCATGCTGCACTTTTGGGAGGTGTCCACCTCTCACATCCCCCCGGATGTTGGAACTTCTCCTGGTGGCTTCCACAATCTACCACAGCCCTTGCCCAGAACCCATCTCCACAGGACAGTCCGTTCTGCCCTGCCCCCCTAGACCCCGGGCATCTCTCTGCGACTCTGGCCCCATCCTGCCTCAGAGTCTCTTGGCCTGGTGCCACCTCTCTCCCTTTAGCCCTGGATCTCCCAGGTACCCTCCCACCTCTGTCGAGTCCACAGGGCCCCGTGAGCCCTCACCTCTGTGTGCTCAGCCCTCCCTAATCCTCTCTCCGCTCCCCCCGACCCCGCCTGCTTCCTTGCAACACCACATATGTAACTTTTCTCCACTGTAGATTTTCCATTCTCTGGTTTCTGGGTCGTGTCATTTTTCTCTTCATTCACCTGTGGTGACGTTCACCTCACTCAGAGGAAAAGCTGAAGTCCTAACGTTGTCCCTTTGTGGCTTGCCCCTGTCTCACTCCAGCTACAGTAAACCCTGCCACTGTCCTCTTTTCCCCTCTTTTCACTCCATTTTCTCAAGTCAAACCTGGTCCTGTCTCAGGACTTTTGCACTTGGTACCCTTCCACTATTTATTTCATGCCCCACTCCCTTCTTCCATATCTGCTCTGTACACCATAATACCTTGGCTTCCCCTCTCCCCACCAAACTAACTTTTTTATAGCACTGGTGACTAACATTATACATATATATATATTTAAAATGTCATTTTCAAAAATTTATTTATTCTAACTGGAGGATAATTTATTTACAATATTGTGGTGGTTTTTCCATACATTGACATGAATCTGCCGTGGGTGTACATGTGCCCCAACATCCTGAACCCCCCTCCCACCACCCTCCCGACCCCATCCCTCTGGGTTGTCCCAGAGCATGGGCTTTGTGTGCCCTGCTTCATGCATCGAACTTGCACTGATCATCTGTGTTATATATGGTAATATACATGTTTCAAGGCTATTCTCTCAAATCATCCCATCTGTGTCTCTCTTGCTATCTTGCATGTAGGGTCACCTTACTGTCTTTCTAAATTCCATATATATATTAATACACTGTATTGGTGTTACTCTTTCTGACTTACTTCACTCTGTATAATAGGCTCCAGTTTCATCTACCTCATTAGAGCTGACTCAAATGTGTTCTTTTTTATAGCTGATTTACATTCCATTTGTATATATACCACAACTTCCTTATCCATTGATCTGCCGATTGACATCTAGGCTGCTTCCATGTCCTAGCTATTGTAAACAGTGCTGCAGTGAACAGTGGGGTACATGTGTCTCTTTCAATTCTGGTTTCCTCGGCGTGAATGCCAAGCACTGGGATTACTGGGTCATATGGCAGTTCTTTTTCCAGTTTTTTTTTTTTTTTTTTGGTTGTTTATTGTCTGCTTTCCTCCATAAGTAAACTCCACGAGAATAGGGACTTTGTTCACAGACAGTGGAGTGGAATTTGTGGCCCTTACAAATTTATATTGTTGTCTTTTAGTCACTAACTCATGTCTAACTCTTTTACGATGCCATAGATTATAGCCCACTGGTCTCTTCTATCCATGGACTTCTCCAGGCAAGAATACTGGAGTGGGTTGCCACTTCCTTCTCCAGGAGATCTTCCAGACCTAGGGATTGAACCCTCACCTCCTCCATTGGCAGGCAGAGTCTTTACCGCTGACCCACCAGGGAGGCCCACAAATTCATATTCTGAAATCCTAACCCCCAATACAGTGATATCAGGAGGTGAGGCTTTGGGTGGTAATCAGGGTTAAACGAGGTCAGGAGGGTGAGGCTCTTGCGAGGGGATTAGCGTCCTCATAAGAAGAAACACCTGAGAACCTGCCGCCCTCCCTCCACAGGGCAGTGAGGCAGAGGCAGGAAAGAGAGAGCTCTCCTCTCCAGAACCTGACCAGGCCAGTACTGTCCACCCTCTAGGACATGCAGCCGGACCTCCAGAACTGTAAGTGATCAATTTCTGTTGTTTAAGTCACCCCGTCTGTGGTGTTTTGTTGTGGCTGCTAGAGCTAAGACTTGGAAGTTTGGAAAGTATTTGCTTAAATGAAGGCCTAAGGGGATGAGGAGAGGAAAGCTGGGATGTTGTGGTGGGTTGTCTGGCCTTGCTGCAACGTCTGTCCTTGCAGGAAGCCCCTCCTGTTTTGAGGTCACTCCTGGTTGCCATCAGCCCATCTCCCTGTCACTCTCTCAAAGAGGCTGTGGAATCTGACGCCCTTATTCTTCTTTCAAGCTGGTTTTTAATCTCCACACAGATGCTGTGTCTTTCCAACAGCTTCCTTGATGTCAAGGCTTCCTCGACTCCTGTGCACTTCACCCCCCTCCAACAGGAACTTCTTGTTCCCATACTGAATACCCCCCCTTCTGTGTTTTGTGCTGTGATCGTGACGCCCACTGCTCTGCCCACCTCCCCCTACCTCAGCCCATGGTCTCTTTGCCATCATACACGCACTCTTGACTTTGTGGAGACTCACTTTTGACTCCTGTAAGATTTCTCCTGGATCAGTAAGCCCTAGAATGGATGTATCCTATGTGTTTTGCATAGAATCTGCCACCTGAAGAGGTAGGGGTGAGGGGTGGACTGAAGCCCAATCTACACTTTGCTCAGGAAGCCGTACACAGGGGCAGGGCCATGTCCCTGGAAGAAGGAGCACCTCTGTCTTCTTAGAAAGGACAAACCTTGCCAGTCCTGTGCGCAATGCACAGTTAAGTCGTCAATCTCCCTTGCTTCCTGGTGTAGAGACTTGGTTTAGTTCCACCAACCTAATGCATCTGTAAGAGACTTTGACTCAAAACTGATTTATATTAACACAGAGAGGGCTGAGTAGGGGCCTCTGTTTTTCTGGGAACAGGCTGTTGGGGGCATTTGGTTCCATAGCTGGCAGCTGTGGTGGGCACCTTGGAGCTAAAGCTTAATAATTAGGGTTGGAGTCTCAGCCATCTGATGGACCAGGCCTATGGTGTGTTGTGGAGAGTTGTTCCTGGCCGCAAGCTAGAGGCTATTTCTTGACACCACTCGGTGATTTTTTGATCTGTGTATATCCCTCTGTTTAAGCCAGCAGAAGTGGATTCTAACTAGAACACTCTATAGGTACCTTCTGCGTCTCTTTCCCTTCCTTTTTAATATCCTGTGGTCATCTGAGCTTCTCTCTTCTCCACTTCCTTGCCTCCTGCACCCACTCAACAAAATACCTGCCCCTCCCCTTTCTCTCTACCTCTGAGCAGCTCAGCACTTTGTAGGAGGAAATCACAGAGCCAGGCAAACTGTTATTTGTGTCTCAACCTCAGCTGGGTCACCGTGGATACCCAGGAATCCTTTTCTTTCTCTTGTCACATCCATCTCCCAATCTTTTCAACAATTTAAAACTTTGACTATTCCTTACATATGTGGTCTCTTCATCCTTAGCAGACAGCCCTTTAACTTTTCTTTCTTATTTTATATTGGAGTATAGCCTGGAGAATCCATGGACAGAGGAGCCTGGTGGGCTACAGTCCATAGGGTCACAAAGAGGTTCAAAGACTTAGCACACATCGCTGATTAATAATGTGAAAATTTCAAGGGAACAGCGCAGGGACTCAACTATACTTATGAATGTGTACATTCCCCCCCCAAACACCCCTCCCGTTCAGGCTGCCAAGTAACACTGAGCAGAGTTCCCTGTGGTATGCAGTAGGACCTTGCTGGTCATTCACTTTAAATATAGCAGTGTGTACATGTCTGTGCTAAACTCCCTAACCATCCCTTGCCCCTGTCCTTCTACCCGGCAACCATAAGTTGGTTCTTTAAGTCTGTGAGTCTCTATTTTGTAACATTTGTATCATTTCCTTTTAGATTCCACATACAAGGAATGCCATATGGTATTTCTCCTTCTTAGATAACCCTTTAACTTTCTGTTCTACTCACCCTTTCTGCACATACACTCCCCACCACCAATCTTTGGCACCCTTTGTGCCTTTCCTTTGGGGGAGAAATGGGGCACATTTTTTCTTACGTATAGGCAACCTCACGTGGTACCTCTGGCTCGATCTCCCTCTGTCCTCTCTGTACCTTGCTTCACCGTTGTCACCATTGTCCTCTTGCATCTGCTGCCTTTCTTTCCTTTCTCAAAAAATAACTCAAAAACATTTAGTTAGTTTGCATGTTGGTTATTTCATATGTGAATTGTTTCCTCTTGTGTTCTCAGGTGGCTGTAAGGTTTTAGAGGTGAGTGGAGTGGGTAAGGAAGCACTGTAGTTGGTCTGTACACAGCAGATCTTGTCTGCACTTTTGCGGGGGTAAACTCATCAGCTGGCAGCCAGAAAAGACGGCCAGTCTGAGCCTCTTGTCCTTGAGCAGGTCAAAAGGGAGATCAAGGAAAACAATACCACTTGATTATGGATTCTTTTTTAAAAAATAATTTTATTTTATTTTTGGCTGTGCTGGATCTTCATTGCTACGAGGGCTTTTCCTCTAGCTGTGAAGAGGCTACTCTTTAGTTGCGGTGCATAGGTTTCTCATTGCAGTGGCTTCGCTTACTGCCAAGTATGGGCTCTAGGGTGCATGGGCTTCAACAGCCGCAGTTCCCGTGCTCTAGAGCACAAGCTCAGTAGTTGTGGCACACGAACTTAGGCACTCCATGGCATGGGAGATCTTCCCAGACCAGGATGGAACCTGGGTCCCCTGCCTTGGCGGGTGGATTCTTTATCCCTGAGCTACCAGGGAGGTCCCCCTGGTAGTTTGATTAGTTTGTGTCTTGGCGTGTTTCTCCTTGGGTTTATCCTGTATGGGACTCTTTGCTCCTCTTGGACTTGATTGACTATTTCCTTTTCCATGTTGGGAAAATTTTCAGCTATAATCGCTTCAAAGATTTTCTCATACCCTTTTTTTCCCCTCTTCTTTTTCTGGGAATCCTATAATTCAAATGTTGGTGCATTTGATATTTTCCCAGAAGTCTGAGACATTTATGTTAATCTGCTCTTCAGAAGTTATTTCCACCAGTGTATCTTCCAGCTCACTGATTTGTTCTTCTGCCTCAGATATTCTGCTATTGATTCCTTCTAGAGTATTTTTATTTTCAGTAATTATGTTGTTTGTCTCTGTATGTGTATTCTTTAATTCTCCTAGGTCTTTGTTAACTGATTCTTGCATTTTCTCCATTCTGTTTTCAAGGTTTTTGATCATCTTTACTATCATTCTGAATTCTTTTTCAGGTAGTTTCCCTATTTCCTGTTCATTTATTTGGACCTCTGTGTTTCTAGTTTGTTTCTTCTCATGTGTAGTATTTCTCTGCCTTTTCATTACTTTTTTTAAACTTACTGTGTTTGAGATCTCCTTTTCCCAGGCTTCAAGTTTGAATTCTCTCTTCCTTTTGACTTCTGCCTTCCTCACTTTAGTCCAGTAGTTTGTGTAAGCTTAGTATAGGGTGAGATTTGTGGTGGTTTGTTTTTTTTTTTTTCCCTCTGATGGACAAGGCTGAGTGAGGTGCTAATCCTGTCTGCTGATGATTGGGTTTGCATTTTTGTTTTTTGTTTGTTGTTTAGATGAGGCGTCCTGCACAGGGTGCTACTGGTGGCTGGGTGATGCTGGGTTTGGTATTCACATGGTTTCCTTTGTGTGAGTTCTCACTATTTGATACTCCCTAGGGTTAGTTCTCTGGTAGTCTAGACTCTTGGAATCAGTGCTTCCACTCCAAAGGCTCAGGGCTTGATCTCTGTTTCCTGTTCAAGGTGTTCATTTGTCTGAAGAGATATTGGTAATGGCCTGAATGAACCTTTTGGCCAAACCAATAGTTTATCCTTTTCTGTGGAAATGTCAGAGAAATTTTCCTGAGATTTTGATATGATACAGGTTCTGCATCTCCTGCAGCTTCTTTGCTCCTACAAATCTTTCCAAGACCAGCTCAAATCTCACCTCAATTGAGCCTTTCCAATCGCTCCAGAAGAACTGAGCTTCCTCTTCCACTGAGCTTCTCAGAAAAAGGAAGGATTCCCCCACCCCAGTAATTTATCTATAATTTTGCTTTCTCTGAGTCAGCTTTTGTTTTGTAAATAAGTTCATTTATATTATTTTTTAGATTCCTCATACAAGTGATCATATGATATTTATCTTTGAGTCACTTACTGTAATAATCTCTAGGTCCATCCGTGTTGCTGCAAAAGGCATTATTTTCATTCCTTTTTATGGTTGAGCAATATCCCAAAAGTATATACCACACTTTTCCAATTGTTGATCTCTCAGTGGGCATTTGGTTGCTTCCATGTCTTGGCTGTTGTAAATAGTGCTGCTGTCAACATGGGGGTGCATGTATCTTTTTGGAGTAGAGTTTCAGTATTAATGTATGCTGAAACATATGGTAGTTTACTGGATCATGTAGTCCTCTAGTGTTTTAAAGATCTTCCATTCTGTTCTCCATAGTGGCTGCACCAGTTTACATCCCCATCTATGTGTAGAATGGGTTCTACAGGATAGAAGGGTTCTGTGAGAGCCATTTTTAACTTGATTTCTTCCTGGATTTTCCTGCCACTCCTGACCCTTTGAGCCTCCCAGGATACCTGGAGACTGAAGTCCTGGTTCTTGATGTAGGTCCATGATCACATCGTGTTCATGGGCTCATCTTCACATCACACTCTTATAAGTGTTCACATCCCCGGGGTTTTTATTGGCCAGTTCTCTTCCGTCTGGATCCACTTTTGTTGATACAGCTAATGACGATGTGCTGGTGACTTTCAAACCTACTGAGTACTGATAGAAAAGTATACAGAAGAAAATTATCGTTGAGGGGAAAGGGAAATGATTTGTCTTATCCTAAGACAGAAATGCTAAACTGAATGCTAACTTTACTGAACTCCCGTCACTTATTACTCACCTTTCACTGAGGAGTTAAACCTCTTTCCCCAAATTCTTCTACCTTTCCTGGGGCAGAGACTTCAAAGTGAAGGCGGGGAAGTACCCATCTTTGGGTTCACTTTGTTCATCTGTTGTCCCTTGAGTTCCTCTGCAAATACTGACACTCATTAGAGCATGTCTTCTGTCCCTGGAGTGTTGCCATCACTCAGATGGGAGGTTCAGCCCTGGGAATGGCAGCCACATCTTCTGTCAATAATCTCCTGGCCCAGTCAGGCCACCCACAGGCTGTGTGTCTACTGCAGCATAATCAGGGTGCCCCATTGTGCAGCATCAGATAAAGAGACTCTTTGAGGAGTGCTTGTAGCAGTTTATGATTTTTTTTTTTTAAACTGAAATTTGTCTGAGAGCACCTGCCAGACTCCATGGAGGCAGCTCGAGGGACCTGATGCCTGAAGAGGGGCATCTCCACCCCATGGTACCATGACCACCCCCAGGTTCTCCTCTGCCAGCACAGATGAGCTCTTCCACACGTTTTGGCATTCAGTCACCCTTGGTGTGGCATTTTCGTGAACCCCACCATCTTGTGTGCATGACTTTCTCCTGGAAGGCAGAGGCCATGGGGATTATACCTGATAGATATGACACATTGCTAGAGTGGAAAGATCCAACAGAGTGAGTCCAGACGACGAAACAGAGCATGCGCTCTGAGTCAGACCAACCTTTGTGAGTTCTTCTCAGTTGTTCACAGATTGTGTGACCTCTAGGGAGTGATATTTGAGACCATGTGCATGTGCTTAGTCGCTCAGTCATGTCCAGCTGTTTGCGAACCTATGGACTGGAGCCCATCAGGCTCCTCTGTCCGTGGGATTCTCCAGGCAAGAATCCTGGAGTGGGTTGCCATTCTCTCCTCCAGGGGGTCTTCCTAACCCAGGGATTGAACCTGGGTCTTCTACTTTGCAGGCGGATACTTTACCACCTGAGTCATCAGGGAAGGCCCCCATTTGAGACCATACTTGTTTGCTTATCCCAGAGGATAAGTACCTCCATCTCACGATAGCGGCAAAGTTAAATGAGGGAGCACAGATAAAGCAGTTGGCATTTATTAAATGCCCCCAAATTTTAGCTGTTAATAGTATAATTAGTGCATGTTTGCTTAGTCACTCGGTCATGTCCAGCTCTTTGTGGCCCCCTCGACTGTAGCCCGCCAGGCTCCTGTGTCCCTGTAATTTGTCAGGCAAGAATACTGCAAAGGATCGCCATTTCCTTCTCCAGGGGATCTTCCCAATCCAGGGACTGAACCCACATCTCCTGTGGATTCTTTACCATGGAGCCACCAGGGAAGCCCTGTCGTTAGTAGATAAGTGCTGAATATGTACTTCTGGTTCCTCCCGCTTTGTTCTTTCTCCCTGGAGAATTCACTGAGTCCTGTGATTCACCTGTCACACCTGCACAGGGACTATCTCCTCTGCTTTCTACTTACTGGCTGCATCACACATTTGGCATCTTGATGAATGTTGATGCATGTATTTCTGTTTTTTGTTTAAACTGTAAGCTCTGAAGTAGGGATCCTATTTTATAGCTTTGAGTCCCTCCTGGCCTGCACAGCATCCCAAGCATATCTGGTGACTGTATGTCACCTTAGACACACATCTTGGGGTAAAAATACCCCCTTACCCTTCACTCTATATTTCTCTCAAGCCCCTGCTCTTGATGTTCCCTTATAAAGCCCTCACTTCACCCAAACTGGGGCCGACTATGGTAGCCTAGGCTGGAACAGATTGCTATGCAAATACTTGGCAAAGTAATAATCTATTTGTGGATAAGCAGAAATTGGCTGTATTCTCAGAGTTATGAACTGTCACTATTAACACCCATGAGTCACTAACGTCATGGTGGGCTGAGTGATTTTTCTGCAGGCCTATAGGGCATGTTATACTAAAAATGCCACAGTCCATCTGTCTAATTAGTGTCTGTTCCATTGATGTCACAGATATTCAAATGAGCTTTTTCCTTTATGCCAACACACGCAGGGGCTTTATGTAATCCCTAGATCCCTCATTGTGGGTGAGGTTGACGTATCCAATAGTGTTTTTTTTTTTTCTTTTCATGGCTTTCAGGACAAGCTGTGTTATAATGAGAGAAGTTAAGGAGGAAAATTTTAAAAGCCAGACTAATTCTAAGCTTCTCTTCCTAAGCCAGATCAGTGGCCTCACAGCCTAGAAATGGAAGCACTGAGGATTAGATGGAGGAGCAGACAGGTTGAATGGCCCTTAACCCTTTCAACCCTTGACATTTCTTTGACTATGCCACTTGATGTCCATCTTCTAAATCACTGACAGTTTCTCTTGTGGCCAGCTCTACTCCAGGACATATAGGAAGGGAATTCTGAGAGATGGAACTCCAGCTTAGCTAAACTGATACAATACAAAGGCACCATAAATAATAATCTTGGTTAGCATCCTAGAGAAAGAAAGCCCTAGAGGAGAGAAAGAAAATATCAACCATACCTTCAATTGCAAAAGTAACTCTCCCTTCATAATTTGTTAAGCAGTCTGTGGATAATGCTTTGAGATGATGTGAATATGCTGGCAGTTTCAGCATTTAGCATCTTCTGTTAATCCCTGTCTTTATAAAGATTACATTTAGTAAGAAACTGCTAAATTATCTTCCAAAGTGTTTGTACCATTTTGCATTCCCACCACCAGTGAATGGATGTTCCTACTGCTCTGCCTCCTTGCCAGTGTTTGGTGTTATCAGTGTTTTGGACATTGACTTTTCCAATATGTGTGTGCTGGTATCTCATCATTTTAATATGCAGTTCCCTCATGATGTATGATGTTGAACATCTTTTCATATGCTTGCTTGCCATCTGTATATCTTCTTTGGTGAGGTGTCTGTTCAGAGCTTTTGTCTATTTTAAAATCAAGTTGTTTTCCTATTGAATTTTTTTAAAGTTCTTTGTATGTTTTGGATAACTGTCTTTTTTAAAAAAGCGTGTCTTTTGCAAACATTTTTCTCACTGTCTGTGACTTATCTTCTCGTTCTCTTGACATTCTTTCACAGAGCAGAATTTTTTAAATATTAATGAAGTTCAGCTTATTCATTTTTTCATGGATCATGACTTTGGTGCTGTGTCTAAAAAGTCGTCATCAAACCTAAGGCCATCCAGCTTTTCTCCTATGTTATCTCTTAAGAGTTTTATAGTTTTGCATTTTACATTTCCATCTGTGAACTATTTTGGGTTTCATGAAGAGTGTAAGGTTTATGTGTAGATTTTAATTTTTTCCCATGTGAATGTTCAGTTGTTCCAGCACCATTTGTTAAACAATAAATTTTTTCTAACAACAGGAAAATTGAGAGATGACTCAGAGTAAGAGACAAAAAAGTAGATTCTACAACCAACACCAAAACAATCATAAAAGAACACCATGAACAGTTATATTTCAACAAATTGGACAGATTTTCTTTTGCTTTTTGTAAAGATCAATTGACTATATTATGTAGGTCAGTTTCTGGGCTCTCTATTCTATTCCATTGATCTAACTAAGATTTCTTTTTTGGAAGGTGTTACTATAAATGGTAATGCATCTTTAATATAAAATCCCACTTGTTCATTGCTTTTATGTAGAAAAGTAATTGACTTTTTTCATGTTAACCTTGTATCCCACAACCTTGCTATAATTACTTGTTAGTTCTGGAAGTCTTCTGTTGATTCTTCTGGATTTTCGTATAGGTGATCTTATTATCTGTGAACAAAGACAGTATAATTTCTTCCTTTCAAATATGTCATCTCTTCTTTGCTTGTCTTATTGCTTTAGCTAGAACATCCAGAATGATGATGAAGAATAGTGATGAGAAGAGCAACCTTTCCTTGTTCCTAAGGTTACTTTTTGACATTTGCATTCAATTTTAGGTTTTACTTAAAAATACCCAACTCTGTGCCTGTCACTCTTTCTCTTATCCTTTCTACTTCATTCTCATCCACTCTTTCTTAGTAACCACTTGCATTTGTTTCTGATTCATATTTGTGTTTCTTTTTTGTAAAAATAAGCAAATATATATACTCATTTTTATTTTCCCTTTATTCTTAAAATGTGACATACTAGGTCTGTTTTCCCATAGCCTCACCAATTGAGTGTGTTCTCAAATATTTGAATTTTTGCCATAGGAATGATACTTATTGTGAGTTAATTTCAAGTTATAGAAGTTTGAATTTCTCTCATTACGGGAAGTTGGGCATATTGTCATGTGCTAAAGCAGTCCTTTTTTTCTTTTTAAAAAACTGAAGCATAGTTGATTTATAATGTTAAATTAGTTTCAGGTGTACACCATAATGATTCAGTATTTTTATAGATTATACTCCATTTAAAGTTATCATAACATATTGGCTATTTTCTCTGTGATGTACAATATATTGTCACTTGTTTATTTTACACATACTAGTTTGTATCTCTTAATTCCCTCCCCTACTCACTCTGAAGAGTAGCACAACCTAGAAAACTGCCTGGAGAGATGCACATTGAGATTTTCATTCAGTTCAGGGTATAATTGATTCAAACAGCTGCTGGGGCAGATACTAGAGGTAGGGCATGGTTCATGCCTTCATGGAGGTAATTTTCTACTGGGGGAACAGAAAAATAAAAACAATTTATAGATAAAAAATAAAAACAATTTTAAAATGTCATGAAGGAAGCAATAAGAAGATGAATGGGAGAATAGTATAGGTGACTTATTTTTGAGAGTTTGGTCAGAGAAGGCCTCCCTGGGGAGGTGACATTTATATTGAGATGTGAAGGACAGGAAGGGAGCAGCCAGCTAAAGAGTAGGACAAAAACTCTCCAAGGATATGGAAGATGCAAAGACTACGACAGCAATGATTTTGGCTTTTTAAAAGGTATTGAAGGAAAGGAAAGTAGTGAGACTGAAGCCTAATGACCAAGGAAGAGAATGGAACAAAGCCAGCTGTGATTGGAGAGGCAAGCGGGGTTCAGACCAAGGAGCCTTGGGCTTACTGTTGCAATCTGTATTCCGTTCTGAGGGTAGGGCCTTATGTGACCCTAGTGACTTTTTAAGAAGATCATTTTTGGGAACTTCCCTAGTGGTCCAGGGGTTGGGACTTTACCTTCCAACGCAGCGGGTGCAGTTCCCATCCGTGGTCCGGGAGCTGATATCCCACATGCCTCTTGGTCAAAAAACCAAAACAACAAACAGAAACAATATTGTAACAAACTTAATAATGACTTTTTAAAAACTATCACTTTTAATGCCCTAAAGGAGAATAAATTGGTGGCAGGATTGGAAAGGAGACCTGTAAGGGACTGTGTATAACGGGGGACAGGTCCTGGGAGCTTGTTTGAGGGTCATGGTGGCAAAGATGGATCAAGAACTACTTAGGATGTGAAAGTAGTTGGGTCTTAGAGATAGAATAGATATTTTGGGAGGAGAAAAAGAGAGGAATCAGAGTTAGTTTCTAGATTTCTCCACTCTTGAACATCTTGGTAGATAATGGTACTCCTTTTTAAAAATTATTTTTATTAAAATACACATATATACATATTTTAAAAAAATCAAGCAATCCTAAAAAAAAAAAAAAAGTATGACTGTAAGTGCCAGTCCCCTCCCCACAGTGTCGTTCCCCAGAAGACACCATCTTTAATTAGCCATTTTCTTGGTGTTTTTCTCTAAGTTTCTAGATAATATTGGTGATCGCTGTTTTCCTTAAATGCCTGTTGACTGTTGGCTGTTTGTTGACATTCAAGAGAGAGACCCTAGTGCGTGGATTAAAGCTCTCTGTGCATGGCTGGCTTTGTTCTTGGTAACTAGGAGGCCCCTCCGGAGGGGAAATGGACAGTGAACTGGTCCTGAATCAGTGTCTGAAGATCGTTTCTGTGGGGCTGCTCAGTTTCTCCAGGGAAGAAAATTCCAGTCTCTTGTCTGGAAACTCACCTTTGACTCTTATTGTTCTGGGAGCATGGTAGGGGGAAGGGGCTGGGTCTGCTTCCTGCCACAGCACATGTAGATTTTCTCTTAATTACCTTATTTTTAGGACTTCCCTGGTGGTCCAGTGGTTAAGCTTCTGTGCTTGCAATACAGGGGGCAAGGGTTCGATCCCTGGTCGGGAGAAGTAAGGTTCTGCACGCTGCATGGTGCAAGCCAAAAAAATTGCCCAATCTTCAGATCCGAATCTTAGAGTTGCCCTCCTCTGTGACCCGTGTCCAGAGGTGGCAAGCTTCAGTTTCTCCAAAGGCTAAATCTCTAGTCTCCTGGTTGATTGAGGAAAGGGTTCTCTGATCGCTTTTATCCTGAGGATGGAGGGGTGAGGAAAAATCAAGAAATCTGGTTTGAATGCATGATGAGATGTCCACAAAGACAGCTGTGAGGTGTGAAGGTGGGTGAAAGTTTGGGGGCTCTTTGAGAAGTTCTGTTTGGACAGATAGGCCTGAAGCCGTCAGCATTAGAGGGTATTTGAGACCGTGAAAATAGATGCTGTCATTCGGGAGAGGATAGAAAAAGGTGAGGAGCAGGGTATAGGACCAAGTCCTGAGGTGCCTGAGCAGGTAGCTTGTGGGCCAGCAATGAAAGATCTGGGGAGGGAGGGAATCCTCACTTTGGGAAAAAGCTGATAGCTGAGAAGCCAGGTCCACCAAGAGATGAATGGATAAACCAAATACAGTATGTACAAACAATGGAATACTTTTGAACCTTGAGAAGGAATTCTGATGTTCTGATGTGTGGTACAGCATGTATCAAATTTGAAGACGTTGTGTTATGTGAGACAAACGAGACACAAATAGAACAATTACTGTGTGATTGCATTTATATGAAATATCTAGTGTAGTCAAACTTATGGATACTTAAAGTAGAAAGGGTAGTTGCCAGGGGCAGGGAGTGAGGTATGGGGAATTCATTTTTAATGGGTGTATAGTTTCATTTTTAGATGATGAAAAAGTTCCAGAAATGATGTTGGTGGTGGTTGTACAACCACTGAATATACTTAACGCCACTGAACTGTACACTTCAAAATGGCTAAAATGGTGCATTTCATGTTCTGTATATTTTACCACAATTAAAAAAAAATTAGAAAGTGTCAGTTAACAGCACTGATGAAATAAAGGAGAGTGATAAAAAAAAACCCACCCATATTTTAGATTCCACGTATATGTGTTATCATATGGTATTTGTCTTTCTCTTTCTGACTTCACTTAGTATGATAATCTCTAGTTGTGTTCATGTTGCTGTGAATGACATTATTTTATTAAATGGACCTATCTACAAGACAGACTCATAGATACAGAGCAGACTTTTATTTGGTAGGTGGGAACAGGGGAGGAAAAGGCACGGACTGAGAATTTGGGATTCATAGACGTGAACTATCGCATTTAGAATGGATAAACAAGGTCCTAATATACAGCACAGGGAACTGTATCCAGTCTCCTGGGAGAAACCGTAATGGAAAACAGTATTAAAAAATGTACATGAGTTTCCCTGGCGGTCCAGTGGTTGAGAGTCTGCCTGCCAGGGCAGGGGATGTGTGTTCAATCCCTGGTCCAGGAAGATTCCACGTGCCGAGGGACAACCAAGCCCGTGTACTGCAACTTCTGAGCTTATGCTCCGCAACAAGAGAAGGCACCACGGCGAGAAACCCGTGCACCACAAGGAAGAATAACCCCCGCTTGCCACAAGCAGAGAAAGCCCATGTGCAGCAACGAAGACACAGTACAGCCAAAAACAAAATAATTTAAAAATGTGTATGTATGTATGGCTGAATCGCTTTGCTGTGCAGCCGAAGGTAGCACAAAGTGGAAATCAGCTGTATTTCACTTAAAACAATTACCCCAAACAGGTAGCTGAGAGGAGGTTTCAGAGCCCTGTAAACCTGTTTTGTTGACTGAGGCTCTTTTCCCCTTTCCCCTCCCCTGGTTTGCCCACCCTTACCTGGGGTCTTTGTCTAGTGCTTTTGAAGGTGGGTGCGGTGTGGGAAGAAAGGAGAGAGTAGATAGGGCTGGAGAGGACGTAGGTTAAAGCACAAACATCTGGGGAAGGTGCATGTGTGGAGAGAGAAAGAAGAAATGTAGGAGAGACAGAGAGTGAGGGAGAAAAACTGCTTCTACAGGTGTGACAGGCAGGCAAGAGGACAAAGGCAGGCCCGTCTTTCACTGTCCTGAGCCTGCTTCCTGCCCACATGACAAGGAGTCGGGAGGTAGGTGGTACAGAGCTCAGCCACACAGCTGGATAGGGTCCAGGTAAAGTCCATGGAAACAGTATCTGTCTGTGCCTGTAGAACCTGATTCTGTAAATGAATCAAATGTTACAAATGAATCAAATGTATTCACTCGTGTGAGGGCGTATGCAACCATAATGTTTTATTCAATTTTTTTTCAATTGGAATATAATTGCTTTACAATGTTATGTTAGTTTCTGCTGTACAACCAAGTGAATCAGCTATATGTATGGATGTGAGAATTGGATGGTAAGAGAAAGCTGAGTGCGGAACTGGTGCTTTCAAGCTGTGGTGCTGGAGAAGACTCTTGAGAGTCCCTTGGACAGCAAGGAGATCAAAGTAGTCAATCCTAAAGTAAATCAACCCTGAATATTAACTGGAAGGACTGATGCTGAAGCTGAAGCTCCAATAATTTGGCCATCTAATGCAAAGAGCTAATTCATTGGAAAAGACCCTGTGCTGGGAAAAATAGAGGGCAGGAGAAGAAGGGGATGACGGAGGATGAGATGGTTGGCTGGCATCCCGACTGAATGGACATGAGTTTGAGCAAACTCCAGGAGACTGTGAAGGACAGGGAAGCCTGGCGTGTTGCAGTCCATGGAGTTGCAAAGAGTCAGACACAACTGAGCAACTGAACAACAACAAAAAATACATATATCCCCTCCCTCTCGCCTCACCCCACATCCTACCTCTCTAGGTCAATGCAGAGCACTGAGCTGAGTGCCCTGTGCTATACAGCAGCTCCCCGCTAGCTATCTAGTCTACACATGGCAGTGTGTTTATGTCAATGCTCCTTTCCCAATTCATCCCACCCTCACCTTCTTCCTCTGTGTCCACCTGTCCATTCTCTATGTCTGTGTCTCTATTTTTGCCTTACAAATAAGTTCATCTGTACCGTTTTTCTAGATTTCACATGTATGAATTAATATACAATATTTGTTTTTCTAACTTACTTCACTCTGTATGACAGACTCTAGTCCATTCATATCTCTAAAAATGACCCAGTTTTGTTCCCTTCTGTGGATGAGTAGTATTCCATTGTATATATGTCCCATATCTTCTTTGTCCATTCACCTGTTGATGGACATTTAAGTTGTTCCAGTGTCCTGGCTATTATAAATAATGCTTCTTAGATGATGCATCTTTGTGTAGAAAGAATATGCATGGAGGTATCTCTAAACTGTGTCACTACTTCAAACTCACAAGGGAAATATAGTTTTGCTATACAGCACACAAGAAACACTTAAAATAGTTCCATGATTTTTCTAAAACATTTATAATACCTGATAACAGGTAGTACTTGATTATTTAGAGAAATTAGGAAATAAAGGTAGGCTACAATAAGAAAGGGGCTTCCAAGGTGGGGTAGTGATAACCTGCTTGCCCATGCAGGAGACGTGGATTCAATCCCTGGGTCAGGAAGATCCCCTGGGGAAGGAAATGGCAACCCACTCCAGCGTTCTTGCCTGGGAAACCCCATGGACAGAGGAGCCTGGCAGGCTACAGTCCATGGGGTCTCAAAGAGTCAGACACAAGTTAATAAACAACCACAGTTGAATACATTACATCCCTAGTATTTATTTCTCTTAAACTGGTTTTTCCCATCTGTAGACCACCTTCATCCAATTCCCTTTACCCCACCCCATGCTTCTGGTAACCATTAATCTGTTCTCTGTTTCTATGGGTTGGTTTATTTTATTGTTTTTGAAGTATAATTGATCTGCAACACTATGTTAATTCCTATACACAATTTGTAATTTGGTGTTTCCATACTTTTCAAAATTATTACCACAGTAAGTCTAGTATAGGTCTAGTTGTGATATGTCACTATACAAAAATATCATACAATTTTTGACTATAGTCCCCAAATTGTACATTTCCTACCCATAGCTCATTTGTTTTGCTACTGGAACTTTGTGTCTCTTAATCTCTCTCACCTGTACCCTCACCCTGCCACCTACCCCTGCTCTGGCAACCACCTATTTGTTCTTTGTAACTATAACTCTGTGACTGTTCTCTTTGTTCAACTGTTTTGTTTCTAGATTCCACATGTAAGTGAAATCTTAATGATATTTATCATAGACTTATTTCACTTAGCATAACAGACTTTATGTTCTTGTATGTTGTCACAAATGGCAGGATTTCATTTTTATGGCTGAGTAATATTTGTGTTGTGTGTGTTATGTGCACATACATCTTCTTTATCCATTCATCTTTTGATGGGCGTTTGGGTTGCTCTCATACCACGGCTATTGTAAATAATGCTGCAGTGAGCAGAGGGGTACATATATCTTTTATAATTAGTGTTTTGTTTTCTTTGGATAAAAATCCTACATGCTGGATCATATGATAGTTTTATTTTAATTTTTTTTGAGGAACATCCATACCATTTTCCATAGTTGCTGCACCAATTTACATTCCCAGAGTGTGTCAGTGTTCCTTTTTCTCCAGACCTTCACCAATACCCACTGTTTGTCTTTTTGAGAATATCCATTCTGACAGGTATGAGGTAATTGTCTCATGTGGTTTTGATTTGCATTACCCTGATGATTAGTGATGTTAAACATCTCTTCATGCCCCCATTGGCCATCTGTATGTCTTCTTTGGAAAAATGTCTATTCAATGTTCTCAAATTGTTCAGGCTTTACTTTAAGGTTTCTGAGTTTCATGATATTCTTAGCATGTCAGGATTGCAAATATCGCACAACTGCAAGAAATGGAAGTCTGAACACAGTGGCTCAAGTAGCTAGGATATGTGTGTGTGGAGGTGTGTGTGTGTCTCACGGTGAGAAGTCTAGGGAGAGGTGGCTGTTAGCACTGGTTCTCCTGTTCAGCCATTTCATGCCCAATGTCTCTTATTTTACTTTCTTGATCTTTCCCTTCTGTTCCCAAGAGGATTTCTTAAGGACTAACCTTTCAAGGGACATAAGTATCGCCATGTTTTATTATATTTTTATTGGAAAAGTTAGAATTATTCCCAGCAGATTTCCACAAAAGTCTTAATGGCTGAGACCAAGTCACACAACCACCATAGCTGTAAGGGAGGCTAGGAAAGTGGAGAACAGGACTGTCATCATGACCCATCTTTGCAGGTTGAGCCTCTAGCCATCCTGAGAAGAATTAGGGTTTTATTTACCTGGAAAGAAATGGGGGAGTGGATAATGGATATAATGGACAAATGATTCACACCATTTGGTGCATTAGAAAGGACTTTTCCTTACTTTAATATTATGGAAACAACTTCCTCCTGTTTCCTTCTAATGCTTTTAAAGCTTAACTTTTTACATTTTGATCTTTGAGTCTCTTGTTTTTTATTTTACTAATTTTGAAATACAAGTATAATTTTTTATGAGGTGACAGCTCAGTTTTCTTTCCTTTTTTTTTCTGGTTGTCTTAACACTATTGAATAATTTCACAGATTTAAATTTCTACCTTTATCTTATACAAAATTCCTATATGAATTTGAGTCAACTTCTTGATTTTCTAGGCTATTTTATTCATGTATTTATGTGCCAGTCCCACATGTTTTAATTAGCTGAAAATTGGTAGAACAGATTTCTTTCACTATTTTCCACCCTAGAATTATCCTGGCAATTCTTGCCTGTTTATTCTCCATATGAACATTAGAATCACTTTGCCTACTTCAAAAAAAATTCTGTTGATCTTTGAGGATGACACATATTTTAGATTAATTTTGGAAGAATTGACATCTTGATGATACTGCGTTTTCCTGTCTAAAAACACACATTATTTTTATGTATTTGAAATTTGGGAGATTCCCTCAGTAGCATTCTTGGAAGAAAAATTATGACCAACCTAGACAGCACATTAAAAATCAGAGACATTACTTTGCCAACAAAGGTCCATCTAATCAAAGCTATGGTTTTTCCAGTAGTCAAGTAGGGATGTGAGAGTTGGACTATAAAGAAAGCTGAGCGCTGAAGAATTGATGCTTTTGAACTGTGGTGTTGGACAAGACTCTTGAGAGTCCCTTGGATTGCAAGGAGATCCAACCAGTCAATCCTAAAGGAAATCACTCCTGAATATTCATTGGAAAGACTGATGCTGAAGCTCTAATACTTTGGTTCCCTGAAGCGAAGAACTGACTCATCTGAAAAGATCCTGATGCTGGGTAAGATTGAAGGTGAGAGAAGGGGACTACAGAGGATGAGATGGTTGGATGCATCATCAACTCAATGGACACGAGTTTGGGTAAACTCCAGGAGTTGCTGTCGGACAGGGAGGCCCGGCATGCAAAGAGTCGGACATGACTGAGCAACTGATCTAAACTGAACTGTAATTTTTTAGAATTATTCCTAGGTGTTTTATCTTTTGTTCCTATTGTAAGTAGAATCTATTCTTCCATGATAAATTCTAAGCACATGTTGTTTATATACAGACTTTGTTTTTTAAATTTTAATTTTGTATGTAGAAAACTTTAATTTCTTCTTGTTATAATTTTAGTGAATTTTTGTGCATTCTCCAAGAAAATATAGTATCACCAAAGAATACACTTGCTACTTTTTTCTTTTTGTCCAAATCATTTGAATAATACAGAGTGATGTCAAACAAATAGTGATAGTTGACAGTTTTGTCTTATTTATGAATTGATCAGAGACTGTGTCAGCTACCCAAGTGTCAAAGCACAACTTGGGGAGTTTTAACATGAACTTGATCTCTTTGCAAATACCAGGTCAACAGTAGTACACATTGAAAAAACGTAAATGTAAATATTTATGTATGTAATGTGTTTACATTTGTTCTATATAGATGTAATGATTGTGTGTATATATATATTAATATGTAATGTTGTCAAGGGAGTATCCATCTATTCCTATTATAAGAATTTTCTTTTCGATTTTTTTTAATTGGAGGCTAATTACTTTACAATATTGTGTTGGTTTTTGTCATACATTCACATGAGTCAGCCATGGGTGTACATGTGTTCCCCATCCTGACCTTCCCTCCTACCTCCTTCTCCATCCCATCCCTCAGGGTCATCCCAGTGCACCAGCCCTGAGCACCCTGCCTCATGCATTGAACCTGGACTGGCAATATATTTAACATATGATAATATACATGTTTCAATGCTATTCTCTCAAATCATCCCACCTTTGCCTTCTCCCACAGAGTCCAACAGTCTGTTCTTTACATCTGTGTCTCTTTTGCTCTCTCTCATACAGTGTTATCATTACCATCTTTCTAAATTCCATATATATGCGTTAATATACTGTATTGGTGTTTTTCTTTCTGACTTACTTTGCTCTGTATAATAGGCTCCAGTTTCATCCACCTCAGTAGAACTGATTTAAATGTATTCTTTTTAATAGCTGAGTAATATTCCATCATGTATATGTACCACAGCTTCCTTATCCATTCGTCTGCTGATGGACATCTAGGTTGCTTCCATGTCCTTGCTATTGTACAGTGCTGCGATGCACATTGGGGTTCATGTGTCTCTTTCAATTCTGGTTTCCTCGGTGTCTTTGCCCAGCTATGGGATTGCTGGGTCGTATGGCAGTTCTATTTTCAGTTTTTAAGGAATCTCCACACTGTTCTCCATAGTGGCTGTACTAGTTTGCATTCCCACCAACAGTGTAAGACGGTTCCTTTTTCTCTGCGCCCTCTCCAGCATTTATTGTTTATAGACTTTTTGATAGCAGCAATTCTGACCGGCGTGAGATGGTACCTCATTGTGGTTTTGATTTGCGTTTCTCTGATAATGAGTGATGTTGAGGACTTTTTCATGTGTTTGTTAACCATTTGTATGTCTTCTTTGGAGAACTGTCTGTTTAGTTCTTTGGCCAATTTTTTGATTGGATAGCTTATTTTTCTGGAATTGAGCTGCAGGAGTTGCTTGTATATTTTTGAGATTAATTGTCCATTGCTTCATTTGCTATTATTTTCTCCCATTCTGAAGGCTGTCTTTTCACCTTGCTTATAATTTTCTTCATTGTGCAAAATGTTTTAAGTTTAATTAGGTCCCATTTGTTTATTTTTGCTTTTATTTCCATTACTCTGGGAGGTGGGTCATAGAGGATCCTGCTGTGATTTATGTCAGATGTTCTGCCTATGTTTTCCTCTAGGAGTTTTATAATTTCTGGTCTTACATTTAGATCTTTTTAATCCATTTTGTGTTTATTTTTGTGTATAGTGTTAGAAAGTGTTCTAGTTTCATTCTTTTACAAGTGGTTTACTAGTTTTCCCAGCACCACTTGTTAAAGAGATTGTCTTTTCTCCATTGTATATTCTTGCCTCCTTTGTCAAAGATAAGGTGTCCATAGGTGCATGGATTTATCTCTGGGCTTTCTATTTTGTTCCATTGATCTATGTTTCTGTCTTTGTGCCAGTACCATACTGTCTTTATGACTGTTGCTTTGTAGTATAGACTGAAGTCAGGCAGGTTGATTTTCCTGTTCCATTCTTCTTTCTCAAGATTGCTTTGGTTATTATAAGAATTTTTGATGCACGCCTTTTTAGAAACTTTGTTTTAGAAAATCAAGATTTAAGTCCCCAAATTTTAGATTTATTGACCAGATATGAGATATTCCAAGTGGTATGGGGAAAAAGTTAGAAAAAAAATCCTATCTAGATAGTAGTGTGATTATCAGGTTTATAAGAGGGTCAGAACTGGTAACTGGGATCTATTGCTGTGTTGTTCTGGTACTTAATTGTCACACTGGATTGGTGCTCATAATTAATGATAAAATCCAATGTGCTACATTTTGAAATAACTCCATATTCTTCCACTACCTGCACTATTCAGATCTTCCTGGAAAGGAATACATTTTTTTTTAAAGTAATGTTTCCATTCCTGTTTGCTTTTTCTGTTAACATCCTTAAAATCTGCAGAAATTTTTGTAAAGCGTCCTTTTTGATGTGAATAATAATAAAAGTCCTGACTTGAAGTTAATGAAGGAAAAGAATGTAGAGAATCTAGAGGGAAAAAAGTTAGTGTTTTTGCTTCTGGGGAAAGTTAAAAATAGGGACAGTGATGTTAACTGCAGACCAAGGGTTCTTGTAATGGTTTTAAGTTTGCCGAATCAGTGTGTACTGCTGTTGATCTGGTATTTGCAAAGAGATCAAGTTCTTGTTAAACTCCCCCCCACCAAGGTTGTGCTTTGAGACCTGGGAGGCTGACACAGGTTTTTATGTTATTTTCTACTTCCTAGAATCAGCTTTCTAATGGACTTGAAATAAAAAGCAGAAGCAATGAATGAATGGCTGAACCAAGTTGAGTGGCTGTGCCCAGGTGACAAAGATGGGAAAGGAGGACCCGAGAGAGTTAGTGTTGATAAGGATCCCACATGCTTTACTATTGCTGAAGTTCTCCAGGGAGTTCACAGGATGTGACAATATGGTCTGATTACCTCCCCCAGCAACTCTGGACCAAATAAGTAATAAGTAGAAAGGAAGCTCTCATCTTCGGTAGTTCAGTGCTAGAAGAGGAACAATGAGAGCCCTGTTCCTCTCGTGTTTCCCCAGCCCTGTACAATGGAAGCCCCAGTCTTCCCTGGAGTCCCTCTCCAGGTGAGGCGACACTGGCCGGGACTCCTCGTGCCCTCCTCTCAGTTGAGTCGGCTTTGGTTTCCCCCTTGTGTTAGGGAAAGTGAATCCCACAATTCTCTTAATCACAATGGACAATACTGGCTTTGTGGAGTCAGCTGTCTCTCCAGCACGCCTGCTCCTGATGAAGGGTGAAAAGTGGTAAGTTAGAAATTGGACGCATTGAACTGGCTTGGCTACAACTCAATGACCCCAGGCAAACTAGTCTTATCCACTTTCATTAGATCAATTCTAATCCCTGGACTGTGTAATTCTTCCCAAGCTACAGTCCTCCCCATATCTCTTGATGCAAAAGAACATTTGAAAGGTAACCTGCAGGTGTCTGGATGGTGGATTTGGGGAGGAATGTATTACTGACAGGCGCAGGTAGTGGAGACTGTTGATAGTGGCATCTATTATATAATTTTAAAGTTTCTGAGAGAGGTTAAGTTGCTTATTTTCATAAAAAGTGAAGTGAGGGAAAGGGGAAAGGATAAGGAAAAATTCCCAGAATTGAGTTTTTGTGAAACAAAGATGGAGTTCGTATTTACTCGCTAATTGTGGTTGTCATTATTATAGTTGTATCAGAATAGTGACTCACATCCTGAGATAAGGATTTCGGGTGCCGAGGCAGCCCAGGTCAAGCTTCCAAATCTAGAGCTTCTGCAGTAGACTAATTCACTCCACAGAAGGAACACAAGCTTCCCCTCGGCGCCTCTTGGACCATTCATCATAAACTTGAGTGTAAAAGTTTCCATAGTTCCTATGGAAACCTCGATTTATTCCTACAAAATTAGATGGAACTGCGTATGAAGGCAAAAGGCTGGATGGGAACTGAAGGGATGAGAAGCAGAGTAGAGGTTATGAAAACAGCATAATCACCAAAGTATATTGTAATCTGGAGTCTACTTGTGTGCGTGGAAGAATACATGTTCCTGTGTCAGCAAAAAATTAAAACACATAAATGTTTAATAAACTGAGGAACTATTGCAGTGGTAAAGCATCTATCCCCACCCCAAAGACTTTAGTAAATTTTAAAAGTCAGCCAGACACCACAATATTGAAGAAGAAAATTGGAGGACAAACACTACCCAACTTTAAGACTTACTGTAAAGCTATGGTAATCAAGACAATGTGGTACTGGCAACAGAACAGATAGGCCAGTGGGTCAGAATAGAGAGCCCAGAAAAGACTTTCACAAATAGAGTCGACTGACCATTACAAAGGAGCAAAGGCAATGTAACAGAGCAAAGATATTTTTAACAAATGGTGCTGGAAACCTCATGTTAAAAAAAAAAAAAAGCATCTAAACCTAGACCTTACATGCTTCCCAAAAATTAACTCAAAATGGATCACATATCTAAATGTTAGAGGCAAAACTATAAAACTTCTAGAAGGTGACACAGGAGGAAATCTAACACAGAATGGCTTTGGGTTTGGTGATGAGTTTTTAGACACAACACCAAAAGCACAGTCCATGAAAGGAGGCATTGATCAGTTGGATTAATTACAATTAAATTCTGTTCTGCAAAAGACACTGTCAACAGAACAAAAAGACAATCCACAGAGCAGGAGAAAACATTTGCAAAAGATATATCTGATAAAGGACTGTTCCTCCAAATATGCAAATAACTGTTAAAACTCAACAATAAAAACAATAAAAACTCCATTAAAAAATGAGTCAGCTTCAGTGGTTAGGACTCCACACTTTCACTGCTGAGGGCCTGGGTTCAATGCCTGGTCAGGGAACTGAAATTCCACCAACAGCCTGGTGCAGCCAAAACACACAAACAAAACCTCACCAAAGAACATATGCAGATAATAAATGTGTGATGAGATGCTCCACAGCATATGTCATTAGGGAAATACAAATTAAGACAATAATGAAGTATCGCTACACACCCTTTACAAAGGCCAAACTCCCAACTACTAACAATACAATGTTAACAAGGATTTTGGAACAATAGGAACTCTCATTCATTGCTAAGGAATGTGGGCATACAAAATGGCACAGCTATTTTGCATAGTCTTACCATATGATCCAGCAATCATGCTCCGTGGTATTTATCCAAATGAACTGAAAACTTACGTCCACACAAAAATGTTCATACAGATGTTAATAGCAGCTTTATTTATAATTGGCAAAGCTTGAAAGCCACCAAGATATTCTCCAGTAGGTAAATGGATAAAAACTTTTCATCCAGGCAATGGAATATTATTCAGCAGTGAAAATGATTTATCAAGCCATGAAAAGGCATGAAGGAAAAGCATTAGTTGCTCAGTCCTGTCCAACTCTTTACAGCCCTCTGGACTATAGCCTGCCAGGCTCCTCAGTCCATGGAATTCAAGGACATAATGCATATTGCCAAGTGAAAAGGCTAGGTTCTATATGATTCCAACTATATATTCAATAAAATTATGGGAAAGATGAAACTATGGAGACAGTATAAAGGTCAGTGGTTGCCAGGGGTTGAGGGGAGGAAAGGATGAGTAGACAGAGCACAGAGATTTTTAGGGCAGGGAAACTATTCTGTGTGATATTATAATGGCAGCAACATGTCCTGATGTATCTGTCCCAAATCATAAAATATACAACAAGAGTTCATCATAATGTAAACTATGAACTTTGGGTGATAATGAAGTGTCAGTATAAATTCATCAGTTGTGACAGATGTACCACTCTGGTGGGGGATACTGATAATGGGGAGGCTGTGGATGTGTAGAGGCAGGGGGTTTATGAGAAATCTACCCTTTGCTAAGATTTGCTGTGAACCTAAAATGGCCCTTAAAAAATAAAGTATATTAAAACAAAGATGAAAATATATTATTCAGGACTTAAAATAGTAATTTCAGTTTTCTGAAACTTTTTTTTTTACACTTTATATTAACAGTATGCCTGACAAATGAATTATTTCTTGTTAAGTTTTTTTGAATTCTAAAAATATGGAAGATAGGATAAGTTTGGGGATTCTGCTAAAAATTCTAGTTTGGGGTTTCACTAGGGCTACAGTGAATCCAGTAGGGAATTTTACAAATATGAGTTTGGGAAGAGAGTAAGAATATTCTCCTTGAGTTATTTTCCTGTTTGACCCAGGAAATATATGTTTCAAGAAGAAAGCACATTCTCTGACCTTCTACTTCCTAGAAATCCCTCTGTTACAGATTTATATTTAGGTAAATGTGAGAACGGACTGGCTACCCTGACAGCTAAGCTTTAATTGGTGATTTGTGCAAAGGAGCAAAGCCCTTGCATACCTATTGGAAGATGAAATTACTGCAGAGAACTTCATAGGGGTTGTATTTAGCTATGGCTCCTTTTATCTTTGTTTATTTTGTATTGCCTGGGGGGTATCTCAGCTGAGGGCTTGGATGGAATCTGCAATAAGTCTGTGTACAGTTGGGGGCTGGGAATTTTGCCCCATTGGCAAGGGTAAAGTTTGGCAGAGGCTGGGGTTTACCCCAAACAAAGGTGCAAGGAGTCAGACTCTAGGAGCAAGTGGAGCAGCAAGGAGAAAGGAGATTCCAGTGGGTGACTCATAGTGTAAGCCCTAGGTCAGTTTCAGAGAGACTGGCTATACCATGAACAGGTTGTTTCCTCAAAACTGGATGGCTTATTGCCACTTGAACTGGATTCCATACCCATTACTCCAGCTCTGTTTTTAAAGGGGGATGAAAGGATACAGTTTATGATAGGGAGGAAAAAAAGATGGCTGTGGGGATCTATGTTCTACCAAGCTAGTAGGACTGACTCTAGCCCTGACTAAGCCATTCAGTCTAATGAGTGGCTTGGCAGCTTGCCTGGATGGGACACAACCAGGAGATCGGAATTACTTAGAAGGCATTGTCAACTCTCTGGCTTCTCTTAGGTAACACACAGGTGAATATCTTGCCAATGGAAAGCCCAAGGAACAATTAGATGGATCAAGGAATGACAAAAGTATCTTTAAAAGCAATGTGTTTACCTTTGATCTTTTCAGTCTGTTTATCGTTCAGTCTACTTACTGTCAATCTATTTATTGTTTCATTAAGAGATGTCTTGGGTCTAATGGGATCTCTTTACTTTTGGGAGTTGATTTTATTTTCCCATTTCCTCAAACTGCTGGCCATTCTCTTCTTTCAACCAGACGGGACTGGTTTAGAAATAGGACCACAGCAGTAATCTTGTGGTGGTTGGAAGAGCCTGAACCTTTTGGGAACCCCACTCCACTTTCCCATCTTGAGTCGCTTCCCCTCTCCCCAACTCCCTCCATCCAAGTTCTTGGCTGTTGATTTGCCTGTTTCAAATCCCAGTTTGCCACTCCCCTTTTGGACTTCTTTTTTTTGGATGACCAGATCAGCCTTTCTGCCCCAGTTCCTTCTTCAGAACTCCCACAGGAACAGTTAGGTCTTGATTCTTCTTTCCTGAGAATATTTCCCAGGTACAAGAGCAAAAAAGCATAGATAACACAAGTCAATTATGGTCCCGCCTTCCTGGAGCTTAAGATATTTGGAGTGGGGTGAGCAGCAGCAAAGACATGAATAAATACTTATACAACAAGTCAGAATAAAAAAATTCTTTATTGGAAACCAGTGTAATTTAAGTAGTGAGTCAGCCAATCACTATCAGAGCTAATTTTGGGCTAGTTGTGGTTTGGAATCTAGTTTCTGGATGCTTTTTAAAAAAGATAGTCTTCTTTCTGACGGATGTAGTTTTAGAGTGCCCAAAATAATGGAAAGAGCTTTAAGAAGAGATGGGGGGTGGGGTGGTGACAGCTTTCTCAGAGGTGACATATACCTTGTCCCAGTAATGGATTCACATGATGAAAGCCTTAGCTATGCCAGATGCTTCTAAATCATTCCATTATTTCCCCCTCACTATAGAAGTGAACAGAGAGAACTAGGCATGGAGGGTTTACAAAGTGTTAATGAGTTTTATTTAGTTGCGAAACAGACTGAGCTCCACCTTTTGATTCTTCTTTTGGATGCTACCTGACTCTGAACTCCCAAGATGTTAAGTGTTAGATGGCTTTGGTGTGGACTTAATGACACTCACTTAGGTGGACCAAGGATTGGCAGAGGTGTCCTTTAAAAGCAATATATTTATTACACTTGATACATTTAATCCAGTAAATTTTCTTGTCATGAAGAGAAGGGATTTAATGAGATCATTTGCTGGGGATTAAGTTTTATTAAGGAGAATGTTTATAAGTGAGAAAAAAACTGACCAAAGGCAATTCAAACTGAGAATAAATAAAATTAACCTCTTAACTGATACTGTACCCTCAGAGTATGCTTTGTAATCTGGTTGATTTATTGCTCTTGGTGTCACTCATTGAGGTTTTTTAAAGGTTTATTTTTAAAATTATTTTATTTTTTGCTATGCTGGGTCTCCATTGCTGAACACAGGCTTTCTCTAGTTGTAGTGAGTCTGCGCTGCTCTCTAGTTGCAGTAGGTTCTCTTGTTGCAGAGCACGGGCTCTAGAGTGCGGGCTCAGTAGTTGTGGCACATGGGCTTAGCTGCCCTGTGGAGTCTTCCTGTGTCCTCTGCCTTGGCAGGTGGATTCTTGACCATTGGACCACCACCCTCATCGAGATTTTACATCAGGAGCACTATTTCCATCGTCCCTCTCTGGGCTCCTGAAAATTCAGCAGTCCTAGAACATAGGGCAAAAACCTTCATCCTTCAGATAGAACAAAAGGGTTGAATCCCTGCTCTTTTACAAATGCTCTAATGGGCATCTCCCATGCATTATTTTGGGCTTCCCAGGTGGCACTAATGGTAAAGAACCTGCCTGCCCATGTAAGAGATGTGTTTTCAATCCCTGGGTCAGGAAGATCCCCTGGAGGGAGGGCATGGCAAACCCACTTCAGTAGTCTTGCCCGGAGCATCCCCTGGACAGAGGAGCCTGGTGGGCTGCAGTCTGTAGGGTTGCAAACCAACTGGACATGATTGAAGCGACTTAGCACGTGCATAGTTTCTTTTAGTTATATCACAGCAGCCAAAGGAACTGGGTATTACCATGATTTTATAGAGAGTTTTCACAGCTAGTGAATAGCTTACCCCAAAGCCTTTACCCAGAGAGAAAGGTAGTACCATTCAAGGTGACCTCATGGGCTAAGGGACAGGAAAGGAGCTACAGTTCCAAAAGCAAAATCTACCTATTTGCATGGAGCCCGTTCTCTCTTGCAGTATAAATCTGAAAGCTGGATGTCTTCAGGACTATAAGTCCTGAGTATCATAAATCTGCTTGCATCTCAGTCAGATGTCAATATTTCAGTATCATGAAGAGCAACTGTGAATTGTTTTGCCCCTGTTCAAAGTGTAATGCTTTGGGCTGTTTCATAATACCTTCCAGGGCCTATATAAGTGTTATTATTTTGCTGGGTTTGGGATTTTTAAAAACACATTTAGTATTTATTCGGTTGCGTCAGATCTTAGTAGCAGCCTGTGGGATCTTCATGGCTTCTTGCGGGATCTGTCCTTGAGGCGCCTGGACTCTCCAGTTGTGATGTGAGGGAGGGCTCTAGAGAGCCTGGACTCAGTCGATGGGCTTAGTTGTTCCCTGGCATGTGGGATCTTAGTTCCTGGACCGGGGATTGAACCCACATCCCCTGCATTGCAAGGTGGATTCTTAGCCATTGGGCCACCAGGAAGGTCCCTGGATTTAGAATTTTTAATATCTACTAGATGAGTGAGATTGTTCTATGATATCCATTTTTGTGTCATCCTTATTTTTCTTTTTCTTATATGATTTTAGTATCAAGGTTATGTTGGTCTTTTGAGTTAGGAAGGTATTAACTTCTTTTTTACGTTGTGGCTACTTTTATCAAGATTTGTCCTTAAAGATTTGGTTAGAACTCTCCCATAAGACTTACTCCCTATCTCCCTTATTCAAGACTCCAGTCACTCTGACTAGTTCCTTAAAATCTCTGAAGTCCTTTCCTCCCCAAGTGCCTTTGCACCCCACTGTGCAGGCTTTTTCTAAATGTCAACCCCCTTTGAAGCCCTTCTCTGATCAACCTATCTTAAGCAGGTTTCCTCTCTCATCTGCTGTTCTCTATATCAGCATCATAAGTATTTTCTTGATAACAATGATCATAACTTACAGCTGCTTTAGTGACTTGTTGGTTTATCTGCTTTACCAGCATGAGGGCAGGAACTGTGTTTATGCTCTTCATCCAGTGCTTAGCCCAGTGTCTGGCACATGGCAGGAACTTAACAAAACATTTGTTTAATGAATATATATTATTCCTCATTCACTTAAAATGTACCTAAGGCTGGGGGGTCTACCCAACTCAGTGTTTCCTGAGTTTATTTTCTAATTAAAGTCTTTCATTTTTCATAGTGAGAACTCAGGAAGTTGAGTGTGCTTGAACCATGTTGTCTTAAATTATTTTCAAGATAGACTAAGGGCAATTTTATGCTTCCCAGGTGGTGCTAGTGGTAAAGAATCCACCTGCAAATGCAGGCAACATAAGAGACATGGGTCCAATCACTGGGTCAGGAAGATTCCCTGGAGAAGGGCATAGCAACCCACTTCAGTATTCTTGCCTGGAGAATCCCATGGACAGAGGAGCTTGAGGGGCTCTAGTCCATGGGGTTGCAAAGAGCTAGACACGACTGAAGCAACTTAGCAGAGGCAATTAGGAAATGCTGTACATTCTGTATCTTGTCCTCCCTTTAACTTCTTTTTTTTTTTTTCCCACTCTTTAGGTTCTATAGTCAGCCAATTAATGTCTATTTCCAGAGGCTCTGGTTTTATCACCAGTAATAGTCTACTTTGTCTTCTATTAACATAGCCACTTCTGTCTTCCCATGCTTGCTGCTTGTATAGTGTATTTTTTTTTATGCATTTAAATAATTGGTGTATAGTTGATTTATAATATTGGGCTAGTTTCTGCTATACAGTGAAGTGAATCAGCTATGTGTATAAATATATCCTCTCTGTCTTGGGCCTCCCTCCCATCTTCCCCATTCCACTCATCTAGGTCACCACAGAACACCAAACTGAACTCCCTATGCTGTACAGCAAGTTTCCGTTAGCTATCTGTTTTATACATGGTACTGTATATATGTTGATCCCTATCTTCCAGTTCATTCCATTCCACCTTCCCTTCCCTTGTACATACATCTGTTCTCTATGTCTGTGTCTCTCTTTCCACCCTGCATATAAGTTTATCTGTACCATTTTTCTAGGTTCCACATATGTGCATTGATATATGATATTTGTTTTTTCTCTTTCTGACTTCACTGTGTATGACAGTCTCTAGGTCCATCCATGCCTCTACTCAATTTCATTCCTTTTAATGGCTGAGTAATATTCCGTTGTGTATATGTGCCACATTTCTTGATCCATTCATCCATTGATGGACATTATGTTGCTTCCATATTTTGGCTGCTATAAATAGTACTGCAATGAACATTAGGGTGCATGTTTGCGAATTATGATTTTCTCAGGGTATATGACCAGTAGTGGAATTGCCAGATCATATGATAGTTTTGCTTTTAATTTTTTAAGGAACCTCCATATTGTTCTCCATACTGGCTGTGTCAATATACATTCCCACCAACAGCACACCCTTTTCTCCACACCTTCTCTTATGTTTATTGTTTGTAGATTTTCTGATGATGGACTTTCTGGTCAGTGTGAGGTGATACCACATTGCAATTTTTTTTGTAGACACATTATAGTTTTGATTTGCATTTCTCTAATAATTAGTGATGTTGAGCATTTTTCATGTGCCTCTTGGCCATCTATATGTCTTCCTTGGAGAAATGTCTATTTAGATCTTCCATCCATTTTTTGATTGGCTACTTTGTTTTTGTGATATTGAGCTTCATGAGCTCTTTGTATATTTTGGAGATTAATTCCTTTTAAGTTGCTTCATTTGTAAATGTTTTCTCCCATTCTGAGCATGGTCTTTTCATCTTGTTTATGGTTTTCTTTGGAGAAGGAAATGGCAGCCCACTCCAATACTCTTGCCTGGAAAATCCCATAGATGGAGGAGCCTGGTGAGCTACAGTCCAAGGGGTCGCAAAGAGTTGGACATGACTGAATGACTTCACTTTCATGGTTTTCTTTGCTCTGCAAAAGGTTTTTTGCAGAATAAACCCTAGGTAGGCTTATTCCTAGGTATTTTATTCTTTTTGTTGCAATGGTAAATGGGATTGTTTTCTTAATTTTTCTATCTGATTTTTCATTGTTAGTATATGGGAATGCATGAGACTTCTGTGCATTAATATTCTATCCTGCAGCTTTACCAAGTTCATTGATTAACCCTAGTAATTTTCTGGTGGTGTCTTTAGGATTATCTATGTATAGTATCATGTCATCTCCGAACAGTGACAGTTTTACTTCTTTTACAATTTGGATTTCTTTTGTTTCTTTTTCTTCTCTGATTGTCGTGGCTAGGACTTTCAAAACTATCTTGAATAAAAATGGCAAAAGTGGACATCCTTGTCTTTTCCTGATCTTGGTGGAAACGTTTGTTTCATTTATTTATTTATTTTTTTACCACTGAGAGAGATGTTTGCTGTGGGTTTGTCATATATAACCTTTATTATGTTGAAGTAAGTTCCTTCTGGGCTTCCCTGATGGCTCAGTGGTAAAGAACCGGCCTGCCAATGCAGAAGATGCAGGTTTTATCCTTGGGTCAGAAAGATCCACTGGAGAAGGAATTGGCAAGTCACTCCAGTATTCTTGCTTTGGAAATCCCATAGATGTGCTACAGTCCATGGGACCACAAAAGAGTCGGGCACAACTTAGCAACTAAACAAAACCAACAATAGGTTCTCTCTATGTCCACTTTCTGGAGTTTTTTTTTTTTTTATCATAAATGGGTATTAAATTTTGTCAGAAGCTTTTCCTGCATCTGTTGAAATGATCATATGGTTTTTATTCTTTAGTTTGTTAATATGATGTATCACATTGATTTGCATATATTGAATCAGAGTCCTTGAATCCTTGGAATAAATCTCACTTGTTCATGATGTGTGATCCTTTTAATCATTCTTTTTAAGTATTGTTGGATTCTGTTCGTTAGTTTTTTGTTGAGGATTTTGGTGTCTATGTTCATCAATGATACTGTTCTGTAATTTTTTTGTGTGTGTGATATCTTTTCTGATTTTAATAGGTGATGGTGGTTTTGTGGTATGAGCTTGTAAGTGTTCCTTCCTCTGCAGTTTTCTGGAAGAATTTGAGAAGGCTGAGTGTTAGCCCTTCTCGAAATGTTTGGTAGAATTCACCTGTGAAGCCATATTTTCCTGGATTTTTGTTTGTGGGAAGATTTTTAATCATTGCTTCAATTTCAATATTTGTGATTTGTTTATTTTTTTTTATTTCTTCCTAGTTCAGTCTTGGAAGGTTGTATCTTTTTAAGAATTTGTCAGTTTCTTCCAGGTTGTCCATTCTATTGGCAAATAGTGGCTTATAGTAGTCTCTTATGATCCTTTGTATTTCTGTAGTGTCTGTTTTCATTTCCAATTTTATTGATTTGAATCCTCTTTTTTCTCTTGATAAGTTCAGTTAAAGATTTATCAATTTTGTTTTATCTTTTCAAAGAATGAGCTTTTAATTTCATTGATATTTTTCTATTTTTTTCATTTCTATTTCATTTATTTCTGCTCTGATTTTTATGATTTCTTTCCTTCTATTAACTTTGGGTTTTGCTTTTTCTTTCTCTAGTTACTTTAAATGTAAGGTTAGGTTGTTTTAGATTTTTATTGTTTCTTGAGGTACGGTTGTATTGCTATAAATCCCCCTTACAACTGCTTTTGCTGCATCCCATAGGTTTCGGGTCATCGTGTTTTCATTGTCATTTGTTTGTATGTGTTTTTTGATTTGTTCTTTGATTTCTTCAGTAATCTCTTGGTTATTCAGTAGTGTATTGTTTAGCCTCCATATGTTTGTGTTTTTAATAGTTTTTTTTCCCCTGTAATTGATTTCTAATCTCATAGCATTGTGGTCAGAAAAGATACTTAATATGATTTCAATTTTTTAAAATTTGCTGAGGCTTGATTTGTGATCCAAGATGTAATCTTTCCTTGAGAATGTTCTTTATGCACTTGAGAAGAAAGTAGATTCTGCATTTGGATGGGATGCCCTATAGATATAAATTAAGTCTATCTTTTCTGTTGTATCATTTAAAGCTGTGTTTCCTTATTTTCTGTCTGGATGATCTGTCCATTGGTGTAAGTGGAATGTTAAAGTCCCTCACTTATCCACTTATCTTTAGTCTACCTTTGTCTTTATATTTAAGTGTGTTTCTCATAGACATCATATACTTGAATTTTGCCTTTTTTAGCCATTCTGACAATCTCTTCTATCTGGAGTGTTTAGTCTTTTCACATTTTTTGTGTTTATTAATTTGATTGTCCACATTCTATTCTTTGTTATCTATTTGTCTTATCTGTTCTATTGTTTCTTTCCTGGTTTCTTTTGGGTTAAATATATACTTTTAACAATTTCATTTTAATTTATCTATTATCCTATTTTCACTTTTAAAATGATTGTTTAGATGTTATAATATTCCTAACTGTTTAGAATCCCAGAGTTACTGTTATATTGCTTCTTGTAAAATATAAGATCCATTTATCTCCTTCCTTGTCATCATTCTTGCCATATTTGTCATATGTATTATGACAAATGTATGTATGTTACCCCACACTATGATATTATAACTTTTGCTCTAACTTCAGTTCATTCAAAGTTTTGAGATTTTAGGCACCAGTCTACCTAATCATTTCTGGGACAAGAGTGAAAATCAAGGTCTCGTTTATAGCTTCAGTAGACTTCTTGTTTCTGAAACTGTCCAGATACATTTATAAATTGCTGAGAAGCCTGCAGGAAGCCACTTTATTGAAACATCCAATTGCAAGCTTTCAGCTAATAAACTTGGTTTATTCATCTTCTTTTTAAATTTAAATCACAGATAAAGCCTTTTTCCTCCCACACAAACCAGTTGCTTGTATTTCTTCATGCAAAATCAAATGTTTATGGCATGCACTTTATTATAACACTTTGGCATCAAACTGTCCATAAACTTAATTTTTTTTTGCATTTCCTTCTGAACTATATCTTATGGCTTTTCTGCTTTCATGATCTGTTTTCCCTAAGACTAAATTGTTTTCTTAACTATGGGACTTTTCATTTCTGAATGTGTGCTTTTCAGAATATTTTCCTCTTTTCTTTTGCCTTTGTGTTTATGCTGTTGGTTGGTAACTCTTGAGGAGTGTTTTCTTTATTCTTTGCCTTTAATTCCTTGCCAAGGTGTTTTCCCTACTCTTTGTGCCAAAGCCAGTGAACCATACAGAAGCATGCTAGCTATGCCGCTGAGTAGCTGTGTGGCTTCAGGTCACTCATTAATTCCTTTGAGCTCCAATTTACATGAAATGATGTAAGATTCCTTCTAGTTCTAATGCTCTGTATTCCTATGACTCGAACTGCACTTTTAGTGACATATAAACACTGCCCAGTGTGTGTGGGGTGGTGGGGGTTGAAACTGCTATAGCAATATGATCACTTGCTCATACACACATGCACACACACACACACACACAACCCTCCTCTCTTATTACCTTCTGACACTTACGGTTTTGATCATCCTCACTCTTAGAAGCTGCTTCTGTGTATATCCTCATTCTCACATCATATCCAGCTTGCTAATCCTGGCTCTTCAAATATCCTCAATGCTTATATTCTTGATTTGGGCTTTGGCCCTTTTCACCTACCCTGATAATGCACACAGCTCTGCTCCTGGCTATATTCCACCTTTGCCTGCTGAATTCACCCTCTCCTTCCTAAGAAAAGGCCATGGGAAAAAACCTGAAGTCTATGAAGTCAGTACAGTACCAAAGAGAGCTGGCCCAGGGTGAAATGATGACTTACAGGAAGTTTATTTCCAGTATTCTCCCATGTTTCTTTCAGATGCATTTCCTTTCTCTGTTGCCCCACATCCGATGCTCTCATACTATTCCTTGCTGCCCTAGTGGACACCAGAGGTGTCTTCACTTAGATCTCAGGACTCCACAAATTCTACATCATGGCCAGGCCCAACTCTTCCCACCAGCTTGACGTACTTGTCCTGTGTTCACTCCTTTTAGAGTTCTCTTCTGTAATAGCCAGATCAAGAGGGATCTGTGTCAAAGGCTGACAGTGGTTTGAAGAGTTTTTTGTCCTGGATAACATGATAGAACATGAAAAAAATAACAAAGGAGAATTGGAAGGACTTGGTTTGAAACCAAGCTCTCTCGCTTCTATGTGAATTTTACCAAGTAACTTCACCCCATCTGCATCTCTTTCCTTTTCCTTAAAGTGAGAGGGAAAATATTTTTCATGGTTTTAAAATATATATTTATTTTTATTTATTTGGCTGGCCAGGTATTTGTTGTAGCATGTGTGATCTTCAGTTTTGCTTGTGGCATGCAGGATCTCTAGTGGCAGCATGCAAACTCTTAGTTGTGGCATGTGGGATCTGGTTTCCTGACCAGGGATCGAACCTGGGGCTCCTGCACTGAGAGCGCAGAGCCTTCACCTCTAGATCACTAGGGAAGTCCTTTTCGTGGGGTTTTAATAAGGATTTATAGTATGTGCAAGCACTCCTTGTAAGTATTATGTAACTGTGAAGTTTTTACTTGGGAATCAGGAATGCTTCTCTGCCCCATCATATATTAATACATTGCTTATTGGGAAAGAGTTCAGTTCATTTGGAAAAAGACAGATCTAGAACAGCCTCCACACTGATGTTGTGTCTTATAATTTTTTTCCCCTTGACTAATGAATAGAAAAAAGAATAAAATGTGAAGAGAGACTCTAGGTAAGATTTGATGAATGGAAGATAAGGCCTTTGGATAGAAGATCCCTTATCTACCTATCCATCCACTTCCTGGAGAGAGGATCCACCCAGATGAAGAATTGTATCATTTGTTGAATACCTGTAATGTGCCAGGCATTTACATATATTTTCTCCACTTTTCAAAGAAATCTTTTAAAACTGTAGGAAAGAAAGTGGCTACTCAAAGGGAATAAGTAGTTTTTGCAAGGTCACATTGGTGGTTCAGACAGTTGAGTCTGCCTGCAATGCAGGACACCTGGGTTAGATTCCTGGGTGGGGAAGATCCCCTGGAGAAGGAAATGCTTACCCACCCCAGTATTCTTGCCTGAATAATCCTATGGACAGAGGAGCTTGATGTGCTATAGTCCGTGGGGTCACAGGAGGGTCAGCTATGACTTAGTGACTAACACTTCATTGCTACAGGAGTGGGTAGAGCTGGTTCCAAACTTAGCTCTGGCTGATCCCAAAGCCTGTGTTCCTTTCACTGGACCACCCTCTTCTTACTTTATTTGAAGAGGCTTACTGATCCATCTCAGAAGCTACATATCACCTGGGGCACCTGGAGCTCCTTCAAAAAAAAAATGTTCAAAAAACAAAGGACAGGAATGTTTCAAAATAATTTGAGGTTCACTGGCCTGGGGCTGTTGGGCTGGACCTGTTGGGACTGTGTTGTGACCTGAGCAGTCTCCTAAGAACACGGTTCCTCTGTGGAGCTCCCAGTAGGGGATGTGCTTTGGCAGGTTGGAGCCACCCAAAGGTTGGCACCTTGGCACCCAGAATTATAAAGGGAGGGAGACTAAAGGAGCCGCTGCATCATGACACTGTATAATTATTTCACATTGGTGTGATTCCTGCTTGACTACTGGTTAAACCACCTTAGTGTCTGAGATGGAAGAAGTCTTTGTAGGTGAGCATAGAACTGAACCGGGTATTCTTTTTTCTCCCTTAAATTTTTTTTTCTTTTCCATTATGGTTTATTGTAGGATATATAACACAGTTCTCTGTGCCATACAATAGGACCATGTTGTTTATCTGTTCTATATGTAATCCAGACTAAAATATCTGTTCTATATGTAATACCTGCTAATCCCAGACTCCCAGTCTATCCTTCTCTATCCCCTCTTGGCCACTACAAGCTGTTCTCAATGTCTGTGAATCTGTTTCTGTTTCATAGATAAGTTCATTTGTGTCATATTTTATTTTATTTTTTAAAAATTTTGTTTACCTTATTGTGTTGGTTTTGCCATACATTGACATGAACCTGCCATGGATATACATATGTTCCCCCTCCAGAACCCCCCTCCCTCCTCCCTCCCGATTCCCTCTCCCTGGGTCAACCCAGAGCACCAGCCCCGAGCATCAACCCTGGGCTGGCGATTGATTTCACATATGATAATTAACATGTTTCAATGCCATTCTCCCACATCATCCCACCCCTGCCCTCTTCCACAGAGTCCACGACACTGTTCTATACATCTGCGTTTCTTTTGCTGTCTCGCATGCAGGGTTCTCATTACCATCTTTCTAAATTCCATATATATGCGTTAGTATACTGTATTTTTGTTTTTCCTTTTGGCTTACTTCACTCTGGATAATAGGCTCCAGTTCCATCCTCCTGAGTAGAACATATTTTAGATTTCACATGTAAGTGATATCATATGGTATTTGTTTTTCCTTTCTGACTTAATTTGCTGGGTATGATCATCTCTAATTCCATCCATATTGTTGTGAATGGCATTATTTTATTCTTTATGGCTGGGTAATATGCCATCATATATGTGTGTGTGTACATATATATCATATCTTTATCCATTCAACTGTTGATGACATTTAGGTTGTTTCCATTGAACTGGGTGTTCTTCATGACAAGTGTCTTAGCCAAGAGGTAGGACAAGGTGCTGCTGCTGCTACTGCTAAGTCGCTTCAGTCGTGTCCGACTCTGTGTGACCCCATAGACGGCAGCCCACCAGGCACCGCCCCCCCCATCCCTGGGATTCTCCAGGCAAGAACACTGGAGTGGGTTGCCATTTCCTTCTCCAATGCATGAAAGTGAAAAGTGAAAGTGAAGTCGCTCAGTCATGTCCGAGCAGTCCTAGTGACCTAGTGTCCTAGTGACCCCATGAACTGCAGCCTACCAGGCTCCTCCCTATGGGATTTTCCAGGCAAGAGTACCGGAGTGGGGTGCCATTGCCTTCTCTGGGACAAGGTGAAGGAGTCCCTAAAGTTGCATCTCTTCTTTTCCTTATGTTGGATGAGTCAGTCCACATCCTTCATGGGAAAGGACTCCATGGTCCTCAAGGATGGTCAGATTCCCATGGGTACCCAAGCAATATTTGATGATGGCCATGGTGTTCATGTCGGCAGTAGAGGGAGAGAATTAAGCATTTCCCAACAAGGGAGATATATATGAGCATCTAAAACCCTGATTACACCTAAACCAAAACCCAATTTCCCTTTCAGTAGAAAATCTTTCTGTTGGTGGGGATGGATTTGGAGAAAGCCCTCACTGGAGTTTTCCCATTCTCCTGGGTTTTCCTCAGGTGGGGAACTGGACTAGGGGCTATTAGAGAAAGGAAAGGAAAGAACTCCAAGCTGAATTGCCCAAAGCAGGTTTCAAATTCCTTGTTCATTTGCTGATTTGACTAACCAGTTCCAAGTGGATGCAAATAGCCTCTGCAGGCTTTTACTAGGAGGAAGAGGCACAGGGAGGGGATGAGCTTGCAAATTTCTAATCCTGGGGGAGACTCCTTCTTTAGGACTCCCCAGGTTGTATATCAAGGTAACTACCTCATTTTGGTCAAAGTTTTGTCTAAGGGCCATGTGTGCCTTCAGAAGGGGACATGACAATTTGACTAGAAAATAAAGGTCTAATATCCCTCAGGGATTGTCATTGGCTGATTTTCTCATGTGGAGTTCTATACAATCAGAACTATAGAAATGGAATGCTGGCAGTTGTTCAGTCGCTAAGTTGTGTTTGACTTTTTGTGACCCCATGGGCTGTAGCCAGTGGGGCTCCCCTATCCATGGGATTTCGCAAGCAAGAATACTGGAGTAGGTTGCCATTTTCTTCTCCAGGGGATCTTCCCAAACCAGGGATTGAACCCATGACTCCTGCATCAGCAGGCAGATTCTTAACCACTGAGCCACCGAGGAGCGGGTGGGGCAGTGTGTGTGTACATTGAGGTGCGGTGGAGTTTGGCAGGCAGGAAAGAGGGAGAAGAACTAAAATGGATGTGCCAGATTGTCACACATGTTCTTCATTGAACCATTCAGTAGTTCATTGAGGAAAATAGCTCTCCAGGAAGCAAAGGCTCAAGCCTTCAGTGACTTGCTTGAGATAGTGGTTACATGGGAATAGAACCCAGTACAGCAGCTGTTCCTCCTGCTTCCCCACACATTTCTGGAAAGAGGAGATTCTCCCCTAGTATGTGCATGGACTCCAGAAAAGCAGGAGGCCAGCCATGAGCAAAGATGGTCAGGGTGTCTCATGGCTGGATCTCCTGGTTCCCCAAATGCCCAGACTTCTAGGGCTTCCCCGTGTCCAGGGCTCTTTTCAGGGGTGTCATTCTCATTTCCCAGTCCTCAAACCTAACCCAAATAACACTGTTTCATGCACTGGGCTGATCTGGGACTTCCTTAACAAGAAGGAGAAAACAAAACCAAGGAACCTCACAAAGCAATTTAGAATAGAACAAAACCTACACATTTCCTAAAGCTACTGAACTGGGACAAAACTGGATCAAAACACCTTCAGTAAAGCTGAATCAATGCAATTGTTTCCCTTGAGTCCAGAGCAACAGATTAATTTCATTGACTGCTCAGGGGCTCCTTGAGGCTGAAAATATGGTGCAGGGAGCATCCTGGGCTGGGGACTCTGGCTCAGACACCCCCAGGATGTGGGTGGCTTAGGCTGCCCCTCACCTGGCTGAGCTCTGACCCCTCATCTGTAGAGCGACGGGGTCATACCTGATACACGGTGTCCAAACTCAAGCTAAGTAAAATGAAACCAGCAGAAACTTTTCCAGAAGGTATCTGTTTGGGGATTCCTAATGTGTAGAACTGATAAAAGCAGAGCTGACATTGAAGACATGGAGGCAGAGAGAGGTTAAGCCAAAGTGTCTGAGGTCAGGGAGCAAGTGAGAGGAAGAGTAGGAATGGAGGCAGGTGTTTCGACCGCTCTTGTCTAAACACTCTGTGACTGCTGTGTTGGGAACCAGTCTGGTGGTTCAGTGGTAAAGAATCCACCTGCAATGCAGGAGACCCTGGTTTGATTCCTGAGCTGGGAAGATCTGCTGGAGAAGGGCACAGCTACCCACTCCCGTAATCTTGGATTTCCCTTGTGGCTAAGCTGGTAAAGAGTCCACCTGCAATATGGGAGACCTGGGTTGGGAAGATCCTCTGGATAAGGGAATGGCTACCCACTCCAGTATTCTGGCCTGAAGAATTCTATGGACTGTATAGTCCATGGGGTCGCTAAGAGTCGGACATGACCTAGTGACTTGACTTTCATTGTGTAAGGAATACAGAAATCAGAAACTTGGTACCAATAAACCAGGTCTGTACCTGGGATCCCTGATGTGACTGGCAGAATGAAGGTTGGACACTGATGCCCAAGCTGATAGGATCCTCAGGTGGACAAAATCAGCATCCTTGCTGATCCTGCCCTGTCTCTAACACTGTTCTGCTCCTGACACAGCAAATCATTCCTTGATGATTTTGCAGGCTGTTCCTCCAGCCCAGAGGTCCACTGTCTGGATATATCTCTTTGCCTGTAACTGCAATAGGCTGAGTTCTGAGACCAACGATTCAGCCAGTAATGCTGTTTATCAGGATTGAGGGATTTCTTTTATTAACTCATTTTATTTATTTATTTATTTTTTAATTTTCTTTACTTTATTGTGTTGGTTTTGCCATACATTGACATGAAACCGTCATGGTTATACATATGCTCCCCCTCCAGAACCCCCCTCCCTCCTCCCTCCCGATTCCCTCCCCCTGGGTCAACCCGGTGCACCAGCCCCGAGCATCAACCCTGGGCTGGCGATTGATTTCACATATGATAATTAACATGTTTCAATGCCATTCTCCCACATCATCCCACCCTTGCCCTCATCCAGAGTCCACGAGACTATTCTACACATCTGCATTTCTTTTGCTGTCTCGCATGCAGGGTTCTCGTTACCATCTTTCTAAATTCCATATATATGTGTTAGTATACTGTATTTTTGTTTTTCCTTTTGGCTTACTTCACTCTGGATAATGGGCTCCAGTTCCGTCCACCTGAGTAGAACTGATTCAAATGAATTTTTTTTTAATGCTGAGTAATATTCCATTGTGTATATGTACCACAGCTTTCTTATCCATTCATCAGTTGATGGGCATCTAGGTTGCTTCCATGTCCTGGCTATTGTAAACAATGCAGCGATGAACATTGGGGTACACGTGTCTCTTTCAATTCTGGTTTCCTCGGTGTATATGCCCAGCAGTGGGATTGCTGGGTCATATGACAGGTCTATTTTCAGTTTTTTAAGGAATCTCCACACTGTTTTCCATAGTGGCTGTACTAGTTTGCATTCCCACCAACAGTTAAAACCCTTTAATATGCTTCCCAAGAGGCTGCCTACTTCAAAGATTTGCAGAAGGAAAGGGAAGAGGGAATGTGAATTACTGAACAGTGCGAAGTATTTTGCCAACATGACAGAAGAAATCATTTTAAAACACATTTGGAGATGGTTTCATTTCAGTAGACATCTAATATATCTCTTTCTTTTCTGTGTGACTAACACTACCTTTTATGAATGGAAAGATAACTGTCTTTCAGGGTAGCTTTAGGTAAAGTAAAAATGTTGATATGTTCAGTGCACATGATTAATTTATTTTGTACCTAAAAGAGATGTGTTTTCTCCCAGTCTGTAGCTTGTCTTTTCATTTAACAGTGACTTTTGAAGAGCAAATTTTAATTTTGATAAAGTCTAATTTGTCAACAATTAAAAAAATTTTACTTAATTTTTAAAATGATAATTTAAATTATAATTATCTTCAGGGAAATGTTAATGGATTATATTTATTTTAAAAATTATAATTTGAATGATAGTTATCTTAATGGAAATGTTAATCTTTTTTAAAAAATCATTTATTTGGCTGTGCCAGGACTTACTTGCATTGTGTAGGATCTTCATTGCCGTGTGTGGGCTCTTTAATTGCAATAGGCATGCAAGATCTTTAGCTGTGGCATGTAGGGTCTAATTCCAACCAGGGAACAAACTGAGCCCCTGGCATTTTTTTCTTTTATGGATTGTGTTTTTGGTGTCATATCTAAGAAATCTTTGTCTAACTCAAGTGACCTCTCACTCTACTCTCATTCAAAGCACTTGTTCAGAAACAGACGTGCCAGGCAGCACATGAGGGGCTGTTCATATGAAAGTGCATAAAGCACTCTGTTCCCCTCTGAGAGCCCTAGTAAGCACAGGGCAGACAGGCATCTAGTTGCATTCACAGAGCGCTTGCCATTGGGTTGGCAAGGAGCGGGTGCTTAGTGTTCCCAGGAAGCAGAGACCAACTCAAGCAATCTGACATGGAATCTCACGGCCGAAACTCTGGTTGAAGGGACAGCCTTGTAGATTCTTGGAGGATTCTTGAAGAGTATTGCTAAAGAGGGTTTGGGGAAAGAGAAAGTGGTCTTCTACTACCTTGAAAGATATTTTGCAGAATTCATGCAGTGGTTTTTACTAGCAGAGATCTACCTCATCGGTCCAGCAGGAATGAGGTCCTTAAAAAAGATGAATCTGTAAGAGGCAACACTGAGGACATGGCCTGGGGTTGTCTGCTGTTAATGCCGTAGAAGATCTGTCATCTGTCCTGTTGTCTTTTGGAACAAGAATGGCTTCCTCAGCTTTCTGTCTGCTCACACGACTCAGGATTGGTCTTTCTAAGTTGTCAACATTAGAGATAGCTGGGTGAAGAATGTACATGAACTCTCTACTATTTTTTGTGGTTGTTTTATAATTGGAGGAAAATTGCTTTACAGTGTTGTATTGGTAACTCTCTTATTATTTTTGGGAAAAAAAAATTTATCTTTCTAGAGGCTAAAAGAGAGGCAGTGATGCCAAGAATTCTCTCCCTCCCTGCCGTGATGCTGACCATGAATCATCTTGTTGTGAAGGACCAGGACGTGAGTAGTTGTTCCTTTACTCAGCAGAGATGTTTGATCACCGTGTTTACTCTTGTTGCTGCTCTAAAAGGAGAGCAAGCAAACTTTTTTGAAGAGCAGGACTGGCCCTGGGGACAATTTTAGAGAAGGAATTGGCAACAGGGTACACTAGAGAGAGAGAGATGAGCTCAGTGTGGCTTGAAGGTCAGAATCTCAGATCAGGGCTTGATGGGAGGTCACTGGCCTCGTGCTACTCAAAGTGTGGTTCAAAGATCAGCCTCATAGAATCACGGGCGATCTTCTGTTAAAAATGCTGCATCTCCAGCCTCGCCCATAGAGTAGGGGAGCAGAGTAGATTTTCTGCCCCTGCTTCCTAAGATGGTGACGTTACTGACAAAATCTGCTTTTTATCCAGATCCCCAGGTGACTCGAAGCACTTTTATATTTGAGAAGTGCTGATCTGGTCCAGTGGTTCTGGAGTCTCTTGCCAAAAACCCTGGGCTAAGTGCTCACCTGGGCTCTGTGTAAGAATTCCAGAGCCAGCCAGCCAAGGGCAGTCAGTACATGAGAACGGTTCTTTTCTTTTTAGACTAGACTAGTTAGGCAGATAGTGGATAGAAGGGGATGAATTGCTGTGCTCTAATTTGCAAGTGGAGGTCAGCAGTTAGAGTCACCCTTTTGAAACAGCTAATCTTAATAGCACACAGATGGGCTAAATAAGGTTTGGAGGAAGCAGGAAGAGGACTTTGGTCCATTTAGCCTCCTTCCACGGTATATATAGTATTGGGGAAAAAGCTAGCATTATTGTGAGAACGATTCATGCCAATTAGTTGTCATCAATTAATGCGTGTATTTACTTTAATTGGCCACATGCTCTTTTTCATACTATGATGAATAGATTGATGCTAGCGGTCGCTCCCAGACTTGAGCGTGCATCAGATCACACAGACAGCTTGGTAAACAAGATTTCTAAGCCCTATTCCCAAAGGTTTTGATTCAGTTGATGGGAGAGGAACCATCATTTCCATTTCTAGCAGTTCTCAGGGGATATGAAACTGATTATAGAAGTAGTAGCTTCAGATGCATTGTTACCATCTTAGGAAATACATAGACACTTATTATTGTATTTTTTAAATGTTTATTTATTTGGCTGCACTGGGTCTTAGTTGTGGTGTGTATGCATGCTAAGTAGCTTCAGTTGTGTCTGACTCTTTGCGACCCTTTGGACTGTAGCCCACCAGGCTCCTGTGTCCATGGGGTTTGTCCAGGCAAGAATGTTGGAGTGGGTTGCCATGCCCTCCTCCAGGGGATCTTCCCAACCCAGGGATGGAACCCATGTCCCTTAAGTCTCCTGCATTGGCAATTGGGTTCTTTACCACTAGTGCCACCTGAGAAGACCTCCAGATCATGGGTCATAGAATAACCTAGGACAAGTTAAAATACAAAAATAACCTCACAACATTCTCTGAGAGTGTTGTTTTCAAACACTGATTCTAAATTTCTGCTTCTGCAACCTACATCCAAGTTGCTTCTAAGCAATGTAAATTGCTTTCATTGCTTTGTTTTCTGTTCTTTTAGTTTCTACCCACTGCTGACGGCAGGTAGATAGTTCTAATCCACTGCAGGATATCTGATGTCGGGGTCATAAACGGCTACTGGTGGGCAGGCGGCTCCACTGGTCAGTGTGGTGGAGACCTTCTGAGTGTGGGGGTGGCTCTGAGTCGTGTGATGGTTGGGCTTCCAGGTCTTTATTGCCCTGGGTATAGTCACAGGTTCTACCCTACATTCCTGCCCTCATCACCTATACTCACACACCCATGATTTCAGTAGATTTGAGGGAGCACTTCTACTGTGGGAGGACCCAGCGATCTTTAACTCCTGGAGTCAAGTCAGTCTGCAGCAAACTGACCAGTCTTGGGCGCAGCACAGCATTCAGGCATCTCTGATCGGGGTTCCTTCTGGAAGATTTCTCCACCTGTGGCTGCCGCTCAGGTTTGAGCCGTGGGCTCTGATCTTTCTGGTGCAGCTTGTTCAGATTGTCTGCAGACCTATCTGTGATGGAGGCTTCCTGCCAGTGAGAAACCAGGACCACACTTTCCACCATAACTGAGTGTAGACAGGATGCACATCACTGGACCACCTGGCCTGTATGACTCCATATTATTAAAAACAGAGACTCACATTTTTTTTATAAAAAATTTATTGAGATGATGCAATTATAGGCTTTTCTTTAAAAATTATTTGCAACTCACTGGCCCTGAGAAAAGGCATTTTTTTTTTGTTTTTCTTTTTTTGTTACATTCATTTGATTCAGTCCCTTATAAACCCCACACCTCATAAAACAACAAGAGATTAGAAATTAAAAAAAAAATTCTAGATTCAGTCTGGTTTGCAGGTGGTTGCAGTCACAGAGAGAAATGGTGAAGTGTCCACTTGGCATGTGCGAAAGACTCAGGGAGTTGTTTAGTGTTGACAGAGATGAGGCCGAAAGAGTATCAGGTTAGTCTTCTGTGGTTTGCAGGGACCACTATCACCTCACCACCCCCACCCCCAGCTCACCCTCCACGGCTCCTTGGATCACTCCGTTCATTACTGCGCAGAAGAGGAACAGGCTGAGTGGGTGAAAACTAGCACCGAATGCGTGGGTGAAGAAACCGCCCTTTGTTCTTTGTGCGTGTCCCCAGATTTTTATCTTCAGCTTCCTGGGTGGGAATGGGTCAGATAGGGGGATAAACGGGGCTGGATCCCAGCCCTAACTGGCCCTGGCGTGCCATCTGCTCCTGGGACAAGTCACATGGCCTGATAGTCCGATTTCCCTTCTTCAAAAGGAGAGCTAATGTTTCAAACATGTGTTGGATCCTAGGCAGTGAACGGTGGAGGTGGTGGTTACTTAGGCATTTAGGTACATCCTGTCATGGCCTTTAAGTTTCAGCTAAGTCTACCTGGACAAAGTATCAATGTAGGAAGATAATGGAGCAGAGGGTTCCTTTCATACTGTTGAAAGGAGAGTAATCCGTCAGTTGTTACTCCTTATTGCTCCTGGGGACACACCCACTCACCAAAGGATTTGGAACATCCATGATGCTACCTCAGGCAAGTCAAAGTCACCTGAAATATCTTAGAGATAACGTTACTCCCCTGGAGCCAGTCCAGCCACTTGCCACTGCTTTCTTTTGATGGGAAAGGAGACACCCTGGCAACCTCAAGGTGTAGGGAAGAGAAGATGCTAGAGAATTTCAAGATCCAAGCGAGAGTGTCTGCCTTGGACACTGCTGGTGGGTAAGGCTGCTCCCCTGCAGCATTGTTCTGCATTTTCCTTTCCCAGTTTCTCATGTTGCAAGCCAAGAGCTCCCATGATGGCAGCAGGGAAAGGCCAACTATTCTGAGCATGAACGTACCCTTAATTTGGTCCCAGGTGAGATTTTCGTCGCCCCTAGTGCTTAGTGTTGAAGTGAGACATTTCATGCGGAAAGATTCTGCAGGAAGAAGGTGAGCTCTTGGAGGGCAAAGATGGTGCCTGATTCTTGGGACTCATTGTTGAGCCGGTGCGCCACCCAAGTTGGCTAAACTGAACCTGCAATCTTTCGGGTCTGCTGTGGACATGCTGTATCCCTACTGTCAGCGTCACTCAAAGGTTCCCTCAAAGAACCAATGAGAAGAACCTCTGCCATTAAACGAATGAACAGAAAACCAGTAACGGTGATATCTGGATGGACAATAAAGACTGGATTGCAGTTGACACTTTTTATCTCTCCAAGTGGCTGACGGTGCCAGCTTATGTCTTACAGATTCTTAGAGGATATTGCTTTAAATACAGAAACCCTGGGGGCACAGGGGAATTTCCCCTCCACAATTCAACTGTTAAGATTCTTTGGACCACAAGAGCCCAAGTCCCTACACCTGGGTGAATGGAGTGAGATGCTCTGATCTCAGGAAGAGCAGAGACACACCCGGGTCTCTGATGTCACATCAAACAAAAAGCCTCAGTGATGATCCACCCCTTTTCTCCAGCCCTTCAACTCAGTGACTTCCCCAGATATTTGGCTTTATCTCTCTGTTTGAGAGCCAACATCAGTCACCTTCCAGGCTGGAAGGTTACCCTTGTGTGCTGCTGACACTCTTGAAAGACATCTGTAGCATGCTGGGTTTCATCACCATTCGAGCAGACTGAGCCCAAACCCTTCTTTCATCAGGGGACCCTTGAGCCCACACAGGAGGTCCCTGACCTCACTTCAGGCCCAGCATTCTAGAAGGTGGACTAGGGGGGAGTGTGTGATGGTGGGAGGAGGCCGGCCACCTCCATGCATCTCTCTGTGGCCGCATAAGAGGCAGGAACGTTTCCAGTGTCCTTGAACGATCATCAATCTGTTTGTCCCCTCCCACTCCCTGCGGGCTGGTGTCCTTGTTGGTAGGGCTGGGGGAGAGGACGGGAGAATTCTTCCTGCCTTTGTGCCCACAACCCTGGCCTGCCTGACTCCATCAGAAATGGCTTGAGGACATGCCTGGAGGTCTGCTGCCTTCATCCGCAGGTGCTGACAGTGCAGACAGGTACCCTGGGGGCTGTGAGATGCTCGCCCAACGGAGCAGAACAAGCGGAGAGCAACCAGGAGGGGGTGCTTTGTAAGGCAGGTCTAATCTTTCTGAGTTATCAAAGACTGTCCTCCTAGTATTGGATTCCGAGCCTGTATTGGAAGAGTGGCTAGAAAAGGAAAAAAAGCAAAAAAATCTAACAAGAGCTTTCTAAAAATATCTGTTATCATCAAAAGTACTAAGAGGTGGCACCTTCCTCATAAGATGTGACTGATCTTACTTTGAAGTGAAAAAGAGCCACGCACAGGTCCATTTTGAAACACAGCAAGGGAAGAAGGGAAAAGGGAAAAAATGAGGAATCTGAGGAATTTCCCGTCTGCCCAGGCTTGGCAAACACCCCTGACAACTGAGACGACACACTCCTGGATCCTCCCTCTCAAATGCCCTGTGTCCCTCGGGGACCAGGAAACTTTAAAAAAAAGAGCTAGGAATTGGGAAAAAAAAAAAAAAATTAAGTGAGGATATGAAACTGACTGCAAGATGGCCTTTGGGATGGAGCAGAGAAGACCCTCTGTAACCTGCTCTGGGATAACCCACAACGCCACCAGAAACTTGTCATCTCGTTTCTGGACCATAAAGCTTGTGTTGTCTTTTGGGTTTTTTTTGCTCTGCAGCACTTGCAAACTAATCCCATGATGCTGGGGCTTCCAGATAATCTGGACAGCCTTATGCTCTGGGGAACCACCAAGCCTCACGGTCCTCACAGCTGGTCGGAGTGGCCTGCTGGACTCACATGTATATTTCCAGAGAACAGCAGGATCTCTGGGGCCTTTGGCCTCCCTCCAGCAGGGAGCCGGAGGCTGGGATGTGGGTTTGATTTTTGTGGTGCCAGCTGCAAAGCACCCAGACCACGTATTCCAATGTATAGGTGCTGAAAATTCCCAAGACTCTCCAAGAGGCTGAACTCTGCTGAAAGGGCCTCTGACGTTCAACAGCCAGTGAGAGAAGAAGAGAGCTCTCCTTTTCACTTTATCTTTTGTAAGAGCATCTTTTTTTTTTTTTTTCTTTTTTCCATCCAAGACCCAACAGCAACAGGAACAAACCTGTTCAAGAGGAACCTGAACCTTTTTGCAAATATTCTCTCTCCTGACCAGCTGGGCTTCTGCACTTTGTGAGATTTGCAAAATATATATATATATATATATATAATAGATATGTATTTCCATAGGAAAACAGCCTCGGATGTCTTCCCCTATATGAATGATGAAAAGTCAATTTAAAAAAACAGAACAAAAACACCATGAAACTAACAATAGGTGGAGGAGGGGGAGAGGGAGGAATCACAGACAAGAGATTCCAATTGAGAAGGAACCATGAATGCAAGTCCCAGGCTGGTGCCCTCGGCCAGAACTCCAGCGCCGCCTTTGCTGAGTGGTTTGTCGAAGGTGCTCCGGGGTCCCTCGCGCTGGGCGAGAGGAGTGTTACTGCCACATCCACGTCTCCTCCTTTCTGCTCCATCTTGCCCCACCCATCCTGGGGAGGGGGATGCCCTTGGCTGCTGGCCCACTAAGCTGGGAACCACTTCCTTCAACACTCGTCTTCTTGGTATATCTGTTCATCCAGCTCCTGGGACTCAAGGTGCTCTAGACGGTCTGTTCGGCCACTCATGATTTCATCTGGGGTCTTCATAAACCTTTGGAAGAGGAAACGGTGGCATGAAGAGGTTACAGTTCCCTAAAGCTGTCTTCACCTTGAACTGTTTAAAAAAGAGGGGCCCGTCACCTTTATGTAGCTGGGGGGGCTACTGAACCTGGTCGTTAATGCTAACCTAGCATTTTCTTAGAAAAAGATACCCCAGGCTCTCACTGCTTGAAAGCTGGCAAAATAACTATAAAAAGGCTGGGAGGATGGTGAAGAATATGGAGCAGGCAGTGCATTCCTGCACGACCATCTGAGAGGACGCTGGGAGATATATACCCATCTCTATCCCAGACTATAAACCCAAGAGATGGTATTTAAAACTTGAATCTAACTCGAAGGATGCAATTAAACGCTTGATAGGAAGCTTGGGTAACAGGGCCAGACAGTGGAGATCTGGAAACTAGAAAGGCCAAGAGAAAGACATTTTTTGGTGTTATCACTGACACACCCCAGATGTTAGCCATTCACCCCCTTTATTCTATCTTCCTTGGCAGCTGGGTGCCTGCAGCAAGCCTCATCTTCTCGGTCGCTGGGTTCGTTTGGAAGTAACATCACTGGCACATTCTGACCATGACCATGGTTCAGGAAGGGAGCCTGGGTGCAGACGTTCCATCCTTACGGTAAGAAGGCCCTTTCCACAGCCTACACACCATTCCCTTCCCCTATACTCTGCCATATGACCTGTCTTAGGCATTTTCTGTCCTCACTCCACATTCAAAAGCCTATGACGACTTGTCAAGGATTCACGCTTTGGCCTGCTCCTCGGGCCTCTCTGTCATCTTAACCCAGGAAATGCCTGTGTCCACTGTTTACAAGTGTGAAGTCTATTCCAGTCTGGCCAGTCTTTTTTTCTGATGCAAGTCACAGCTCATGCTGACCTCCAAACCTTTAGCTTTGCTTTTGTTTGTAAACCTCTTGACTCCTTCCCCTGTCTGAGATGGACTCATTCTCTGAGCTTGGTCTCACCATCCACGAGTTGAAAATCTCCAAGCGCTCCTACAATTTAACACTTTATTCAATTACATACCCAGTTCCATACTGAGAAGCCTTCGTTTTGGGGCGAGTCTGGTTTTCTACATTCATTTCCTCAAAAATGACTAATCCCTTGTCACAAACAGCGCTCTTCTTTCCTTCTGTCTTATTGAAATGAGGCTTCCACCTCTGACTACTTTTCTGCCCATTATTGCTCATCTTTTCAAGCAGGGTGATCTGTAGCATCTGCAGCCTGCCTTCCACTTTTATCCTGTAGCTAAAACTTCTCCCTTGACATCTGAAGTCACTAATCATCCCCTCCAGGCCGAGTCCTCAGATGTGCTGTGTCTGACCCCGTCTTTGGATGGCTCTTCCGTATTAAGTTTCTGATACTTTCCACCAGGCTTGTCCAGAAACATTATCGAAAGCCTCCTGAGGTTATATAAAACTGATATAAAATGTAACCCTCTACCTTCTAGGAGCTTATGACCTACTTGTGGGGAGGAGTTCACATATACAGCTATTAAAAATGTAAATCACGGTGTGGCGTAGGGCCAAGGGAACCCACGAGATGATGGAAGAAGATATTTGGGTATGTTTGAGCCACCGAAGGTGGCCTCATAAAGAGAAGTAGCCTTGAGGTAGACTTGGTGGTTTATGTTTAAAATGTTAAAGTGATTTACATTTGTGACACAGGGAACCACATTAGTGTTGGAGGGCAGCTGGAAATGTGTATTAAGAATCAGGTGGCAAGGGAATGGACCAGAGGTAGAGATTGCTGAATCTAGGCGTCAGTTGTGAAGTCTGGACATCAGCCTCCACTGCCGGGGAAGCAATAATAATGTGGCTGCCCTGCTTTCCTCTTCCAGGTCTCATGAGAGTACTTGCCATTGGTAGATTCTAACCTGGAACCTGGTGGTAAGAAATTGCAGGAAATGAGGTTCCCAGTCTTCTAGCTCCTGCATCACAGACTGGAGTAGGAATGGAGCCAGCGGACCGTCCAGCACAGTGGTGACTGGGATGTAGGAAGGCTCAAAGATAACTCTGGTGTAAAGGTTGGTTGCTTAGACAATGGTGATGCCATTGCTGATGTAACAGGAATTCTGAAGGTGGGTGGATGTCCAGTATGGGAAGAAGGCTGGTCTTGAGAACATTTCATGTCTGAGATACTAATGTGATATTTAAGTGCATCTCTCTTACAAGAAGCTCTTGAACATTAACCACTTACTGACCAGAGACTTACTCATACATCTTTTGTTACCCGAATGTTATTGATTGGAGTGTTACAGTATTTCGGTTCCATAATAAACTAGATTCTGCAAAAATCCCCTGGTCAATAATGTGTTAAGATTTAGAATTCCAGGGAGATTTTATAGCTGCATGTAGAGACTTGAGAGCCCCATCATGGAGGTGATAACTAAGCTGTGTCATGGGATCCAATCACCCAGGAAACTAGTATAGAGTGGGAGGAACAGAAGCCAAGGACTGGGTTTAGGGTGGAGGATGAAGAGAAGGCACCAAGGCATCAGCAGAGCCAGAGAAAAGGAGAGTTCTCTTTGCATTTTATTCTGTTTCCAGCTCTCAAAAAGCCTTTTCTGTTTCTTTCAAACATTACAATTGTTTTTACTGCCCCTAAGTTGTCATGCCTTCCCAGCACTAACACCCAGGTTCTCTGCTCCTTCTGATAAGTAATTATTCCAGGGAGCTCCTGCACTCATACATGGTGCCATTCAGTCTCTTTCTATCCCAATCCACATCTCAAGCCCCATCTGTAACTCTCTTCTGTTCCACCTGCCAAAACCCAGCACCTAAGGTCTGGGGTCCACCTTCTCCTCAGCTTCACGTGGTCTCACCACATCAATTACCACCAGTGTCAGAGGGCTATGTCTGCCTCTCTTGATTGGTCCCTTAGATACCTTCTTCTTCCTCTTCTAACTGTATGTGATTTCCTGGGAATAACAATCTATGGTGGTAGGTTAAGTGGTTAGAACTCGTAAGCTGGAAGGAATTCTGGAAGGAGGAATGTCTAGTCCAGCAGCTTCCAGACATTTACAATGCACTGTCATAAATACATTTTACACAATGATTCATCACACACGTGCTCACACACACCCCCGACTACCCCAGAAACACAATTTTCATGAATCCACACTCTTAATTCATATGACAGAGTCTGATATTTTCAACTCTATCCTTTCCTAGTCAGTTCTCTTCTATTTCATTAAAAAAATGATTCATTAAATCTGTTTCATGACTCACTAACAGGTCATGACAAACACTGATCCAGTGTTGGCAACCTGGAGGTCTTTGTTTAGTCCCTTTCTTTGCCATTAGCTCCTCTGATTGCTCCCTTTAACTATACTGGATATAAATGCCAGATAATACTGTTTGATCACTGCATTATATTAAAGGTGAGTCAGACGGTGTTGATTTACTTTTGACTTTCTTCTAGGACAGACATAAGCAAACAAAAATTTTTTTTTCTTAAATTCTAACCAACCAGCAACCTGGTCTCCAGAGAGCAGCATTGTGATGGCTTTGAGGATCAGACAGGCAGGTAGAGACCTCAACAGTGTCCCTCCTCCCTCTTATTTCAAGAAAACAATATCCTCCCAGAAGAAGGAAAGGAGAAAAAGGAAGTGCTACCTGAACAAAAGCCTTTGTCCCGGCTCCTTCCTGATAATGTTTAGTTTGTAGTAGTGGCGCAGGGCTCTGGACATTTTCTCATAGGTCATGTTTGTTCTGTTCTGTTTGTTCAAAGGAGGAAGAGAGAGAGAGAGAGAAAAAAAAAAGCACAAAGACACAATGAAATGGACCTCAGAAACAGACGCTGGAGGAGTTTTTCACATCCAGCTCCACGGGGTGCTCCTGTGGCCCTGCCAGGCCCACCCCGGGCTTTGTCCCACGTGTCCTTGGCCGAGGTCTCTCCTAAGGTGAGTCCAGCCAACAAAACACATCCCGCCTTGGCCTCCCCGACTTCCTCTCCCAGGACTGCGCTCTGTTGTGCCCGAGGAATTTCCTGTGGGTCCTCCTATCTGGGGTCATCCTTCACCTTCTGACCCACAGAGAATTTCTCTTCCTTTTGCCCTTTTTAAAAAAGAAAAAACAACACACAGAAAAGTGACCTTTCTCAAACTTGTGTTTCTCGTTTGTCGTTTTAAGGAAGAGATTTTTTTTTTGTTTAAATTCCTGTTGTGGAAGCAAGAATACAGTGGTTCTGAGCCCTGGGGCAAGGGCACCCTGTGGGAGCTGCGGAGCGATTTTTCTCAGTGACTCACGGGATGAAGGGTGTTGGTGGGGCCTGGCCATATTTGGTCACAGCCTCTGGCAGGTTCTCCTCAGGGGGGCCAGAGCACGGGCTGTCTGCCTTCCGGGAAACTGCAGCTGGGGCAGAGTTCGGCAGGGCCTCCCTGGGCCCTCCCCTTTGGGATTTGGAGTGGGGCCTTCACGGTGTCTTGTCAGCTCTGTCCCATGTCTATCTGCCTGTGGCCAGGCCTGGATCTTGGTGACTTTTTTTTTTAAGTAGGAATACTGATTTATCTCAATTTTTTTTTTTTAAAAAAACAGGGGACCTCTTTATTTTACTGTGATAAGAACACCAAACGTGAGATCTATCCTCTTAAAGTTTTAAGTGGGTAATACAGCACTTAATACAGTGTTAACTGTAGGTACACAGTTAGTTGCACAGCAGACTCTAGAATTTACTCATGTTGATTAATAGAAGCTTTCTGTCCATTGGTTGGTAACTCCCCATTTCTCCTCTTCTTCCCAACCCCTGGCAACACCAGTCCACTCCCGGACTCAGTGAAATTTGTCTATTTTAGATCTAATGTCATTTAAGTGAAATCAGGCAGTATTTGTCTTTCTGTGACTGGCTTATTTCACTCAGCATCCTGTCCTCAAGGGTCATCCATGTTGCCACATAGAGCCCAATCTTTTTTAAAAGCGTAATAATACTCCATTGTGTATATATAGCTTGATTACATTATCCATTCATCTATCCATGATGTTGAGGTTGTTTTACCCACCTTTTACATCTATGTACTTTAATGATTTTAACTATAAAAGACTAAATCTTTTAAATTCAATTCCCTCTTCCCAAGCTGGAAAAACTGTGGGGCAGTCAGAATTCTTGCAGGGTTTGCTTTTCAAGATGTTTTACAGTCAGAGGATAAGCATTTTCTGTGTAGAACTGGGCTTTTGTGACCACGGGAGTGTCTAACTGAGTGGAACAGAAGCGACACCTCCCAAAGGCCCCTCGTGAGTTATAAAGTGCTGCAGTGCATCCCCGGTCCCCAGTTCTTAATGCTGGCGTGGGCGGCGGCAGAGCCAGGCCATGGTGGGGGGAGTGATGGTTACTCATCACGAGGCCGATCAGACCAGGCGATGCTGAGTTAACTGCAGCCTGGCACGAGGAACACATGGAAAGGGGCATCTTTAATTACTTCCTTCCCTTTGCAACTGTCTTAATTGTTTGTCCAGTGAGGAATAAACTGAATAATTACAGGCCAACTTAGGAAGTAGATGACAGACAATTACCCTCCAACCCAGGGACAGAAACTGGATTTGGGCCCTAGTTTATGGAACAAATGTCTGATGCCCTTTTTACCTTATGGTTTCCCCACAGTCGAGCCAGTCCATTGGGATCCACTATCCGGAATATTTTGGATTCTTTGTCCTCCCATCGGATGAAGTTTTCGTACCGGCTGTCAGAAAGCAACTGATAGACGTAATCCCAAAGCAGTCTACAGTCTACAGAAGAAAAGGGCAAGAAAACACTGTTGACAAGGCTGCTTGTAAGTACGAAGAGCAAAAATCAAGAAAATAATCGAGGAACCGCTTTTGCCTTCTTCGAATTGAGTCCAACCTCCTTGTTTTGGGAATTCCTTGGCAGTCGTGCGGTTAGGACTCTGCGCTTTCCCTGCCGAGGGCCCAGGTTCCATCCCGCAAGCCAAAGCAAAAACAACAAAACTTTTACAGTGAGGAGACCAAGGCACAGAGAGACCTGGGAGATGGCAACCCTTGACCTATGGAGGCCTTCGAGAACATCCTGGCCCAGACTCTCCCTCCCCACAACCTTGGGGAGGACACAGCAACCTGGAAAGAGGAAAGGACTGGTCTACGGCCATGACCCACGATTTGAACTTGGGCAGAGCCCTCAGGAGGGAAAGAACAAGCTCTAAAGGGAAATGAATTGGTTCTGAAAAGGGGCTGATGACAAGTCAGCAGGTAAAAGGACAGAGGGTGCCCTCGTGTTCCAGAGAGGGCGGTGTGGTATCAGTGGTGGGGCAGAAAGTCCTTTGGTGGGGGACGGTGAACGGATGGAGATGTGATGATTGAGGTCGGCTGTGGGAAAGGAAGACCCATGTGGTTTAAGAAAACAGTCACCTTAGAGCTACTTTGGGGGTTTCTAAAATAGTTTTATTATAATGGAATCAGGGTAGAGAGGAACCCAGGGCAAAAAAAAAAAAATCTGTTTCTCCATGCGCAGAACAGACATTGGATCGCTTGGTCAGGCAATACCTCTTCCTCCGCACAGGCCAGGTGCTGGGCTAGGCCTTGCCTTTTGGCTACGGGTTGGCAAATTCCATGAGAAGAGGCAGGCTGCACACCTCGACCTTGCTCTAGTGCTTACTGGATTAGTGCCCGAGGGGATGTGGCCCGCTCCCCTGGCACAGCCTAGACCGGTGGCTGGGGACAGATGTGGACTTGGCGGCTCTAGCTGATGCAGGACCAGCCTTGGGATGAGAGGCAGAGACTCGTGTTCCCAGGTGTGCACTGTTGTTTTGGGGGAGCACTACCCAGCATGGCTGGTCGTCAAGGAGTATTACTGGACACCGTGTGTGTGTTCTGCACTTTCCCAGTGCTATTTCCAACCCTCACGTGGCGTGCCACCCCCTTCCTAGTCCTCTTGTGCCCCAGGTCACTGGGATGTGAACTCTGGGGCTTCTGTATGGCCAGGAGCCACTTCCTGATGTCAGGTGAGGCCTGGCACACCTGGGCAGGGGGGGAATGTCTTAATCTTGACTTCGGCTATCTCAGCGCCAGTACATTCACCTCCCAGAGCACAAAACACACCTCTTCGGGCACACGTTTACAGGAGGGATCGAGTCAGGTCGCATTGGGCAAGTTTTTTAAATCTCCCTGAGGTGCCTCCTGTATGAAAGGGGAGTGACACCAGTGACTCTTCCCGGGACTACTGTACGAAAGACGATGCGAGTGAAGCAGTTAAGGGGTGCCACGATGACGGTGCGTGCTGGGTGCTGCTTGCAGGCACGGGGCCATGCATGCCAGTTGCCTCTGACCCTCAGGACACCCTGGGTAGCTGGCGCTGTTGCTATTCCTCCTTCATGGCTGAGGAAGCTGGGGCTTAGAGGGTTTGGTCATCGGCTCAAAGGCACAGCTTATGATACATGTCAGAGGCTGTGCCACACACCCTGCTGAGAACTCTGTTCTCGGAGAAGTTGGTTCACAGGTGTCTATTAGTCAAGCTTTAGGACTTTTCCAAGCAAGATGAGTGTGTCCTTTATGAAACCCAGCTTTCCCTCTGAATAGAAGAAGGAACTGGCATGCAGTGCAGCATTTTCTAGGAGGAAAAAGTGTCAAAGTGTTAGTTGCTTGGTTGTGTCTGACTCTGTGACCCCCCCATGGACTGTAGCCCGCCAGGCTCCTCTGTCCATGCGGGTTCTCCGGGCAAGAATACTGGGCGGGTTGTCATTCCCTTCTCCAGGGGATCTTCCCCACCCATGGATTGAACTGGGTTTCCTGAATTGCAGGCGGATTCTTTACCATCTGAGCCACCAGGGAAGTATCTTTTAGGCAGCAACTGTGAAACTTAAATTGGACATCCATTAAAATTAAAATGACCAGATGTTTTTTTTTTTTCTTCAGTTACTTATGCTTTAACTGTCATATCTAAGAAATAGTTGCCTAATCCATGGTCACAAATACTTCTGCCTATGTTTTCTTCTAAGAGTTTTACATTTTCAGTTATCTTTTTTTTTTTTTAAATTTGGGTGCGCTGAGAGGCATGTGGAACTTCCCTGACCAGGGATCCAACATGAGCCCCCTGAGTAGAAGCATGGATCTTAACCACTGGACTGCCAGGAAGTCTGACCATACATCTTTAGTATCCCTTGCTGTATCCTTTTTTTCCCCTGATTGATTTGTGTCTAAAATTTAATGTGGAGACTTCTCTGGCAGTCCAGTAGTTAAGACCCAGCTCCCGGCCACTGCAGGGAATGCAGGTTCGTTCCCTGATCAGGAGAGCTAAGATCCCATATGGCTTGCAACCAAATGCTCAAAACATAATACAGGAACAATATTGTAACAAATCCAATAAAGATTTAAAAAAATGGTGCACATTAAAAAAAAATTGACATGCGGTTTCTTGTGTTTCACCAAAGGACCCGTGGTGTCCTTCTAAGAGAATTTCTGGAGTTTGAACTGCACGCTTTCGAAAGCTGGCCGGCGATTCTATTACCAACCCTGCCTGACGCTGCGCTCGTGGTTGCCAGAGCGGGGTGCTAAGGAGCAGAGAGAGAGCAAGGGGACCAGTCCCAGCAGGAGGAAGGACCTTGGGAGGTGAGTGCCACACTATCCCAGTTGGAGAATAACCGAGCTCATTTTTAAGGCGCTTGTCAGAGGGCGACTCCAGGCAAAGTGGTGAAGCAGGCAGTGTCGTTCTCCCCCTCTGCCACCTCCTCGTCTTATAGCATTTTTATTATAGGTGAAAAAATAGAGAACTGACGTGAGAGACTGAAGTCACTCAGTCGTGTCCGACTCTTTGTGACCCCATGGACTGTAGCCTACCAGGCTCCTCCATCCATGGGATTTTCCAGGCAAGAGTACTGGAGGGGGTTGCTATTTCCTTATCCAATAGAGAGCTGAATTGCAGTTTAATTGTCCAGATGGGTTTTGATTTCCAACAGTCTCCTCCAAGTGGAAGCCACCTGACAGAACCAAATATAATCACACAAAATGCCCTTCCACTAGGAGGAACAAAGGTAGTTTGTGAAGAGCTTCTTGTCCATGTTTCTTGACAGAGTTACAGTCTTTTTTTTTTTTTTTTTTAACCACCTAGAGGCTTGATGACACCTTTTGGATGCTTGTGGATGGGGAATAAGATTCTCTAGAGTGAATCATTTTAATAGTTTAATAATTAAAAAAAAACTGATTTGGTCATCTTTAGCAGTTTGATAGAACTTCTTTTGCCCACATGAAGGTAAGCAATATACGGGCAGTGCTCTCAACCTCGAGAACTTCCTGGAGCTAAAATGTAAGATGAGTGTTGTCTTGACACCATCTGCTCAAGGGTTTTCACTTTCATTGTTTCTGCTGCTTCTCTCTTACTGCCTTGTACATTCTATTTCCCATAAAATGGTGACATGAGAACTGGACCATTTCTCAAAATAAGGGCTTAACCAATTCTGGGTACCTACCACGCTAGGTTTTTCAGAGGCATCAAATTGGGAATGCCACATCGTAGACCACTTACTGAAAAAGGTCTAGAATGTGATCTGTGTTTGACTGGTACCTGGAAGGCAGGTTTCCCACAGAACGGACTTTACCTCTTGAGTGGTAAGACCATTTGTAGCCTGCAAACTTTTCCCTTTCATAAATGTGAAAAGAGCCCCAAACAAGCTGCCAATTGATCATTTTAAGTGACATTTAATCTAGCAAAGTCAACTTCAGCCGAGTAATAAAAATATGTTGACATTTAAGACACTGAATTACTTGGTCACTAACAGAGGTAGCAACAGGAATTTTGTGGCACAAGGCAGTTGTTCAAGCTCACAGTATAAGTGGCTTTTATAACACTATTGATGCTTTTGTTGCTGTAGTTAAAAATTATGCCAGATGATAAAAATAACTACCTGACCACACAACAGTTTTTTTTCCTTAAAAAAAAAAATTGAAAATCAAAGCCCAATGAATTATTTTTAAGACTTTAGTTAAATAAAAAGGCAGATTCTTTTTAGTTCCCTGGGTCCTCTGAAGGCTGTTGCCATGGCCCACCAGCTGCTTTTCAATTTTGTTAAAATCCATCCATGTCTGCACAGATACAATGTTCTTTGGTCATTAGTAGAAATGCTTAATACTACTATATAATAAAAAGCATCAGGCTTTAAAAACAAAAGTTCATCACATTACAAAACACTTGACTATGCATGTGAAAAATAATCATATCACAAAGTGTTCATTATTTTTAGATGCATGTCTCTTAAACTAAAGGGCCTTCCCTTCTCAAGGCACATGGGAATTTTAAATAAATGTGCATGATTTTGATTCTCTCTTCCACGGGAGGAAGCTTATAAAAGGGTTTAGCGGAGTGAAGTGTTATTTTCCAATTTCAGAAAGAGAGTTCTCTTTCCTGCTGGGTGAGGTACTCTGGGTATCCACAGTTAAAAGGCATTGTCAAAAAGAAAAGAAAAACCCTTTCTGTGGTTAGGGAGAAATATTTTCCCTCCTACGCCTGTCTCTTACCAGAGACTCGTTGTACAAGCTTATTGAGCAGACATTGTAAAAAGATGGGCAGATCACACATAACCAACATGGTTTCCAAAAAAAAAAACAAACAAAAAAAAACCAAACCATGCTAGACAAAACTGATGTTTAAAAAATCTGAGTGGGCAAGTCATTGACCAGGGAATGTTTAATGATGGTGGTTAATTTACATTTCAGGAAAGCGTCTAAGAAAGCAATTTTAGGTGGTTTTAACTGCCCAAATGGAATTTTAAATGAAGGTCTGTAAACTGGAGTTCTGTGGGTATAATCATCAACAAGGAGGGGCCTAGCGCCCCTGTCTCACTGCTTTCAAATCATTATGAAAAGCTAACCAATTTATTTCAGGTTCAGCAACAGGTAGGTAACATGCAAAGTAAAAAAGTTGCTTCTCTGCTTTATAGCAATGGTTCCAAACTAGGGGCGGTCTTGCCTGCTGTCGGGGGGTGGGGCGGTGGGGAGGCATTTGACAATGCCTGGGGACAATTTTGGTCATTATATCTGGGGCGGAGAATGCTGTGACAGAGGCCTGGGATGCTGCTAAAGATCTTATACAATATATAGCAACTCCCCTATATACGAATGAGTTCCATTCCAAGAGTACATTCGTTTAAGTCCAACTTGTTCACAAGTCCAACAAAGTCTAGGTGCCCAATTAACACAGTCGGCTGTATAGTACTATACTGTAATAGGTTTATAATACTTTTCACACAAATAGTACATAAAAAATATAAAAAAATAAACATTTTTAACATTACAGTATAGTATCTTGAAGGCTTCCCTGGGGGTGCAACAGTAAAGAATCTGCCTGCCAATGCAGGAGACATGGGTTTCGATCCCTGGGTCAGGAAGATCTCCTCGAGAGGGAAATGGCAACCCAGTCCAGTATTCTTGCCTGAGAAATCCCAGGGACAGAAGAGCCTGGTGGGCAAATAGTCCATGGGGTCACAGGAGAATCAGACATGACTGAGTGACTGAGTGACTGAGTACTCTCACACAGTATCTTGAAAAGTATAGTAGTCCCAGCTACATCACCGCTGCTTATGTTTGCTTCTTTGAAAGCTTGCAACTTGGAAGGTTCGTATGGAGGGGACTTACTGTAACGCACAAAAGAATGCCATCCCCCCCGCCAACAAAGGATTATTTAGCCGAAATATCGAGAGTGCCCAGCTTGAGAAACCCTGCTTACAGAAGCATAGGTTTTACACCACTGCAGGGGGGTGGCTGTCTGCAGCTATTTTTTTTTTTTTCCTGCCTTGATTCTAGATGGGCCATTACCTAGAAGCAGAAAGTGGATAAATTCAGTGTAGCCAACCCTGCTCTGATATGCAGAGATGTGTTTATAGCAGGTAACTGCTTGTGCTCTGCTGTGGCGTACGAAAACAGAAGCCATATGCACAGTAGTCAGCTGGGAGGAGGAGAAGCCTAGGCAGAGAACATAAATCTATGCTTCCTGGCTTCACCAGAGCGGAGGGACTGCAGCTGCAAACTCTGCTAAACCTTCTCACCTTTGGTGGCAGGAGGTGAGGAGCAAGGCTGGGAAAGGCAGGAATCTGTGATCATGCCTTATAGCTGAGATCAAGCCCCTAGACAGATCCCAGTAAGACACACCTCCCCCCCACCTCAAATGTGGTGGCAGCCGGGGAATTTGCATCCAGGCACCACTGGGACTAGGATGCTGTTCCAGAAATGCATGCCCTTAGAACAAACTGGAACCTCCAGTCTCCTCAAGCTCCTTCTCTTATTTCCTACTTACTGTGATGATACTGTGTTATCTTTTTAAAAAGGCCATCCTGAAACTTCCTTCTTTTTTAGGGCCGATTTCTCAGAGGTCCCAATGAAAAGAAACAGCAGTGACTCAGCCAGTGTGTGTGAAGCCAGGCCACTTGGGAGACTCCTGTTGGGGTAGAGTCTGTCCGAGTCTCCAAGGGTCTCCTCAAAATACAGTGGGCAAAGCCTCGGGGGAGGTGAGCAGGAGGGAAGAAGTTAGTCTCTAAGGAACCTAGGATTCTCTAAAGGTCTGCACGTCAGAGGCCAGCATCACTTGGAACAAATGTCCAGACACAAGGCTTTGTTTGGGTCAAGGCCCCCACACCCACTCCGGTGGGCAGTGGTGCTGGCCGTATCCACTGCCCTCCCCTCGCTCAACCCTCGAGCAGAGCAGGGACACTAACATGTAGAAATTAACCTGTTTGTGCTAATACTTGCATAGTGTCTCTTCAGTGCTCAAAAGTGTCCAGAAATGGGTATTGGTTCAGCAATCTTAAGTACCTTAGCCTGGGAGCCAAAGGCTAGATTCTAATCTTGGTGATTCCAGAGTCTATGCTCTTCCCCAGGAGCCCTCTGACCAGCCGTGGATGAAGGCCCTGGGCCGGGAGCCAGAGAGGGCTCTGGGCCTGCAGAGGGCTACCTGCCTGAGACAGTGCCGGAGGACGTCTCTCCCAGCCGGTACTAAATCCCCGAGTCCCCTTGGCTTACGGAGATATCCCACGACCCTGTCCTTTTTTCCAAACCCAGGATCTACAAATGTGTGTGTGCATACTGCCACACCTTACCACAAAGGCTGCCCTTGTTGCTTTGATATAATGCATTAAGGCTGGCCTTGTAGGTCTTTTTCTCTTCAGGGCTGCTCCTGAAGCAAGCAAGTCCATGTGCATCGTGACCCCTGCATCCAGCCCTGAGGATGAGCCCCCAGGTGCTGTCCTTAGAGTCTCAGGCTTATCTAATGTCTGATTAGATGCTCCAGGGTTGAATGTCTGTGATAACAGAGCTCATCCAGCCAACAGAACCAGATCAAAAGAAGACGGTGCTCTGTGACAAGTAGGCAATATGGGAGACTCTCCCTTGATGAGAAACCTTGTGTTTCTGTTAAAAATACAACCTTGAGAGAGAATACATATATTCTCAGATCCTTTGAGGATCCCAGATTGCCAGGCCAGCATTATCAGAGGGTTGGAAGAGGAGTGCACAGAGCCTGGGGATGGCGTGGGGAGAATTATGTTTAATCTACAGTAGGATCAGCTCACCAGTGACAGCCTCACAAAACCATGAAGCTCATGTCTGCAGAGAAAAGTGAGAGATGGCATCACCAACTCAATGAACATGTGTCTGAGCAAACTCAGGGAGATGGTGAAGGACAAGGAAAGTCTGGTGTGCTGCGGTCCATGGGTTGCAAAAAGTCAGACACAACTGAACAACAACAGCAAAAGTTGTGAGGTAAGCATAAGACAAGACATTCTCTATTTGGATGGTCCATGGACTTTGAACAACCAACTCTGTACAGACTTTTATAGCCCCCACTTTTGTGGAGCAGATGAATGACTTTGTATGGATGATTAACCACATTGCCAATGAATCTCGCTTTCTTAGCTGACTTTTTGGATTAAGGCCAAGGAAAGGATAAGCAGACAGGAAGTCTGGAAACTCAGGTTTTAGTGGAATTGTAGAAGTTTAAGAAAGCCAAAATAACTTCAATTTTTTCTTTTAAAACTGAGGTGTCTATGGTTAAAACCAAAGTGGGGAGCTTAGCTTGTCTGATGGCACACTGTCTTCTGCCAGCAAAGACACAACATTTGGCATTTAGAGAAGCTTCACCCTATCACCGAGCACAATGCCTGGCACAGAGAAAGACATGAGAATTTTGGAATGAGTGAATGATCTGAACTACACAGTTCAAGTAGGCGGCCCGACACTTTCTTTTCTTCAGCTGTATTTTATGTTAATGATGTTATTGTAAGTACTCTGGGCAATCAGCCTGCCATCAGGACTTATCTCCCTCCTTACATCCCTTGCCATTGTTCCCTCCACATGTCTTAGGCATGCCTCATTCTTTGAGGTGTAATTCCTGGAGAGCAACTACGGCATTTTCTACCCCCTGCATCCTCCACTATACCTATGATTTCAAAGCAGACAGTGCCGCAGAACAGGGAGCGGTGGACTCTTTCTGTAAAAGGCCCATCAGTAAATATAATATTTCAGGCTTTGCAGGCAGTCCCGTGTCAGCTGTACCTCCTCAACCCTGCCAAAGCAGCCACAGACAATACTATGTGAATGGGTGTGGCCATGTGCCAATAAAACTTGACTTACAAAAGCAGGCGGGGCTGACTTGGCCCATAGGCTAGCGTTTCCAGTCCCTGGGCCTAAGGAAACAAATGCACTGGAAAGAACACTGGATGAAGCTCGAGGCTGAACGCTTGACGTGCTCGAAGCTCAGTTTCTCCATCTATAAAAGATGCTTCTAGCTTTGAAGTCAATGAGTGGTAAGAACGATTTCCAATATTATACTGAAAACACAGCATCATCCTTGCTACCCTTCTTCAATTTATGGTGTTCACTGCCAGTACCATAGTCTTTGGCTATGAAATACATCAGTGAGACACAGGCCAGTAAAACTTTGGTGGGCTAAGAAAATGCTAGAAGGTGACAGATGCTCTCACCTCCCCCAAGTAATCCTTTCCTGAAGATAATAGAAAATAGCACAGAAAGAAGCAACTTGCTCAGCATCGCACATACCACTGGCCCTTCAGTTAAAAAAAAAAAAAAAAACCCAAGAGGGAGAGAGATATGTGTACTTATAGCTGATTCACATTATTGTATGGCAGAAACCAAAGCAACATTGTAAAGCAATTATCCCCTAATTAAAAATAAATTAAAAAAACAGAATCCAGTAATCTTCTCATTCTGTCCTATGTTAAACTCTCTCCCACAAATGCCAGCCATTCCAACTTGTTAAACTCAGTAACAGTCCTGCTTATTCTTTGAAAAATAAACACCACCTTTCAAAACAAGCTACATGTTCTATTTCAATTGATCTAATTTGTGGTTTGTATTTAAACTGTCAACTACCTCCTAGATGAATATTTACTGAATATTTTTGTTTTTCCACCAGGTAGATACCTAAGCAAACTATCACGACTTGCATGCAATCTCTTAAGTGTATGATGCATCCCAATTTTGGGGAGATTAAAACATGAAAAAAACTGAACTGAAAAATCCATTTTTAACAAACCTGGATTCTGGAGTTTACATTTCTATGTGAAACCTAGAACAAATACACTGGGGCTTATCTTGCTTTAGAGTTTTCTCCATCTGGAATGACCTCTTTTTCCTCTAATCTCTACTTGTTCATATTCTAAGCATTCATCTAAGCCCAGCCAAAAGCCAGCTCCCCCATGAAGGCCTCCTGACACCCCTACTCTGACCTCTTACAGCACTTTCTTGGAGTCCCTGGAAGGTACCATGAGCTGCAGCTGTAGTCAACTGTCTTCAGCTCTTTCACAACAAAGATTGTGTCTTACAATCTCCTCGAACACCCAACCCGCATGAATGCAGAGGAGCACCATAAACACAGAAGGTGTCCAAAGGCATATCCCCAGGGCAATCTGAGTGGACAAGACCTTACCTTTTCATCCACAGTCACAGTAGTATTCTCACCCATAGCCTCCAGCTACAGTCTGTCAGTGTGACCCAGCAGTACCTTCGGTGCTGTCTAGGCTCAGATGGCCAGAGCAAGTTCAATGCATGAGGCAGGGCACCCAAAGCTGGTGCTCTGGGACAACCCGGAGGGATGGGGTGGGGAGGGAAGTGTGTGTCTGTGGGGGTTCAGGATGGGAGGGACACATGTATACCTGTGGCCAATTCATGCTGATGTATGGCAAAACCCATCACAATCTTGTAATTATCTTCTAATTAAATAAATATAAAAAAAGCATAAGGAGCTAAGTTTTCTCACCTAAAAGCTGCTTTATAGAGATCTGAAGGGCTTTTATGACTGTTCAGTAATGAAAAGACTACACTGTACTTAAGAATCACCCAATGAATTCGACCGCCAATAAAAGAATAAATTCCACAAGGATCTGAGTTGTCCAAGAAGATACCAAAATGGGGTGGAGAGACAGGTGGAGAGACAGATCCCAAATGAAACAAAGAAGCCTGGAATTGTGATGGGTTCTATTCAGAGGGTCATGGGATTAAGACTAAATATTACAGATTTCCCTCTTGTTTCACCCTTCAGAAACCTGCCTTTTGATTATATTAGCTAATCCTGGATTTGGTCAAATTACTGAACACGGACATATGGAGATTATGAAATGTGGGAATATACCAACAGTAGAACAATTTTTAAGACTGCCATATTAAAAATTTTCTAGACCTACTAAATAAGGGAAAAACAGCTCTAAGTCTAAACAATTTAACTTGACACATGGGGCTTATTTTGGATTGCTAAGAAGTCTGTGGCGAAGACGGCATTACAGAGGAGGTGACAAGACAGATGGTGATTAGGAAGTGGGGGGGCGGTGGGTGCGAGCAAGGGCTGTCCTGTAGCCAGGTCATCCAGCCACTACATGGCCTCCATTTCTCTGTGCTGTTTCCTCCATGGTTTCCCCTATAAATGATCCCTTCCATATAAAATGAATTCAGCAATGACTAGCTCCCTTCACAGAGCTGTCCTGAGGATTATAAACAAGTAGCAAGTACTCTCAGAATGTTCAGAACTGCTGTACAGACCACATAAGAAACAAGACAAACATGGCAGATACAGACAAGAAGGGAATGCCTGGAAAGCTCAAAACAGATCATTTATATTATTCATAGGAATACACTGACCCTCCGACTATCTGGGAAACACACATGCTTTGCAGAATAAGCAAAGCTATGTTAACCCCTGTTCTTCCTTTTCATTTTTTTTCTCTCCATCATTGAAAAAAAACTTTACGTAAAGTTAGACAGAACAATAACGTAAATCTCGGTGCACCCAACACCCAGCCATATAGCCCCCGGGTCATAACTAATCTTATTTTACTCACAGAAGGAAATGGCAACCCACTCCAGTATTCCTGCCTAGGAAATCCCATAGACAGAGGAGCCTGGTGGGCTATGGTCCATGGGATTCCAAAGAGTTGGACATGACTTAGCGAATGAACCACCACAACTATGCATTCCTCACTCCCAGCCCTGTGGGATGCTTTGGAATCACATTCCAAGCATAGACCATTTCACTTTTCATAGTTTTTTTTTTTTTTTTTCTTTTTGAAACATGTAAGTCATAGCTCTTTGATTTTCTTGATTCAACACTACCTTCCTTCCTCAATTCCTCCAATCAAAATGTTCCTTATTGGGACTTTTCTGGTGGTCCAGTGGCTAAGATTCCACACTCCCAAGGCAGGGGGCCTGGGTTCCATCCCTGGTGGGGGAATTAGATCCCACATGCCACGACTAAGAGTTTGTATTCCACAACTAAGATCCAGTGCAGTCAAACAAATAAAATACTAAAAACCTTTCTCTCTGCATTGGGTCCATACCACACAATAGGTACTCAATAAACGCTTGTGCTTTGACCGAACAGGGTAGAGGGCTTATCTCCTTCTGTCATATACCTTAGAGATTTTCACACCTGTCTCTCCTAGTAGATTTTAAATCCCTGAGGAAGTAATTGTGTTTAATCATCTCTGTGTCCCCTATGTCCTAATGAGTTTATCTGCACACAGTAGGTGCTCAAAAAATGTCTCGTGACCAGAGAGAAGCTCTAGGAAAAGCCCTAACTTTCCCAAGAGGTGAGAGGATAATAAAAGCTTCTGGAGAATGACTTCATGTAAATTACGGGCGCATGAGCAAAAATACAACATGGTGATTTTTTTCACTGGTTTCTCGTCTTAGGGAAGCAAATTTGGGCTTGTCATCATCAAAGGAAAAGAATTCGGGTGTGGCTTCCTCTGTCCAAATGACCGAACAACACCCCAATCCTACTTTTCTCTCCTGCCTCTTCCCAAGGTGAAGGCTACATGGAGTTACTGCCCAGAAGATGGAAATCCAGGCCTGCATCAGACAGAGGTCCTCTGTGCTCTGCCTGCTCATTAATTAGCCACTGGAAACTCCGGGACAGGGCCATTAACATGCTCATAAACCTTTGATTTTAAATGTTTTCGCTTAGCCACAATCCTAATGTGACTCTCCTTGTAAGCTGGTCGGAGGACATTTGTTTCTTCACATTTCTGAGGCTCATTAACTCCAGCAGCCCAGCGCCTCATTAACTAGCCCATTTAGGGAATCTCATCTCCTGCAGGCAAAGCCTGCATCACCCTGGCCTCCCAGAGCCTCTGGAGGGCACCTAATTGGGACGGCGTGGGGGCTCCCAGGAGGGCGGGAGGCTCATCCACCTGCTATCAAAGCCTCCTCCCTCTCCCTGGCCTCCCAGAGCCTCTGGAGGGCACCTAATTGGGATGGCATGGGGGCTCCCGGGAGGGCGGGGGGCTCACTCACCTGCTATCCTCCCAATGGGAACGGCGTGCTCCTCCGGCGGCGAGACGGAGACCATGATGTGGTTCATGTACGCCAGGTCCTCCCGATGCGAGAGGTTGATGGGCTTCCCTTCCCGGTGCAGCCCATCTTCGGAGAGCCGCGGCTGCTTGAAATCCACGGAGTGTCGGGGGTTCAGGATCAGAGGGTGCATGATTGGGCTGGGCATCAGCTGGATGACCCGCGTGCCCTCTTGCCGGGGGCTGGAGGGCCTCGGGTGGGGCTCGGATGACGGTGGGCAGTGGTTGTTCTCCATGGGAGACACTGACAGCGGGTAGGGCTCCTGGTGGTTGTTCTCCTGGTGGAGCCTCGGTCCCTGGGCCCTCTCGGCTGGGGAGAGGCGGCGGATCATGTTGTCCAGGGGGGACCGGAGGGGCCGCTGCTCGGGGTCGGGAGAAGGCCGGTGGTTTGTCGTGATGGGTGACCTGGAACGGTGCAACAGTTCAATGGTGGGAGGGTTCTGGTGTACGTTCTCCGTCGACGGCCTTGAGGTCCTCTGGACACCATTATCTGTGGGGCAGAGGGAAGGACAGTCAGCGACCCTGATGGATGCTCAGGGGGAGGGAACCCCACAGCAGTCCTAAAGGTGACAAGCATGGAGCATAGAAAAGACCCTTTCTCCCAGATGTGGGGTCTTTTTCCCCCACTTAAAAAAAAATTAAATTGCACATACTTGAAATTCTTTTCTTGCCCCTGGAGAAGCTAAGAATGTCTACAAGTATTCCATTTATCACCTATTAGTGGCTTATAAACACAAGGAAGCCACACACTCTTTTTTCATTCTTTATCTTTTTGTTACTTGACACTTTAGTGTGGTTTTTCAGGGCCCTTGAGGGTCTCTCTCGAGAGGCTTTCACTGACTTACATTTTCATAACCCAATTTTCATATTTTCTGCTTCTAGGAGTTGTTGCTATTAATGATAAAGATGATGAAAATAATAAAGAAATTACTGTATATTTTATAGATTGGATTATATTGTTTAAAATTTACAACACACCCTGGTGACTCAGATGGTAAAGAATCTGCCTGCAATACAAGAGACCCCAGGTTTGGCCCCTGGGTCAGGAAGATCCCTACAGAAGGGAATGGCAACCCACTCCAGTATTCTTTTCTGGAGAATTCCACGGCCAGAGGAGCCTGAGGACTACAGTCCACGGAGTCACAATGCATGAGACGCAACTGAAGCCACTAATACTTTCATACAAGTAGAAGATGCTACCGTTACTCCTGTTTAACAGGAGAGAAAAATGGAGGCATAAAGAAGTTAAGCAGGGACTTCCCTGGTAGTCCAGTGGTTAAGAATCTGCCTTGCAATGAAGGGGAGAGGGATTCGATCCCTGCCAGGGAACTATGATTCCACATATCACCAGACAACTAAGCCCGCACGGTCTATCACCCATGGGCCACAAGTTGAGAGCTTGAGCGCCCATGACAAAAGATCCCACATGATGCAATAAAGATCTTGTGTGCCCCAACTAAGACTGACACAGTCAAATAAACAAATCTTCTTAAATAAAGAGTTAAGCAATTTGCCCAAGGTCACCCAGATAGATCCCAGTCAGATTCTATAGCCTTATATGCCCATTAGAGCATCTACCTCTTTGCTATGTAGAAACTGGGACAGCAGAGGGGGGGGGGCAGTCACATCAAACCCTGCTCTGAGCAGGCACAGTGGGCCTGATTTACAGAAGACAGTCTTGCACTTTAAAGAACATTTAGGAGCATGTTGTTTCTGAATGCACAGTCCCTACAAATGGTCAGACAGGTAGAGTTAAGAAGGAGGAGTGGACCCCTGACAATAAATGCCTCCATCCCATCCCACCTGAACTCTTCAGCTCAAGACAATTGAGCAAAGACAACATCAGGAGTGTACACAGCTCAGTGGCAGAAGCTACAAGGGCTGGGATGAGGGAGGGACCAGCAAACACATGGCTTTAGGAGGCCCTACTCAACAGAGTCAGAAGTGCAGAAATCTGCCTACAGACACGGAGCTTTCTCCAGGGCCCCCTACTCATCTCAGTGAGGTTTCTCTGGCCACATCTATTCCCAGAGCTGTTTCACAAAAAGCATGCATATACCTGCAGGTCCTTGTTCTGGTCAAAGACTTGTCCATGGTTCTAAGTAAAGTAAGACAAAGTCATCTCCTTTCACCATGATAACAGTATCTATATGAAGAACATATAAAGGGGATCTGGGAATCTGATAGGGTTAGCACACAAGAGTCAAAGGTGGTCATTTCTTAAAGTTTAACACAGGGATAACAGGAAAATGGGGACTCCATTAGATCTCACCAATCATGAGATGGTGAACAAAAGAAATATTATTCATGATCATCTGCCTGAAAGCAAAGGGCTTACTTTGTAATCACTATATAACATGATGCCATGAATTTATAAGTGCTTAATCATTGGATTGGCTTCCCAGGTAGTTCAGCCTGCAACGCAGGAGACGCCAGAAATGCAGGTTCGATCCCTGGGTCAGGAAGATCCCTTGGAGGAGGAAATGACAACCCACTCCAATATTCTTCCCTGGAGAATCCCATGGGCAGAGAAGCCTGGTGCGCTACAGTCCATAAAGTCACAAAGAGTTGGACATGACTAAGCATGCACACAATCACTGGAATAGCTACCAATGGAAGACTGATTTAACAAATGAGAGTCTGTCTCTAAATGATGAAGGATACACAGCTATAAAATGGAATAAGGAGTACCTTGATATTGTACTAAGGACCAGTCTCCAGGCTCTATGGTTAGATAAATAAAGGTGAAGTACTATGGTATGCTATCATTTTTCTCTTCATAAAGAGGATTCCAGTTTCCATAATGGCAGAGTGACTTGTGGCAGACTAACTTTCCCGTGTGTCTGGATAAAACGTATTTATAAAAGTTATTGAGGGAGTTCCCTGGTGGTTCAGTGGTTAAGACTCTGTGCTTCCAATACAGGGTGTATGGGTTCAATCCCTGGTGAGGGAACTAAGATCCCACATGCTTTGAGGTGTGGCCAGAAAAAAGTTATTGAGGGGATTTCAGTCTTGCCAGAAAAGTACTGTCCAGAATGAGATCCAAATTTATACAGCTTTCACCCAGACAGTACAGAATCCGCCTGCAATGTGGGAGACCTCGGTTTGATCCCTCACTTGGGAAGATCCCCTGGAGAAGGGAACAGCTACCTACTCAGCAGTAATCTGGCCTGGAGAACTCCATGGACAGAGGAGCTTGGTGGGCTATAGTCTATGGGGTCGCAAAGAATCAGACATGACTCAGTGACTTTCACTTCTTCACCCAGATGAACCTCCCCAGTCCATGTAGTCTGGGGCAGCTAGAAAAAGAACAGAAAGTTGCTTGAGATGCCAGGAAGTAGAGTAGAGTATGAAGCTGCCAGAAGGGGGGAAAAAATAAAACCCAGAAAATTTCCATAAAGAAGGGAGCCTCAGAAGGAGTAGCCACTAACAGGCACATAAAATTCTCCCAAATCCTTAACATGTACTCCTCAACAGCAATGTACAGGGTAAACTCCAAGGAGCTCAATGAAAGAGAACAGCTGTATGGTTTAAAGACGTGAGCAGAAATCTCAGCTGCTGGTCACAGTACTGGAGGCAGAGTTCAGAGTTGGAGATATATCAAGGAAGACTCTGAAAACACCTCAGGCTATTTATTACCCCAGAATAGTCATACCTTTGGAGTAAGGACTAGTGCTCTAGGAAAAAGGGATCTGCCTGAGGACTAAAAGTAAAACTGAAATAGATGTTCCCTAGCCAATTATAAGATCTAGCCTCCACAAAATCAAAGTGATCAGCCAGTTATTTAGCTGACTGCTAGCAGAAAAATCAACACTCTTCAGGGGAATATAACATAATCCAGAGTCTCTATATCATGTTATTTATAAAATTCAGTATCCACTATAGATTTCCTAGACATGTAAAGAAACATAAAAATATGACCCGTATTCAAGAGGGAAGGCAGGCAATAGAAATAGACTTAGATAACCTAGGTACTGGAAAGAGCAAAAAAGAACTTTAAAGTAGCTATTATAAATAAGTTCAAGTACTTAAAGATAATGGTGGTAATGACTGATAACAGATGAAGATCATCAGAAGAGAAAAGAAAACTATCAAAAAAGGTTTTTGAACTGAAAAATACAGTACTTGAAACACTGGACTGGACAGACTTGGCAGATGGGAGATGATAAAGGGTTTAGCAAATATGAAAACAGATCAATAAAGATTAAAGACAAAGAAATAGATCTTCAGTGACCAGTGAGAACAATATTAAATGGTCTTAAAAGAGATGTAATTGGAGTTCAAGAAAGTGAGAACATTTTTTTCCCCTTTAACAGAGAAGGATTTTTACCTCCCGTCAACACATTCTTAAAAACTGTATTATTTTAAACCCAATTAGAGATTCTGATGGTGGTGGTTTAGTCGCTAAGTTGTGTCTGACTCTCGCGACTCTGAGGACTATAGCCTGCCAGTCTCCTCTGTCCATGGGATTTCCCAGGCAAGAATGCTGGAGTGCCATTTCTTTCTCCAGGGGATCTTCTCGACCCAGCAAAAGAACCCACGTCTCCTGCATTGGCAGGCAGATTCTTTTACTACTGAGCCACCAGGGAAGCCCCAGAAATTCTGATATTCTACCCTAAATACTTATGTGCTCCTCTAAGAAAATAAGATGATTTTCCTGCACAGTCATTGTAACACTGTCAAACAAGAAAAAACAGAAAGAATGAAGCAAAAAAAAAAAAAGAAGAAGAAGAAGAAATAATGGCCAAAGCATCTTCAAATTTGTTAACAACACCAACAATATACAAATGTCAAGATCCAAGAAGCTCAGTAAATTCCAAATAGGATAAATACAAAGAAAGCCACATCCAGGCACACAGTCAAACTGCTGAAAACTAAAAATAAACAGAAAATCTTGAAAGCAACCAGAGAGAAAATATGCAGGGGGAAAGGTTTGCTAACTATGGCTAACTTCTTTTCTAAACACCTACAAAGAGTGTGTGCAAGCATGTGCATTAGAAAAATAAGGACAGACTTCCCTGGTGGTGCAGTGGCTAAGACTCTATGCTCCCAATGCAGTGGGCCTGAATCTGATCCCTGGTCGGGGAACTAGACCCCACATGCCACAACTAAAGAGTGTGCATGCCTCAGCTAAGACCCAGCACTGCCAAATACATAAGTAATAAAAAATAAAATATTAGAAAAGATATGGATGGAGACCTATAGATTGAAAGAGACTCAAGAAACACGTCAACTGTTTGCAACGAACAGATCCTTGCTTAGATTGTGATGCACACCCAACTGTAAAAACATTTATGTGATAGCTGGAAAAATGTGACATTAAGAAAATAGCTGATGAGACTGAGGAACTGTTAGTTTTCAGGTGATATGATGGCTTAGTGGTTATGATTTTATAAGGGAATTAAAGTGCTTAATCAACCTTGCAAGGGTATAGGTTGAGATGACAAGTCTTAACTTCCTCACTTTAACCTCAATGCACACAAAAGCTTGTAGGACACTGATTAGCCCAGGAGTTAATTTTAATGGCTGAAATTATTAGTATGACAGAAATGATCTGCAATCATCTGGAGATGAGGCAAATTTTTCTTTTCATAGCTAATATGGATCTCAATTCTGCACCCACAAAAATGAATCTCTCTTGTGTCCATGTCACAGAATATGATCACTGTAAGCAATATTTAAGACAGTTGCATTTTGAAGTTTCATATATTTTCTTCTAAATGCCATTTATAGAATGTCTCCCTTTCCTTAAAAGCTTATTAAGGTTTAAAAATACTTAAGGATGATGAAGACCATGTACTGAGAAATCCTATTTCCTGAATCCATTTCCTGTCTTACAAGTTTCAAAACGGACACAGGCGTTGGCCAGCAGCCTGGTTACCTGCAGGTTTTCTTTGATGTCCTGGGCGTCAAGGCTCAGTGAATGGGTGTGCACTTGGGGCAAGCCTTAGGAAGTCTGGGAGGACTATGAGAGGAAGAACTTTTCATGCCAAGGGTAAAAGAGGAACTGATGTAATGTCCTGGAGAGATTTCACTCTCTGTTCCTGCCCAGATTTTGGGAACAATGAGGGAGGGAGACAGTGCTCTGGCTTATCCAACTCTGATGTTACTTTTGACTCAGGATCTGGGCAGAAACAGGACTTGGATGGGCTTGATTTATTTATTTCTCTGCAGATACCACTGAAAGAGGAAGTACTTGATGAAGTTGATAACATTAACTGTGGAGAACTGGAACAGAGGGTATTTAATTTCAGGCTCCTGGTGGTCTGGGTACAACCACTGTCAAGGCTGAAAGGTCTGCAATGAGCCCTTCCAAGCTTTGTTTCAGTTTGGAAAAAGCACGCGCCCACGTATGGAGAGGGCTCTGATGTTGCTACCCTGCTGCCTCTGTTATTATAAGTTGGCAGCAGGGTATGGAAACTTATGAGACCAGAGCCGCCAGGCAGAGAAGCTCCGGACACAGGAAATGCACTAAGCGGACAGTGGGTGCATTAAATCCCCTAGATGTAGGAGTCTTCTGTCTAAAACAAGAAGATGTTTTTTTGGTCTGGCCTTGATGTCTGGGCTTGTTCTTGGTGCACTGCCCAGCTGAAAAACTGGGAAATTATCCACATTGCCCTTGGTCTGAAGGTCTTGATATGGTAGGGAAACATACAAGGAAGAGAGAGGAAAGGCCACATACTTGGGATGTGGTCACTTGGGATTTAGAAAGGGAGTGGGGTGCAGTGGGGCTAGGGAATGTAGCTGGGACTGGTAGGGGACCTCCTGGTGGAAAGTACTTTCTGACCCCAAACCTTTCTCCTTGTAGACCTCTTCAAGACACAAATAACCCCTTCTTCTCACTATAAACAGCCTCCAAAAAGGTAGGACTTTAAATGTGATGGTCACAAAAAGAGGTCTGATTTCTTTTTGCCTCTTTCCTTTTATTTATTAGTAAAGTTTGTCTACTTAAAATTCATCAAAATTCAACCTCATTTAATCACACTGGGCTTCCTTGGTGGCTCAGATGGTAAAGAATCTGCCTGCAGTGCAGGAGACCCAGGTTCGATCCCTGGGTTGAGAAGATCCTCTGGAGAAGGAAATGCCTACCCACTCCAGTATTCTTGCCTGGAGAATTGCACGGACAGTCCATGTAGTCCCAAAGAGTCCGATGTGACTGACTGACTAACACTTTCCACTTATTCACATTATGTAATGAATAGCTAGTAGACCTTAAAAACAAAGCAAAACTGCCTTTGGTTAAACTCTTGGTTTTTGACTAGGAAATTTCCAGGGTAGAGCAGAGGCTAAGGTCAAGTTTATGTCTCCCGCACCAGGATCACATTTCCCTGTCGTGTTATCCCTAAGGCTATGGATGATAACAAGAACCATTGGTCAGGGAGATACAGATCAACAGGCCCAGCAGGTAAGTCTCACTCATCATCCTGAGTACACTGGGATCCCGATTTTTTTCTCCCTGAAAACACCATTTCCTAGCCGTTTTGTCAAAGAGTAGCAGAAACTACGTGTACTATAAAGACCTACACAAAAATTAAAGACTCTAGGTCTTGAGATGGAACTGAAAGTAGATTTCATACATAGACTCAGGTTCTGTCACTTCTCTTAAGAGTTGATTTGTGCTCCCCCACCCCTAAATTCAGGTGTTGAAGTCATCACCCCCTAGGACTCCAGAAAGAGATCTTATTTGGGAAAAGGGTCATTGCAGATGTATTTAGGTAAGAGAAAGTCCTACTGGAGTAGGGGGCCTCTATTCTGACATGACTGCTGCCCCGCTGAATGGGGGAGGCTGGACACAGGCAGGCACAGGTCGCACGACTGGAGGGTATGCTTTGTCACAGTCCTTACAATACGAGCTCAAGCAAAGACCTTTTGGCGATGCCAACCATATGTGTGGTCATCTTTCAGATGCACAGTATATGAAGAGTAAGGAAACGTGGTCCTGCCTCTCAAGGGTATCATAGTCTCATGGAGAAGGTGGACACGGCGAAACAACAAGAGCCTACAGGTGCGGAATCCAGAGTTAAGGGACACGGGAGGTAAGCCACGCAAGGCCCATAAGCCAAGGATCTCCAAAAATTGCTGGCAAACCACCAGATGCTGGGAGAGACATAGCACAGATAACCCCCAGCTTCAGAAGGAACCCATCCTTCTAAGACCTTGCTCTTGGACTTCCGGCCTCTAGAACTATGAGGCAACGCACTTCAGTTGTTCAAGCCACCCAGTGTGCGGCAGCCCTAGAAACTACCCCAGCTATCGCCTTTCCAAGTCGTTCAGCTAAGACTTCCCACCGACTCTGTGCCTGCCCATTTCAGTGTTCCCATCTCACTCCCCTGTCACAATCAGTGGTCACTGAATTCCCTGTAGGCCCCGAGAAGAAAACTGCCCTAGCTTGGAGTGTAGGATTCACACAGGTCCGAGGTCAAACACAGTAAATCCTCTGGAAGCGTCTAGAATTTTATAATCACTGGGTGAAAGAGGTTGAAAGAAACTAAACATGGGAATTCCCTGGCTGTGTAGTGGTTAGGACTCTGTACTCCCACTGCTGAGGGCTCAGGTTTGATCCCTGGCTGGGGAACTAAGATCACACAAGCTGTGTGGTGCGGCCAAAAACTAAAAAAGAAACAGAACTGGGGATGTGTAAGGTTCTGAGGCTTAATCTTCATCACTGTATGCAGGACGGCCTCCAAAGGGCCACCCCTTTTGGTAGTTCGGTGCAGACAGTGTAGGCAAGTTCACATAGCCACAGAGGAGGCTTTGTGCTCCTGGCTGGACACTGGTTCTGCTCTTCGAAGGGGGTGCAGAGGAATTTCCCTCAGTCTCAAGAAAGCCCCACAAGAGAAGTGAATTGGAGAAATCCAGGGATCAGGCTGCAGACGAGCCAAGTGGCCATTTGGAGGTAAACACTGTGAGCCATTTACAGGGAGGGAGGAAGGCCACATGAGGGTCAGAGGGGAAAGAGCAAGATGACGTCATCAGAGGACTTCCTTCTCCAGAGGTGAACCCAGTTCCCTGCTAGCCCCCTTGTGTGCACGCCTGCTAAGTTGCTTCAGTCGTGTCCGACTCTTTGTGACCGCATGGACTATAGCCCACCAGGCTCCTCTGTCCATGGGATTCTCCAGGCAAGAACACTGGAGTGGACTGCCATGCCCTCCTCCTGAGGATTTTCCCAACTCAGGGACTGAACCCGTGTCTCTTACCTCTCCTGCCTTAGCAGGCAGTTTCTTTACCACTAGCACCAACTGGGAAGCCCTCTGAGCCCTTATCTCAAAGAAATCAGGTGGCATTTCCCAAGAGGTGAGAGGAAGCACTGATGTTGAAGCTGAGTCTCCAGTACTTTGGCCACCTGATGGGACGAGCTGACTCATTGGAAAAGACCCTGATGCTGGGAAAGATTGAAGGCAGGAGGAGAAGGGGATGACAGAGGATGAGATGGCTGGATGGCATCACTGACTCAATGCACATGAGTTTGAGTAAACTCCGGGAGTTGGTGATGGACAGGGAGGCCTGGCGTGCTACGGTCCATGGGGTCTCAAAGAGTCGGACACGACTGAGCGACTGAACTGAACTGAAGAGGAAATCTCTTGAACACTTCCTGGTTATCTAGGGAGAATTATTCCTGTATATAGGGATCCATACACAGGATCTGTGTATAAGGATCTCTGGACCCTAAAATGCTTAGTTCAATACAGCAAGTTAGCCTCTGGATTAAGGACAGCCTCCACACCCCTGGAGGACAGAGGAGGCAGGGAAGGGGCATGGGTCCCCCTCAGCAGGAGGCTGATGATACAGATGGATGAAAAGCAGTTCCATGCACCACCCAGGGTCTCCACAAGGTCTCATCGCAGCCTCATTCTGCATCAGGGACCAGGCCAGGGGTGAAAGGTCATGCTGCCCTGGGCCACTGACACCTAAGAGGCAAAGCAGGAAGAGGCGGCCCTGGAGAGAAAAGCTGGGTAAGGAGAGAAGAATGAGGCTTAGTGCAGAGGAAAGTGTAAACTGGCGCTTGGGTGCTCCAACACCGGGGACAACAGAAAGTCCTGGTGGGACCTTGTTACTTCTGCTGGACTCCACAGTCACAGGGATGAAACGGTGATGGTGACTGTCAGAGCTGAGAGGGGGAGGAGACGGACAGATTAATGGAAAGATTCCAAAGGTTCGTGGGGAACCTATCATGTGTGAGGTACACAAAGAGTAGGCATGGCTTATTTTCAAACCAGCCTGTGTTCTCCACTAAGGCTGGCACTTTAAATGTCTTTCCCCATACAAGTCCTGCTATAGGTGGCACCTGGTTAACCCAGGAGGAAGTCCCAGGATAACAGTGTGGGCAGGGAACAGGCCTTTCCTATATCTGGATGCAGAAATTTGGTGTTTGCACAAAGTACATGCTGTTGCAATAAAGGGAATGGTTAATAAAACTGGAATCGGAATAGCATAGGAAACTGTAATCAATATTTTGTGATAACCTATAAGGGAAAAGAATCAGAAAAAATATATATATATAGATGTATCTATGTCTGTCTGTCTGTCTGTCTATGGGAGATTTTTGTCCTGTTATGTCCATTTATCCTGGGCTAGTCAATGATCCAAATGGGTTAATTCAGTCCAATTTAGTATGAGTTTTTAACATCATTAACTGAAGACATACATGAGGGTCTCAAAAGTTACCTCTGACTCTTTTTGGTTTACATATGACAGCTTCAAGTATAGATGGTCCCAGACATATGATGGAGTGACTTAGCAATTTTTTGACTTTACAATGGTGGGACAGTGATACGCATTTGGTGGAAATGACACTTTAAAGTTTTGAATTTCAGTCTTTTTCTGGGGCTAGTGATGTACAGGAGAACACTCCTGTGGTACTGGGTGGCGGCAGTGAGAACAGCTCTCAGTCAGCCTCGTGATCACGAGGGTAAATATCTGATACCACCCTGTACCCAGATGACCATTCTGTTTTTCACTTGCAATACAGTGTTCAATAAATTACATGAGATAGTCGACACTTTATTACCGTCATTAAATCTTTTGGCTGCACTGCATGGCATGTGTAATCTTAGTTCCCTGAGCAGGGATTGAACCCATGGTCTCTGCATTAGAAGAACAGAGTCCTAACCACTGGACTACCAGGGAGGTCCCAACACTTTATTATCAGATAGACTTTCCATTAGATGATTTTGCCCAACTCCAGGCTAATGTAAGTGTTCCCAGCACGTTTAAGATAGTCTAGGCTAAGCTATGCTGTTTGACAGGCTAGGAGTAGTAAATGCATTTTCACCTTAGGATATTTTCAGCTTGAAGATGCATTTATCAGGCTGTATCCCCATCGTAAGTCTGGGAAGATCTATATTACGAAACATGAGCATTATAAGCAGGAGTGCTGGGACCTGCCAGTCTTTTGTATCCTATTCAGAGAATCTGTCTTGGCATCCTAATCTCCATAATTTTTCTACTCATTGTTTAATCATTTGTGCTATTTTCAGGGTACTTGCAAACACAAAAAAACCTAATAAAAACGTTATTCTGGTCAGCTCATTGATGCTGCGGTGAAATTAACACAGGTGCTGGAACCAAGCGGGCCTGGGGTTAAGTCTAGCTTTGCCACTTGGCAGCTATGTGATTTGGAGGCAGGCTACTTTATCACTGGTAGCCTCGACTGTCTCATCTATAAAGTGGAAATAATATTACCCTCTTCACAGGGTGGTTGTGAGGATTGAATGATTTAAACATGGAAAAGCTTACATGCTTAAAAGGGCCTGGCATACAAAGAGAACCCAATAAACGTTAACTATTATTTTGGGATTTTGAAGTAGATTCATATATCTCATCTCCTTTAACTATCTCATTAAAATTGTAGGAGAATTCCTTCCTCCATAGAAGTCTTTGGGCCGCTGGATTTGATGGGTGAGGTCTGGGGGGAGGGAAGTGGGATAATGTTTTCCTCAGTAAAACAAGTATGTAAATAAAACTTCTGTGGTCTATCCCAGAATAAAAGCCACCCTACACAACGAAATGATTTCTCTTTATTATCTGAGCCATGACCATGGGCTCGCTGGAAGGAGAACTGAGAACGACAGCACATTGACACCTAAAATTTCCTGTCCTCACTTCCAGTTTCCATATTCACCTGGTGGCGAGGAGCTGCCCCAGAGCAGAATTTTCACCTTAAAGCCGTTTTGACTGCTGCAGAAAGCAATGATGGCATAGCAGGCGAGAGCAGTTTCAAATTCAAGGGATGAAAAATCACCTCCCAGTCTCTCAGATGGGAGCACAGGAGAGGGTGGGACTGAAGGGTTGACATTATAGGAGGGTCCCCCAAAGAGGTCGTGAGATGGGAATATTTGAGAAACATGGATCCTATTCTTTCTCCCCGGAAGCTTGTGCATGTCCAGTCCAACATGGGTGGCTCTGAAGAGCTGGCCTCATTCAGAGACCAGCCCGGATCAGAAGCATATTTTAATTGCTCAATGAGCTTTTAGGGAATCACTCATTCAAGCAGTTCTAATACCAAAGGACCAGTGGCAATCCAATGTATACTGGGAAAAGCTTATCTCCTTAAATATTCCATTAGAGCCCAAAGTCACTGCTTTCAGGACCCAAAGAATCAAAAGAAGTTAATAACTGTGTGTAACAAAATAAATGTATTTTATAAGCATTTGTAGGGGCTTCCCTGGTAGCTCAGTCAGTAAAGAATCTGCCTGCAGAGCAGGAGACCCAGGTTTGATCCCCTGGGTTGGGAAGATCCCTTGGAGAAGGAAATGGCAACCCACTCCAGTACTCTTGCTTGCAAAATCCTAGGGACAGAGGAGCCTTTCGGGCTACAGTCCATGATATCACAAGAGTTGGACACAACTTAGCAACTAAACCACCTCCACCATTTGTGGGTCTGAAGTTTCTAAAGATGTTGTGCCTCCAGGTTTTGGTGAAATATGTGATCTCTTGCCTGCAGGAGTTACTGTTTAGTCACCTCAGTTGTGTTCCACTCTCATGATCCCATAGACTGTAGCCTGGCAGGCTCCTCTGTCTACAGGATTCTCCAGGCAAGAACACTGGAGTGGGTTGCCATTTCCTCCTCCAGGGGATCTTCCCGACCTAAGGATTGAACTCACATCTCCTGCATTGGCAGGCAAGTTCTTTACCTGTGAGCCGCCAGGGAAGCCCCACATAGCTATTTAACTTACACCTAACTCATCTCATGCAGATAAAATGGGTCACCAACTAAAGAAAAGCAATCTATTTAAAATGAGGTTTTCACCCTGAAACAAGTGAATGATGCTACTCTTGGTTTGACTACTAAGAGGGGTAATATTATCAAAAGTTCTTGATAAGATGAGATAAACGAGAATTGATGCTCAACATTTCTGAGCATCACCAGACAGGACAGTGTTGTGTTTTTCTGATTTTTAGTCGCCCACGACTCTGAAGGTAGAGAATGTGTCTTATTCATCTTTGTATTACCCAGGGAGACTCAGTCCTTAGGACTTGAGAGTTCTAAGATATGAGACCATTTGGTTGAATTTCCTGTCTTATAACTGGGGTGACTAAGGGAGAGAGAAATGAGAGACTGAGCCCTTAAGACTGCTACAGCAGAAGAGAGGATTAGAACCTGGTTTCCCGATGGCCAGGTCCCATTCTTTAAAACATTATTTCTAAGCTGACCATGTGTCTAGAACCCCATTTCACTGGCGTAAGTGTCTGGGTATGGATGAAAAGTTATATAGTTATCTCAGGTATATAATAGTGCCTTCCCCACCCCTTCCATAATTATGTAAGGGCGAAAATGTTAGTCCCTCAGTCATGCCTGACTCATTGAGACCCCTATGAACCATAGCCCACCAGGCTCCTCTGTCTATGGGATTCTCCAGGCAAGAATACTGGAGTCAATTCCCTTCTCCAGGGGATCGTCCCAAACCAGGGATTGAACCTGGATCTCCCACACAGCAGGCAGATTCTTTACCATCTGAGCCACCAGGGAAGCTCAGTAACTAAGTAAGGGCGGAGAGGAATGCTGGTTCTCCTAGACGAAGGTGGTAATTTGAGTACTGCTTAGGCCCAAGTTATGACACAGCTGTAGAATAGTGTACATTGCAGAGATAATGAATGTTGACAAAATGAAGGATCTGAATTCATAGGTCACCCTTCTTTCCCATCAGAGCCTCTGAGCTAACAGTGACCTCCTGGCTTGGCACTGCCATGCGGATGCTAGTACAGAATGCAAGACTGCAGTGTAATGTACTCACATGGGGAATCTGCAAGGAACTGTTGCTGGGATAAACAAGATATGCTTGTCCTGTGATATAAACTCCCACTGTGAAATCATGAATGTCTGAATTGGTCAAGTCGATGGCAGTGATGAGGTGAAGACATAGGGGGAGGTGGAGTGGAGGAGTGAATGAAGCTTTGTGTTTCCATGTCACTTTGCCTGCCTCACGGTGCCAGCCTGTTGAGGGGCTGAGTCGACTGTCTCTGGAGTGTCCTGTTCTTTCATTTTCAGCTCTGTGTCAAGTCAACAGCAGCACACTTTTACATTGTTCTGTATCCCCAGTTGTGTAACACAAATCATTGGGGATGTAATATTGGATGCTTATAATTTCACTTTACAAACTTTCTCCCCCCAAGATCAGATTTTTTTATATGTTAACAAATGCCCATATTAATGTGTTACCAGGTTTCCCCAGTGGCTCAGACAGTAAAGTGTCTGCCTGCAATGTGGAAGACCCGGGTTTGATGCCTGGGTCAGGAAGATCCCCTGGAAAAGGAAATGGCAACCACTCCAGTACTCTTGCCTGGAATATTCCATGGACAGAGAAGCCTTGTAGACTACAGTCCATGGGGTTGCAAAGAGTCGGACACAACTGAGTGACTTCACTTCATTCTTGATAGAAGGGCTTCCCTGGTGGCTCAGATGGTAAAGAATCTGCCTGCAATGTGGGAGACTCAGGTTCGACCCCTGGTTGGGAAGATCTGGAGAAGGGAATGGCAGCCCACTCCAGCAGTCTTGCCTGGAATATTCTCTAGAGAGGAGCCTAGGGGGCTACACTCCATGGGGTCGCATTGAGTCAGACACAACTGAGCAACTAACAGTTTTTCTTTCATTCTTGATATAACAGTATTGATCCTAGGGCCAACTCATGTTAAGCTGGATATACTTTCTTTTTGATGAAAAATAAAGGAAAGGTGGTTTGAGGTAGGGACCTTATACACATCCATTCACCTCTCCAGTTGGTCCCTTTTTGTCACCAAATCCACCCATATATCTGGAGTTCTGGGGGCTGGCAGGCTCCTGATATCACCTTCTGCCTGGTAGAGCTCTTCTCATGTGATTCCGTCGGACAGACACCTATGCTCCTTTCTGTGTGTCCACCTGCTTATGTGAGAGCAGGTGAAGGAGCAGGGCAGGTAGCACGATCGAGAATCCTGGCCAACAGCTTGAAGGAATGTCTCTGAGAAGGGGCTACTTTTAAGGGCAGGTCTGAAGCAGAGCTATCTGGTCCCCAGGGCGAGTGATCAGGCCTTGACCTTGGCCTCCTTAGCTCCATCCTTTTACCTACTGAGCTCACTACTGCCAACAGCACAGCACTTGAGGGCATAGCTCACTAGGGTGTTTTTGGTAGTGCGTCTGTATTTTCTTGGTGGGGGACGGGCTCGGAGAGGGGCTGGCGCTCCCTACTGAGTGGCTCCTGCCAATGAGAACAACAGACACACCCGCTCAGGAGTCAGATCAAGCTGAGGGGAGGAGGGAGTTGTCCTGAGGCGAGGCCATTGGCCACCAATCACAGCTAAGGATAAAAAGGGGAAGACAAATTCCAAATAGGAGTTTTCCTTTAAATAAATCATGAGAAAAAGAGAGAGAAAACAGACAAAAGGACAAAGAGAAAACAAATAAAAGACAACCCTCACCTCCAACTGGATTTCCCAGGTGGCACTAAAAAGAACCTGCCTGCAATGCAGGAGGCATAAGAGACGTGGGTTTGATCCCTGGGTTGGGAAGATCCCCTGGAAAAGGGAATGGCAACTGACTCCAGTATTCTTGCCTGGAGAATCCCCATGGACAGAGGAGCCTGGTGAGCCATAGTCCATGGGGTCGCAAAGAATTGGTCACAACTGAAGTGACTTAGCACACATGCACGCACCACCCCCAACAAGCCATCACACACATTTTGTATCTGAAGACGCAGCCTACATACTCTGCTTCTTGCCCTAATATTAAGCTTCAGTAAACTCACCTCCTGCTCTCTGGAGTAGCTATTGGCTACTATGCAAATGTATAGGGCAGGAAGGGTAAAAAAGCAAGAGAAACCAAACTGGGGCTGAGAGGCAGCAGCTAAATTCGGCAAAGGTAATGCTGGGGGAAGACGGGCTGAGGCACAGGCAGGGAGCCTGTAAGAAGCACAGGGAGCCTGTAAGAAGCCCCCATCATGGAGGCGAGGGGACCTGCTGTGAAACGCTTGGCACACGAAAGAGATGCAGGTCAGGTCGCTTGGAGCCAGGCTCTGTTTTGTGAAGTGTTAATTAAGAAAACACATAACTTCTCATTTTTTAATTTACCAACAATGAAACAAAAATAGCGCTGCTCTGGGGGATGCTCCATCAGTTTAAGGAAATGCCTCTAGCAAAACAAACAAACAAAAAACACAGGGTTTTAGACCCCTCATAATCTGGTCTGAAGGATACATTTAAAATTACTTTGGTTCCCAATTCAGGCAGAAAGATGTGGAGGAAATGCTCCCAGGAGGCCTGATACACTGCAGTTCAACAGAGCGGGGAGCAGAGGAAGATTTTTTACACCCATTTCTGTCCCCAAACACCTGCTGTGGAACTCTGTCTGGGGCCACAATTCAATTCTGGTCTTTTGTTCTGTTTTCTACCAGTAATTTGATAAGAACCATGCAAACTGGCCAGAGCAGAGCGGAGCCTGGAACGTCTGGACGAAGTCCTCCCACGGAACAGGCGGCAAGGCGCTGCCTCCGGAGCACGAGGACGAGACCCCCACCCCGGACCCCCACCGAGTTCACAGGCTTTGGGTCTCTTTTCCTCCCCCAGCATATGTGACCCTCTGCTCAAAATCTTCAATGACTCCCCATTACTTTGCTCCACAGCCCAGAAATCAAAGTCCTCCACGTCCTGCTTCTAATCTTACCTCCTTGGACTGGTTCTACAGCAGCGAAATGTGGATCACTGCTGAGACAGGGGGATGGCTCACAGGGCTCTAGTTCGTTTATTCTCCCTATTTGGGGTCTGTTTGCAATCTTTCTTCATCACAGGTAGGGGGAAAAGAAAGATAAGCTCTGTAACCCCAGTCACGCGATTGCTCAGGGCACTGCCGTCGGCTCCCCTTCCACCGTCTCTTTAGGCGCCTGTTACAGCTATTCTTTGTTATTGACATGCGTATCTATCCTCATCTCCTCCCCGAGACTGGGAGTTGCAGAGAACCAAAGAGACATCTTATTCACCTTGGCATTTCCCCTAGGGTCTCAAACACAGTCAGTACTCAATAAATGTTGGTCAAATGAAAAACGAATCACGTGAATAAGAACAGAGAGACGGCGGAAGCTCTGGGGTTGGGCTACATCTTGGACGAGAGAGACGCCTCCCGGGTACCTTCTTCATGGTTCTGGTGAAGGATGACTTCCTGCTGCGTGTGTATCGAGTTCCCGGGGTGGAAGAATGGTGAGAAAAGAATCCGAGGTTTTCTCTGCTTCAGAATATGCTGAAGGAGTTCATAGAGCACATCGCCTGGAGAGAAAAAGGAGAGAGAAATGGAAATAGGAATGCTCTGTTCAACAACTATTTGCTGAGCTCCGACTCGGCGCCTGGCACCGTCCTAAAGATACAATGGTGAGGAAGGCAGGTCTGTCCGTGGGGAGCTTAGAGGGGATAGGGTGCGGCACTGGAACTCAGAAGGTCAAAGCCATGTGGGAATTTCTAAAAACTTTTCTGATTATGAAAGTCATATCCAAAAATGGAATAGGAAGGTAGAAAGAAAACAAAAGTCATCCTATTCTAAGAAACAAGCCCTGTTAATACTATATACAGTATGTTTTTGCTGAAGAATGGATGCTTTCAAACTGTGGTGCTGGAGAAGACTCGAGAGTCCCTTAGACAGCAAGGAGATCAAACCAGTCAATCTTAAAGGAAATCAAACCTGAATATTCACTGGAGGGACTGGTGCTGAAGCTGAAGCTCCAATACTTTGGTGACCTGATGCGAAGAACTGACTCACTGGAAAAGACCCTGATGCTGGGAAAGTTTGAGGGCAGGAGGAGAAGGGGGTGACAGAGGATGAGATGGTTGGATGGCATCACTGACTCAATGGCCATGAGTCTGAGTTTGAGCAAACTCCGGGAGATGGTGAAGAACGGGGAAGCCTGGCATGCTGCAGTTCATGGGGTCACAGATAGTTGGACACAACTGAGCGACTGAACAACAACAATAACAGTATATGATATAGTTATAGAATTAGAATCAAGCTTATCATAGTTGAGTATCTTTTTCCCTCCACATCATTCAACTGCTTTAGTAACTGCAATATAACAGCCTGTTATAGGGATGTACCAGACTTTGTTGGAAACTTAAATTGTCCCAACTTATTGCTATTCCTTTTATTTTAAAAAAAATCCTTTTTTTTAATCTATTTGCATTTCAGATTATTTAAAGAAGATAAAAGTCATTAAGGATGAAAGTTTTAATGTTTCAATGACAACTCATGGATTCTGCATAGAAATCTTCCCAACAGAAAAAAAAAAGTGCCTTTTTCTAATCCACCCCAATCCCAGGCAGGAAAAGAATAAATATGAAAAAAAAATTTACAAGTCCAATCAGAGGTGCTAACTATTAATATTAAAGCATATTCTGGGAAGCTCAAACTTATGCTTCCTTCTAAAAATACACACAGGCACTTCTCCCAGGTTCCACCATCTCTAAAAATCATCTTTGGATGTCAGCCTCTCACAGAGAATGGTAGGGGCTGGTTTGAACCGGGGGCCTTCTGTGCTGATATATTTTGTATTTGAAGTGTCCACTGAGTAGTTAATTAGCAAAAAAAAAAAAAAAAGGAAAGAAAGAGCTGTCCTGGTCTTGTCCCTCCCCTTTGACTTAGCTCCAAGCTCAAAGACGCAGGTGGGTGCCTCAACACCCCTTCGACGTGGGTGATTAATCTTAAAAATACCGCAGGCTTTTCTGACTGTCCCCCTACGCCCTTCCATACACAGATACGCAGTCAACAATTGTACCAAACAATGGGCTTTTTGTCTCTAATTTTAGCAGATACTTTAATTAACAACTTAATTTAACTGCATATTTTGGGCTATGGCTAAATTTTTTTTCTTTCCCTTCAACTCAGCCTGAACCTGAGAAACACTCCAAATGAATTCCTTTGTTTCTGCAAACTTCTGCACCTTTTCTATCTGTACCAAATAAAGTTCCATGATACCCTGTTCTAAGTGATTCCTGAGATGCCTTTGGGGTTCGCTTTTGTTTCTTCCTCTATCTTTGAATTTTGGTCGTATTATTAATATAACTTACTGCCACTATTAGGGAATGGCAACCCACTTCAATATTCTTGCCTGGAGAATCCCATGGACAGAGGAGCCTGGTGGGCTACAGTCCAAGGGGTCAAGACGAGTCTGAACAACTGAACATCTAACACTTCTGCTTCCACTACTTATGACTGTGATCAAACAGCAAAAAGCCTTTAAGAACTGAAGACCTTATGTCATTGAGTCTTTCCTTTCATTGACACCGGCGAGGAGCCGCAGCGTTGTTCTGAACCAGACTTGAGAACGATGTGTGTATAAGGGAGAGTGATGACACACAACTGCGTGCGGCTGGGAAAGGCTCTGGAGCTCATCTAATTCAGACCCAGTAGTCATGGTGATGCTGTCGCTGACGAGATGAGGATACAGAGCCTGAAATACCGTCCTATTTTAATGATTCATATTTTAATCGCTCACAAAAATAAGTCCCTAATCAACACTTTGTTTCTTGGGGTTTAGCGTAACTATCTTCCTGAACTTTTCCCATTTACACGGCCTCGCATAGCTGGTGTTCCATCCTGTGGGTTTGAGCAAAGCTTTATTTCGGTAGTAGCCCAAGAGAAAACGAAAACCCTGAGAAGAAAACAAAAGTGTTCCAGATGATTACTAAGAAAAATGGGCAGTAATTAATGTGCCCGATTAGAAAGGGGAGGCCAGGAAATGCAGATTCAGTGTGTGTGAGGGTGGCTGGCTGGTATGTGGGGAGGGCCCTGGGGCCTGGGCTGCGGGATGAGCCTTTCTGCACCAGGTGACCTTGAGCAGGTCCCTGAACTTTCTGCAAAATGCAAACGTCCCCCTCAGAGGAGGATGTCGAGCAGCAGGGTCTGGGTGCACGTGACACCTGGCCCCTCCATGGAGGTCACTCCAAGGGCTCTGAGTGGGTAGCGGGCATCACTTTCTTTTCTATTTCTCTGTGGGTACAGAGAAAGCAAGTCAACAAAACAGATGTCCTTTAAGTTCTCTAGGCATCAGTTCCTCATCTGTAAAACAGCAGTATTAGCAGCATCTAGACTTTCCCGATAGCTCAGCTGGTAAAGAATCCACCTCCAATGCAGGAGACCCTGGTTCAATTCCTGGGTTGGAAAGATCCCCTGGAGAAGGGATAGGCTACCCACTCCAGTATTCTTGGGCTTCCCTGGTGGCTCAGACAGTAAAGAATCCACCTGCAATGCAGGAGACCTGGGTTCGATTCCTGGGTTGGGACGATCCCTTAGAGAAGGGAATAGCAACCCACTCCAATATTCTTGCCTGGAGAATTCCATGGACAGAGGAGCCTGGGGGGGCTACAGTCCATGGGGCCACAAAGAGTCAGACACAACTGAGAGACTAAGCACAACACAGCACAGTAGCATCTTCCTCCCAGGAGGGCTTCCCAGGTGGCTCAGTGGTAAAAAACCTGCCTGCCGATACAGGAGATGTGGGTTTGAGCCCTGGGTTGGGAAGATCCCCTGGAGAAGGAAATTGCAACCCAATCCAGTGATCTTGCCTGACAAATCCCACGGACAGAGGAGCCTAGCAGGCTCCTGGGGTCACAAAGAGTTGGACACGACTGAGCAGCTAAACAACAACGATAACAAAAACCACCTTTCAGGAAGCCTATGAGGACCCAATGAGGTAATCATGTAATACACTCATCACAGCATCTGACAAGCAGTGAGAACCCAGCAAACACCAGCTGCTGTGTGACCGCCACTACCTCCACTATTATTACATATATTACTAAAGTGGTTTAGGACAGACCTGTGGACCCTGAGGGAGAACAAAGCAGGAGCGTCTGGGTCATGGTCATGGTTATGTTTCTAGGAGAAAAGTCAAGGCGACTGAGGCCATTCCCCATCTTGGTCTCTCTGGACGCCTCACCCTGGCTTGTTGGGCTAAGTGGGGCCGACCTGTGCTCTGCCCTGTACTTCCCTAGGCCTTTGTGGTGCCTCTCTGCAGCCTTTTATCCCCAAATTGGCAAAGGGAGCCAGGCAGAGAAGGCTCCTTCTGAGTGAGTGGGGGAGAGGAGGTCAGGCAGAGCTCGGCCAGTTCCTTACCTAAATTGCAAGAACTGGTAAGACAGCATTCAGAAGTGACATCTGTGACAGCTTGCTAAAGGGTGGGAGGCTGGGCCCAGGGTCCCAGGTTAGGGAAAAACATAATTTTAAGACGGCAGAGTACTGGACCAGTCCATCCACAGACACGTTTCCTTGGCGACCAGGAGCTCAGTTGGGGAATGTGGCTGGCTTAGCACAAACATCACTACTCTGGGGCAAAACCAATGCACTCTGTGTGCCTGGCAGGAATATTTTGTGCCCGATAATGACCTGGAATCTCAGGATTCTACAAGTTTCTTAGATGCATTCGAACTTGTGTTCAGCAAAAGCCCCCCCTGCCAAGAAGTAGCTTTGGCTGAGTACTTCCATGATGGGCAGCCGGCCATAGCATAAGCAAACCATTTTTGGACCACTCTGGTCGCTAGAAGGTTCTTCTGTTGGGCTGGAAGCTGGCCTCCTCTGTAATCTCATGTACCTCGGTTCCTAGTTTTTGGCTTTTGGAGCAGCACAGCAACTGTGTCCCGTCTGCAACAGCTTCCTAAATAAATAAAGGTGCCCACCCCCAACGCCGATCCTTTTCCATCTTCACTGGCCCGCCGTTCCTCCAGCACCCAGTATGTTTTCTGGCTACATTCTGAAAATCTTCATATACACAGGAGAGGACATCTCAAAAGTGATATTAACAAAAAGATCTCTGGAATAAAGAAGATATTTAAAAAGAAGTTACATTTATTTGCCTGCTGTATAAAGAGCATGAGCCGTAGCGCTATATATCTAACAAAGAGAATGGCCATTGGCCTGAATTCAAGGCACTTGTCCAAGAAACTCTTGGCCTATTCAATCCTTGATAAATCTTCTCTGTCTTCCCAGAAAAGAAATAACTAGTACTAACCCTAAAAGATGCTTCCATTGTACTAAGCAATGAAACCAAGGCTGTTGCTTAAGGGACAACAGCTTTTGTTGGTTTCTCCCTCTGTCTTCAAGCATACACACGTGGTTCACGTCCACATGCACAAGTGGGTCTGCTGTGACGCTAGTGAGTTTCAGGGGCCTTCATTTGCATAGTCCCATGAAAGGAAACCTAGGGGACTTTCCTGCCAGGCTCAGTGGTTAAGGATCCGCCTGCCAATGCAGGCTCATGGGTTTGATCCCTGGTCCAGGAAGAGCCCACATGGCAAGGGGCAACCAAGCCCCTTCCCCACAACTACTGAAGCCCACACGGCCTACGGCCTGTGCTCTGCAACAAGAGCAGCCGCCACAATGAGACGCCTGCCCTCCACAACTAGAGAGTAGCCCCACTTGTCGCAACTAGAGAAGGCCCATGCATAGCAATGGAGAGCCAGCACACCATAAATAAATAAATACATTTTAAAAGAAGAAAAAAAAAGGAAACCTAAAACTGTGTGTCTTCAAATTATAACTTCAGTCCTATAAACCCTAGATATACTCCTAGATACATGCATGCACACACACACACACACACACAGAAACCCACAAACTAAACACATATACAATTTTTTATCAGTGACTTTGATGTTAAAACCTAGGCCTCTACTTTGAGAATCCTAAATTCTCTTGGTTTATTTGCAGTTTGTTTGAAATGAGCAGTAGCGAGAGTGAACAAAACTGCTGCAAGTTGCTTTAGCAATTTTACTAGTGTCTGAAGACCAAGAACATAAAGATGCTGTTTAGAGGGTTAAACTTACCTAAGTTTCTTTACTTTTAGAAGAAAGATCTTGGGCTCTGGAGCTAGGGAGTTCCAGGTTTGAATCCTGGTTCCTCTATTCATCAGGTGCATGTCCTGAGGCAAACTACATTTTCTCTTTGAGCCTCAGTTCAAGGCTTAAATATTCTTTTGTTTCAAATGAGAACAATGCCTAGACTTGGCAGGGCTGTTATGAGGATTAAATGAGATGATGTGAATAAGCCTCAGCCCCATGTCTGCTCTCCTAAGTGCTCAGGAGATGGTACCCCTTGTGACTATGATAATTATTAACTGACGTTGTCTCCAAAAAATCTGGAAACTATTTGCTCTGCTTCAGTACTTTTTGTCTTTCAAGGACACACTTAAGTTTCATAAAGTCACATTCATAAGAATGGAACTTTTTTCCAGCTGACATCATTTCATACACATATTTCTAGTTCACTGTTCCTTTCCCTGTCCTGGTGCACAGTGCATCTTCAACTTCTTCCTATGGGTTTCTTCCCTTTAGTATATAAGCAGCTTCAAATGTTTTCTGTCTTCCACACACACATGCGCACGCACACACACACAAACCCTACTCTGTCCTCATCTTCCCTTCCAGGTGCTGTCCCTGTCTCTCTTCCCATTGCAGCCAAACTTCCCGAGGAGCTGTCCAACTCTGTTATCACTACGCCCCTCTCTGTGCATTCCTCTGGGCCCTCTGGTCTCCACTCCAACTCTCTCCAAAGTGCTCTTTTTATTTTTTCAAATTGAGGTATAGCTGTTTTACAGAGTTGTATTGGTTTCTGCTGCACAATGAAGTGAATCAGCTAATCACTAATCATGGACGTATATCTCCTCCCTATTTGCAGGAATAGAGATGCAGATGTAGGGAAGGGACATGTGGACACGGGGTGGGGGAGGGGATGAACTGGGAGACTGGGACAGATGTGTGCACACTGCCATGTATAACATAGCTGCTGCTGCTGCTCAGTCGCTTCCGTCGTGTCCGACCCTGTGCGACCCCACAGACGGCAGCCCACCAGGCTCCCCCGTCTCTAAGATTCTCCAGGCAAGAACACTGGAGTGGGGTGCCATTTCCTTCTCCAATGCGTGAAAGTGAAAAGTCAAAGTGAAGTCGCTCAGTCATGTCCGACTCCTAGCGACCCCGTGGACTGCAGCCCACCAGGCTCCCCCGTCCCTGGGATTCTCCAGGCAAGAACACTGGAGTGGGGTGCCATGTCCTTCTCCAATGCATGAAAGTGAAAAGTGACAGTGAAGTCGCTCAGTCCTGTCCAACTCCTAGCGACCCAGTGGACTGCAGCCCACCAGGCTCCTCCGTCCATGGGATTTTCCAGGCAGGAGGACTGGAGTGGGGTGCCACTGCCTTCTCCAAAATATTCCTTGAATCACCCGCTTTTCCCTGCAGGATATCTTAGTTTCAGTCACTGCCACTGCATCTACCAACTGCCCTACTCCCACTTCTCAGTTCAGTGTTTCATCAGGCCAGTCTCTGCTTCAGACCTTGAATGGCCTCCACCTGTCTTTAAAATAATATTTAAAGTTCTGAACATGGTCCACAAGGCCTGTATGATCTCCTGAAGGGACTCAATGAATGGCTGTAAAGCTCCGGTGCATTCCTCTATGTTTATATTCTCAATTTTTTAAAGCCAGTTAGTCCCCTACTGGGGGTGGTATGGGCATTTTCAGTTTTCACTGTCATGAACAGAATTACTAAGGGTACCTTTCTTGACTTCCTATTGGATTGCTTCCATGGGATTTTTCTTTTCCTAAAACGGTGTTATCAGTGAAAGGGTATGATTAGTTTCAAAGTTCTTGTTATACACTGCTTATTCTCCAGAAGCATCGGACCAACGCAGTGTGTCATCGACAGGGCTACCCAGAGCCCTTCCCTGTGGGGTTTCACAGCATTTAACTTCTTGAGTTCAGTAGGTTTAAAGCAGAATCTTCACATTATTAAAAACTGGCGTTTTTCAGAGGTGACAACTTACTATGTTCACATCCTCCTATGAAGATTATCAGAAGTAACACATTCTTACATTTGCGAAGTGTTCTCTTTTCTTTTTCTCTCTCTTCTGTTTTTATTCAGAGATTTTGGTTTCCCTCTGACCAGTTACAAAAAAATAACAGCATATATGGTGTGGGAGGGACACTATTCAGATTTGTCAGGAAACTCTTTGCTGCTCTTTTCCGGCTGTGACAGATTCAAAATGATGCCTGAGGCCTCAGCCCCTTCAGTTTCATCATAAATTCAACAGTGAAAACACCAACTCAGACACAGGCCTGGGAGATCCCACTGGTGGTCTAAGAACATTCCCATCGTGGGACCGACTGGCATTCCAGCTCTGCTCTATCTTCGTTTCCAAGCATTCCACTCAATCCATTTTTATAGCCTGATTGAATTACAAATCTTTTAATTTAATACAGAGTGCTTTCTGTGACCATAAAAATAAATTCCTCTTTCACTTAGGAACAAATATTTGAAATTTATTTGATATCTGTCTTGAACACAGAGATCCTGGGGAAAAAAAGGGAGCAGGGTGTGGGAAAATTGGGATATTATATATATATATAATATATCTAACATAAATATTTTATATATATTTAAATATTTACTAATTTATTTGGCTGAGCCAGGTCTTAGCTGCAGCATGCTGGACTTTTACTTGGGGCATGTGAACTCTTAATTAGTGGCAGCATGTGGGATCTAGTTTCTGGCCAAGGATTGAACCTAGGTCCCCTGCGTTGGGAGCATGGAGTCTTAGCCACTGGACCACCAGGGAAGTCTCTGAATATGACATTTAAGAGGAGACCTCACTCAGTTAGGAAGACATCTAGTAAGACAACTGCCTTTACCTGCATACAGAAGATAAGGTAAGGTAAACCAAAGAATAAGTTCACGAGCAAATCTAAATATTGTAACATAAGTATGCACTGTCAACTACAGGAAGTACTGTATGTTTCACAAGTTAAAATATGACTCGGCAGAGCAGAGCGGTCAGTCAGCCACCACCAACATTTCACCAATGGGGTAAGCGCAATGCTGACAAATTCAGTGATTTTCCTGTAATTGATTTATCTGAGAGTTTTGCTGATGGGTCATACACATAATTTTGGCTTGTTCTGCTCAAAGACACAGAAAGAGAAGAGAGAGGCAACTCTCGGTATCTTCAATCAAGGGTCATGTTTGTTGGAACTCCCATACTTCAGGGCTAAAATTCTCCTCTGTGATGCATGCCCTCAGACCCTGTGACTTGAGACGAAAGCAGCCCGTGGACTCAAGCCAGCAAACCACCTACCACTGCTTAATAGAGATTAATAGGCAGGTTGGTTTCCTAGGAAACATATGTAGATACAGACCAGTATTAAGTTTAACCTTTAAAAGAGATTTTACTATATCTGAAAGTCACAAGCAAAGCACATTTCCAAAGGAAAAGATTCTGGTGGGCTGGAGAGGAGGAAACACTTTGTAACATCACACTCCAGTATGTTAAAAACTCATTTACCTAGTAAAACTCCAATACATTTTTTGCTGAATTAAATTGAAGGAACTTTGAAAGTTTCTTGTTTTTTTTAAAAAGCATTGATAAAAAGCCTAATATGAATTAAATTAATAACACTTTTTGTTCATTTAAATAAGGGATACATAAATACATCCCACCTGAGTATCTTGCAATGGATAACTCTAAATGAGAGTGTTAATATCAACACTAACGTGTCTGTTCCTTCTGATTAATGTATTTTCTCAGAGTCTCAAAGAGGTTAAGTAACAATTGGAGTTATTCATTTCAAGGCATTCAATAAATTAATAAAATTCAATGAAATTCCTTTGAATTGAATCATCCCAGACCATTTAATGTGATAACAACCCAGTCGCCCAAGGACTAGGTAAAATAATCCTATCTGGGTGAGGTTTTATAAAATAGAGATTCCTTTACACTTTTCCCTTAACTTTGTGAATATTATAAATTTGTCATCCTGCTATATCCTGATTAGGAGATTATTTCAAAGAAAAGCCACCATTTATATTCAACCTTGACATCTTCTGTTGGAGATGATATCTTAAACTATATTCTGAACGTTCCCTGTTTTAGTCTAGTGGTTCAAAAGAGAGGACCTTTGTCCTGAAAGTGGACAGCATAAATGTAGTTTGTTCAATTGGTTGGAGAATGTGGGGTTCAAGGAGGCTACTGTATTTGACTGAAGGTATCTTAATAATTCAACTAATTATAATTCATTGAACTCTTGTTCTCTCCTGTCTACATATGGGATGAGTTGTGTCAAGAAATGTTATTTCTATGTACAGGGAACATAACTCTGGGTGAGGCCAGGCAGGAAACATGGCCGGGAGGAAGGTGTTAACATCCATTCATGGTGCTGGCCCATCAGATCCTTTTGTTTCGTTCTAGCAACACTATGACTAGTGAAAACCTGCCACTGCTTTGTCTCAGGCAGCAAAAAAGATTAAGGAAAGACAGGAAAAAACTGGGTAAAGTCCAGGATTTTTCATGATATATAGTCATGAAGGAGACCAAAGTATCTATTTACTGCCTATAGGTGGGAAGTCGTAATGCTTACTCAAAACTTAACACTTTCAGTGGTTGAAGTTGGGTTGAACTATAAAGAGAGTTTGGGATCCCCATGTTGAAAATTCCATTTTATGGACAAGGAAGATAAGAGCAAATGAGGTGATGACATGTGTGGAAGAGACGTGTGTAGAATCTGGACCTTGTGACATCTACTACATTGAAGGCAAGAGCAAAGTGGAGGTCAATAGAAGCAGTGCCAAATGTTTCATACGAGAGAGGAACAAGGTTTTCTATTTATACATTGTCACTACCTAAGGAGAAGGTGAGCAGGTATATCATGCCCTCATCATCTTGCTGGCTGGCTACCTACCTCATGGGAAAGATCATCTCATCTGCTCTTATTCTGTCTTCCAATTCCTCTGACAATACTCCTGTTCTGTACCAAGTTTTCTGATATCCTCTACTGGCAGGTATCACCTTGATATTCTGTGCATGGCTTTCTGGTTGCTGCCTTAAAATTAAATTACCTACAGCATAGATTTATCTTTATTCTCAGCTCGATGTAATGGGGGATGCTCTGAAATCTATTATTCCCAGCTTGGCCTGGCTTCTGTCTCAGACTTCTGCAGAAAAGGGCACATCTTCCTGAATGTTCTGGCATCACTTGGCCAAAATACCAGGATAACCATTTCATGCCTGAAGCATATTATCTTGGTGTCACTGATTCCATTCTGGACTTCAGAATGGAAGTGTCTCAAATTAGGGCTCTGGCAGTAGCACTGTACCTAGTTTTCCTGCTTTTAGTGACCCAGTGAATCTACCCTATGGACTGATGGCAAGTTTCTACATACAGAGTCCCCTACATACACACTTTCAAGTTGCAAACTTTCAAAGATGCCAGTGTGCTTGCCCTCCATCTCTTATTGATGATGGTCCTTCAGCTCTACCATCTACTACCTCCTCTCCCTCCTCTGGTCAGTAACTCTTCTTACCTGTTCACTGGATGCCAGCCCCTGTATGCCAGCTATTGGGCTACACTATTATACTTTTCAAGGTACTATAGTGTAAGATTAAAAAAATGCTTTATTTATTGCTTTTTAAAATGTATTATTTGTGTGAAAAGCATTATAAACCTATTACAGTACAGTACTAAATGGCAGATTGTGTTGGGTACTAAGGCTAACTATGTTGAACTTATGTACAAACTGGACTTAACGAATATGCTCTTGGAATAGAACTTATTTGTATGTAGGGGACTGACTGTACCAAAGGGAGAGCTTCAGTCATATCTTTCTCCTGATCAGGACCTTTCAGTGGTTTCCTATTATTTGCAAAATAACATTCAAACTCCTTAACTGGCTGTAAGGTACTCTTGGGATGGGTCATAATTCAGCTAATATTTGCTGAGTGCCAACCAGATGTCCTGCCCTGTGCTAGATACTGGAGACACGGCAGCTGAACAGGACACAGCCTGAACTTTCTACTCTGAGAGAGGATATGGAATAGAAAACAATCTCGTGTATTACAGTGTGAACCCTGGGTGTGTGTGTCAGGGGCCATGACAGAATTAGGAAATGCTCTGAGATAAAAGCAAACTGTGGAAAATTCTTAAAGAGATGGGAATGCCAGACCATCTTACCTGCCTCCTGAGAAACCCGTATGCAGGTCAAGAAGCAACCGTTAGAATCAGACATGGAACAACAGACTGGTTCCAAACTGGGAAAGGGGTATGTCACGGCTGTATATTGCCACCCTGTTTACTTAACTTATATGCAGAGTACATCATGTGAAATGCCAGCCTGGATGAAGCACAAGCTGGAATCAAGATTGCTGGGAGAAATATTAATAACCTCAGATATGGCGATGACACCACCCTCATGGCAGAAAACAAAGAGGAACTAAAGAGCCTCTTAATGAAAGTGAAAGAGGAGAGTAAAAACGCTGGCTTAAAACTCACCATTCAAAAGACTAAGATCATGGCATCTGGTCCCATCACTCCATGGCAAATAGATAGGGAAACAACAGAAACATTGACAGACTTTATTTTCTTGGGCTCCAAAATCACTGCAGATGGTGACTGTAGCCATGAAATCAAAAGACGCTTGCTCCTTGGAAGAAAAGCTATGACAAACCTAGACAGCATATTTAAAAGCACAGACGTTTCTTTACTGACGAAGGTCTATCTAGTCAAACCTATGGTTTTTCCAGTAGTCATGTATCTGAGAAGTGGACCATAAAGAAAGCTGAGTGCCAAAGAATTGATGCTTTTGAATTTCGATGCTGGAGAAGGCTCTTGAGAGTCCCTTGGACTGCAAGTAGATCCAACCAGTCCATCCTAAAGGAAATGAGTCCTGAATGTTCACTGGAAGGACTGATGCTAAAGCTCCAATACTTTGGCCACCTGATGCAAAGAACTGACTCATTAGAAAAGACCCTGATGCTGGGAAAGACTGAAAGCAGGAGGAGAAGGGGACAAGATGGACGTGAGTTTGAGGAAGCTCCGGGAGATGGTGAAGGACAGGGATGCCTGGCGTGCTGCAGTCCATGGAATCACAAAGAGTTGGACACAACTGAGCGACTGAACAGAAAAGAGGATCAACAGGACTTCCCTGGTGATCCAGCTGTTAAGACTTGGTGCTTCCAATGCAGGAGGAACAGGTTTGCTCACTGCCAGGGAAGTAAGATCCCACATGTGGTGCAGCCAAAAGGAAAAATCATGAGGACCAGCACCTCACCCAGACTGAGGTGGGGAGACATGGACGTGGGGACGGGAGAGTCAGGGAAAGTGTTCCTGGAGAAAGCAGCGGAACTTGAAGAGGCAAGCAGACAAAGGTGAGGGTGATGAGTAATGATGAACAGTGTTTCAAATGAAAACTCATCTCCAAGGTCCTCCTCCACGTGAACTGGTCTCACCTCCTCCTCAACACCTTTCCTTCTTGGCCTCTTGCTCACCTTTCAGAGTCCGGCTCGCCTACCACACCACTGAGCCTCATCTGACAACCCGGCTGGAAATCACTTCTCTCTCCCTTAACTTCCTCAGCCAGCTCGCCTATCCTCTGGCATGGAGCTGCTCAGGGAACACTCACAGAATGAATTTCTGCTGCTCCCTCCTAACCGTGGCTATGGCAACCACGTCCCAACTAGCACACCAGCCTAACGCTGCCTCTTCCATCTCCAGGTGGGCTTCCTCACGGCCACCCAAACCCACTAAATTAATGCTGCTCCAATGACCTGTCATGCAGTTCCATCCTTCACGTCTCAGACCAGCTCCACTCCTTTTCTGAGGCCCATTCATTCTGCTCTCTCCTTCCCCAGCTGCCTCTGCCTTCAGGTTCAGTGTGATCCTGCTCTCAATGGGGTGGCGGGCTCCATTCCAGCCTCCCACATGGCTCACCCTGCAAAGACCCGACAAACTGGCAAGGATGTACTGACAGGTTTGGTATGTCTCTGCTCCCAGCTTTAAAGAAAGTTGAGAGGTCACTGGAGAAATAAAAATCAGCAACAAAAAGGAGCACCTGACAATGTTTCTGTGGCAGCCTGGATAGGAAGGGAGTTTGGAGGAGAATGGACATATGTATATGTATGACTAAGCCCCTTTGCTATCTACCTGAAACTATTACATCACTGTTAATAGGCTATACTCCAGCACAAAACAAAAAGTTAAAGAAAAAGGGAGAACCTGAGATATGAGGGGAGGGAGAGGCAGATTTACAAAGAGGAAAGCATGCCCAAGGTCTAAATCAAGTCAACTTAAAAAACATTACTGTGTTTTCCTTTGTTTGTCTGACATGAATGACTTCTCCTGAACACTGACAAGCTAGCGTACTTTTCCCTCCAGATGGGTAACTTTGCCCCTTTGAGTCTCATCTCTGAGTTTCCACTGGGAAAGAAAAGGGAAGTGTTTTGCATTAAATTAAAAGGAACTCTCGAGGTTCCTTTCAGGTTGGTTTTATTTATTTATATCATTGTTTTACAGTTTTCTTATCCTGAGGCTACAGAAAGAATCAATGATGGAAGACAAAATGTTTCAAGTATGTCTGTGTCCCTTCTAAAACCTTCACAGTGCCCTGGTTTTCAGCCGTAGAAGTTTTCAAGTTTCCATGAACATCTGTACTTCTGGGGGAAACTTCCCCTTTATCATTTCCTCATCTAAACGGTTCTGCTGCAACTGGGAAAAGCTGGGGCGACACTATAGTTCTATACACATCCTTATCTTGCCCTGTGCGACGGGCCATTTCCTCAGGACGGTTAGCTGGTTTATTAACTCCTGGCCGGCCTCCAGGAGTAAATAAGGGTGAACGTGGTTGGGGACAAAGCCAAGACCTTGTGCGGGACCTCTGCCCTGAAGTCAAGGAAGAAAGGGTCTCTGCCAGACAAGTGACATCAAAGTGGGGGCAGCAAGGAGACTTGACAGAGGCAGGGCCTGTGGGTCCTTGAATAACTGTCCTCAAGAGGCAAAAACCCGAGACAAAGGTTCCCCTTGGACGTATGGAGTTCCCAAATCTTTACTTCTAAAAATCCATCAAGGAGACTTCCCTAGTGGTTCAGTGGTTAAGACTTCACCTTCCAACACAAGGGGAGCAGGTTCAACCCCTGGTCGGGGAGCTGAGATCCCACATGCCTTGCAGCCGAAACATAAAACAGAGGCAATATTGTAACAAATTCAATAAAGACTTTGGAAATGGTCCATATCACAAAAAATTTAAGAAAAAAAATCCATCAAGTGTCAGAAATGAAATTAGAATGTATGTTTGAGTTCTTATCCATATCAGCAATACATTTTGCAGGTACCAAAGTTCCTTACTGAAGGAAACTTTTCCATGTGGTTTTAGGAGCCCTTATTTTGATAAATCTTTCTTGTTAGATGAGCCAGAGGAAATTGTCACTTGTATTCTTCAAGAGCTGTACAAACTATTCAGGTTTGCCTGGTGACTCAGATGGTAAAGAATCCTCCGACAATGCAGGAAACCTAGGTTCGATCTCTGGGTTGGGAAGATCCCCTGGAGAAGAGAATGGCAACCCACGCTAGTATTCTTGCCTGGAGAATCCCATCGACAGAGGAGCCTGGCGGGCTACAGTCCATGTGGTCTCAAAGAGTTGGACATGACTGAGCGACTAACACCAACATACAAACTATTCAATACAAGATTCATTACTTCAAAAAAGTCACAACTTCCAAAAGAAATCACCAGAAGCTTTTTGAATTTAGGTCTCAAGTTGCCTGGGTAACAAGGATCTCCACTTTCCCCAGCCCTTCTCACCCATTCGCTTGCTTCTCCTTCCCCTTTCTACCCTTCCTGCTTCAGCACCTGGCATTCCCTGCCCTCTCCCGTCTTTGTTTTTAAATAAGCCATTTGCATCCTACACTCACTCTCAAGCATCTCTTCTGAAAGACTTGACAATCAGAAGCAAGGTGGAAAGAAAGGGCAAGAAGGGATTTTCTTCCTTATATGGTGGTACACTTGGATCCCTTAAGATCCAGAGTCTATAGGTCTGAATTAGGTCACTTCTCCTAAAAGTTTCTCCCGGACCTGGAAACCCTTCCTTTTCTCCCCTCACACTGGCCCACATCAGCAGGATCAGCCCTCCACTAAGCAAGGTCACTGTCCTGCGTTCGTGGCGACCTGACGTGGCGATCTCTTGGGAGGGTGAGTGGTGACAAAGGCCAGCTCTAGAGACCAGACTTCCCAGGCTGAGCCCAAGTACGTCGTCCAGACTCTCACCTGAATGAGGAGACCGGTAGCGAAAGTCCTCTTTGGTCAGGAGTAGGAGAGCCTTGCCATTCATCTCAAACGTGTTGCTGTCAATTGGCCTTAGAGAAAACTCGTTTTCAGCCCATTTGAGCCACTGGGCTACGTCATCTCTGCTCCAGAACATTGGCTGCAAGCCTGTTGGAGAGAGAGCAAGGCAGAGAGAAAAGAGAGAAAAAAGATCTCATCAGTTGGACAGTTGAAACAAAGGGAAAGATTTCTGAATGGTTAACAAAACTGAGTCTCCATGTCTGAAGAGCCCTTAGGGTTCAACTCTGAATCTCATGAACTTCAGCTTCATGAGTGTCAAAATGTGATATCAAATGAATTTTTTATCTAGAGGCAAAATATATGTGGGGGGAGAGAATTGCTTTTTGTGTCTTTAAGGAACTATAGGTCTCACAGCCTTGTTCTTCCTTGCCTAGCTTCAGTTTCAGGGGTTATGTGGATTCCCAGTCTGTCCTGAAGGTGCAGCTCTATGGTGGCCTGAAGTACCTGAGGGGATGCAGAGTCATGATAATGTCAGTGTGCTTTGGAGGGAACTGTGCAATCACAGGGCTTTCTTGGTGGGTCAGAGTTAAAGAATCTGCCTGCAATGCAGGAGACCCAGGTTTGATCCCTGGGTTGCGAAGATCCCATGGAGTATGACATGGCAACCCATTCCAGTATTCTTGCCTGGAGAATTCCATGCCCAGAACTGATTTGATGGCAGTCCAATGTCCTTTTGAAGTGAGAATGTTCCAGAGAGGGGCTTGACCTGCCAGAGATGCCAAATAATATAGTGTTCCCTGCAACTTCTTCCAGAAAGGGCAACTCACTCATCTTGGGGACACTATCAGCCTAGCCTCTGGGAATGAGAGGGCAAGGTAAGGGTAACAGGTACTCATTCATGTTAGAACTTGCTGGTGGGGGTGGCACTTGAACTCTGAATAGGACCAGGAGTGGGTTGGAGAGACGGCAGCCCCTCAGGCCAAGAGGATGGCTCAGGCTGGATCTCTGTCTGGAAGCCTGACTGTGAGTCTGTGTTTTCATTTTATTCTGTGGTTGTGGGAAACCTCTGACATATCATACAAGTGGTTTAGAGAACAGTGATTCTCAAGGTGTGATCCAGGCACCCTTCCAGGTTCCCAAGACCTTCTCAGGGTGTCTAAGAAGTCAAAACTCTTTGACTTCAATATGAACCTCAATATGAAGAGGTTATTTGTTTTTTCTGTTGTTGTTGTTCTATTCTCAATCCTTCATGAGCATATAGTGGAATTTCCTAGCAGCTACACAGCATGTGATACTAAAGCAGACACAAGAATCTAGCCTTTTTAAAAATGAAGCCAGACATTAAAAAGACTTGCAAAAATGTAAGACTATGCCACTCTTTCACTGATTTTTTTTTTTGGTTTTGGAAAACATATTCATAAATACATATTCATGTTAACATATACTTGGCTTATTATTTTTCAGCGAGTTAACACATATTTTGATATATATTACAACAAATAGTAAAAATTTTTGGTTTTAATTTCCAATACAGTACACATAGATAGATAAAAGCCACAGGAGCAAAGCTCTTTGGGGTCTTCAATAATTCTAAAGGATCAAAAGAAATCCTGAAACCAACTGTTTGAGAATTGATGGGTTAAAAGCCAGACACTCAAGAGCGCTTTATTCTCTAAAATACTGTATGAACTAACAGCTCAAATACAACAGAATCAATGTTTGCTAAGAGAAACTTCGGTTTGTTATTTACTGATGGTTACTTAAAACTTGCTAAGGGGACTCTGTGAGTGTGCTCTGACAGTGTCCTTCAGTCTGACCCTGGAAAGAAGGCCCTTTCACCTGCCAGGCATCACAAAGAACTGGTCTCCTTGGATGGGCTACTTTTCCTCCTGGGTGGATGAGGAAATGGAATAGCTCAGTGCCCTTGAGAAGATCCAGGGTCTCTGGGCAGGACCAGTGGCTCTGTCTTCCAGGTGGCTCCTTTGCAAAGTCTAGTTTTACTGAATGGCAGCTGGTTTCCTGGGACTCTGGGCGAGTCCTTCTGAAACTGGTCCCCTGTCTTGGGCACAGATAAAGAACTATGGGCACTGAAATTAGAGATGAGCTTCCCTGGTGGCTCAGATGGTAAAGAATCTGCCTGCTTTGCAGAAGACCAGGTTTGATTGATCCCTGGGTGGGAAAGGACCCCTGGAGAAGGGAATGGCTACCCACTCCAGTATTCTTGCCTGGAGAATTCCATGGACAGAGGAGCCTGGTGGGCTATAGTCCATGGGGTCATAAAGAGTCAGACATGACTGAGTGACTAATACAGCAACATAGTTTTTCTCTTGCTTTTTAAGTTTCATAATTTTTTTTCACATGGGGAATAAAGGGGCACTATAAAACAGTAACATGCAGTATGTTACTGCTCTATGATCTTTAGAATACACATAGCCACTAAAGAATTCAGAGTATTATTTTGGACTCTTGACTGGGCCAAGAAGCAATGCCTATGAAAAATGGTCCTTGGACATGGATGGACTTGGAGGGCCTTATGCTAAGTGAAATAAATTGGAGGAAGAAAAATAATGTATGATATCACTTATATGTGGAATCTGAAAAATATAACAAACTAGTGAACATAACAAAACAGAAGCAGACTGACAGGTAGAGAGGAGAAACTGGTAGTTACTAGCAGCAGGGGGGCAATATAGGGGTGGGTGAAGTGGGAGGTATGAAGGATGTCCAGGCTCAAGGATGTATGGTACAACATGGGGAAATACAGCCAATATTCAGTGATAACTGTCATCTTTAAGAACTATATTCTTTAAAGTTTAAAAAAAATGGTTCTTGGACATAGGAGGCACCCCAACTCTTTCCAATGACCTTAAAGATACATATTTGGGACCATAGGGAGGTGGGGATGGGCATGAAAATGGCTCAGCAAGATCTCAACTTCTGAACCAGTGAAGAAACTTTTAAGAGTTGGCTTCCACAGTCAATGGTGTCACCTCTGAAGAGGAACAGCGGGGTGACTAGTTATTAGGGACTTTTTTCCTCCTCCACATGAGCAGCGAGAGCACAGCCAGCTCTTTGGGGACAAATGTGAGGACCGGCCAAGCGTGGCCGAAGGAAGTGCCTGGCGGTGAGAGGACCACAGAGCAGAAGATGCTCGGTCAGAAACAGGAAAAAGGATGGGGTTGCTTATTGGAAGTGTGAGTGCCAAGGCAAATACAGAACCGAATCCCATTCTGGAGGGGAAATGAGAGTAAAATGCTGAAGTTTCTGCAGAGGAGACATTGAAACAAGAGAGGCGGGTGAGAAGGGGGTGGGGGACACAAGTAGTAATTTGAGGTTCTTTATATTCTGTGGAAGAAAATACTCATGAGTAATCTTTTCCCTAAATACAAGAAGAGTCACACTCCAAACAGACCTGCCGGTTGAGAACAACTGTTTCTCTTTTCACTTCCCATTAATCTCTCCTACAGCCCAGCCCCCGAAGCAAGCAAAACCATAACACGGAAACCCCCTTGCCAGGGGACCCACTGAAGGCTCTGGGCTTGTGGGCTCAGGGGACCCAGTGAGTCCCAGTCAGTCCAGGAAGCACCATGGCGATTCCAGCAGTTTTACAAAAGTGACCCCGACAGACTAAGCTACCTGCTGGAGGCCAGGCTACAGATTTATCAGAATCGCCACCACTCTTCCAAGGAGAGAATGTGGACACATTCACTGAGCTCGAAAGCGCCTTGATAATAAACTCTGGTGTTCAGGACTTCCCGGCTGGTCCAGTGGTTAAGAATCCGCCTGCCAACGCGGGGACATGGGTTCATCTCTGGGCTGGGAAGGTTCCACAGTGCCACAGGACAACGAAGGCTATGCACCACAACTACTGAAGCCCGAACGAATGCCCTAGAACCCATGCTCTGCAACGAGAAGCCACTGCAACGAGAGGCCATGCGCCACAACTGAAGAGGAGCCCCTGCTCACCGCAAGTTAGACAAGAAAGCCTGTGTGCAGCAATCAAGACCCAGCACAGCCCAAAATAAATACATTTAAAATAAACAAACAAACTCTGGAGTTCACAGTGAAGTCCCCCTGCTATTTCCTTAAAAAGTCCTGGTGTAGGATGTGCTTCGCTACTCTAACTGAGGAAAAATAAGCCCCCTTTCCTCAAACCTCAAGACCCTAAGGCCTGTGTGTTATAGCCGTGGACCCAGAGTCATCTTTTAAACACTTCGACCATCCAGCACTATTTTGAGCACTTTATAAGTATCAGTTGATTTGACTGCACGCTCACAGCAACACTATGAGATAAGGGTTCAGGGTGAGGAAACTGAAGCCCTGTGCATTTAAGGGATTTGCCCAAAGGCATGCGACCAGAGTTACAAAAGGAGCTGGGACTGGAAACTAGGCCGTTTCTGAGTCTGTGCTCTTCTGCACCACATTCTCTGACCCAGGTACTTCCCATTCAGATTCATTTTCAACATCTATTAGGGATTCAGAAAAGACTGAGTGAACTGGGTCCTCCCTATTCAAAATTTTGATCCTGGGAGGTTTCTCAAGTTATCAACGAACTGAAAATAGAGCAAAAAATCCTGTAGATCCCTAGAGAAATACATTTATACAAAGGAAGAGTAGGGAGGTGGAGGCGAGACTCTGCTTTTAACACATCCAGGAAGGCTTTGCATCACCAGCTACTTGCTCACAGGCACTCGCTGTGTAGACACTGATCCTGTGTAGACAGCTGCTAGTGTCACAGCGCACAGGGCAAGACCAGGGAGGAATGCATCACACATAACTTGTTTCACACTTATCTCTTGCAACATTAACTCAACAAAGGGACTTCCCTGATGGTCAAGTGGCTGACTCTGAGCTCCCAATGCAGGAGGCCGGGGTTTGATACCTGGTCAGGGAATTAGATCCAGCATGCCACAACCAAATCCTGGCAAAGCCAAATAAATAAATAAAATTTTTTTTTAAAACAATAAAGTTAGAGAACATATATGTTAATCATCATTAGTGAAAAGAAAAATGACAGAGACCATTATTATACTGTACCTACATCATGTTGCTCCCTGTGCACATAACAAGCCTGTGAAAGCCACCCTAAGACCCGCATTTGGAATGTCATTGAATTTCAGAGGGTAGCTGAGAATGATTTCATACAGAAGAAATGAACTGCTATGCTTAAGAAAATTACTAAGCATTCCACCGCACTTTTTCTTTTTCCCCCAAGTGGGTCAAGTCAAGTTCATGGGGCTGTACCCTTTAATGACATACCCAGACCCTTAAACTTCCTTCTGAGAGTTCTCCAGTTCCACATTCAAAGGAGCAGCCACATTCATCAGTACATGCTTAGCCTCATTTCAGACTTTCTGAGTTGTGTTCAAACTAATGATAGAAAGCGTGCTGGGAGGCAGGGACCTGGATCTTACTCCCAGGTCTGCCATTAAATAACATGTGTTTCTGGGCCAGTCACTCAGTTTCTCTGTGGTTCAGTGGTTTCATCTGTTAAATGAGGGGCTTAGAGTATGTGATCTCTATTCCCTTCTGGGTTTAATATGGTCAACATGCTTCAGCTTAATGTGAATCCTAAAATCCAAAGAACTTAAGCAGCCAGGACCTTTTTCTACAGAGCAACTCCATGCTCACGACCATGACCCAGAGACTCTGTAACTTCCTGAAGGCTCCTCTGAATCACGGAAAACAGATTAAGTTACTTTAAATAGATGTTGGTACTTATGAGTGTTTTTATTATATTCTAATTATTGAACATTTATAACCTGGTAACGGGTTACAATTACCTAATAATAAACATAACATTTTAAGAAGGTGCTTTCATATGGATGACCTCAGATTATTCTCCAAAAAGCCCTGTGAAACCTATTGCAGTCTCACTTCAAGTTGACAGATGAGGAAATAGGGGCTCAGAGTCATTAGAGATTTTGCTGGTTTGCATAATACTCAATTCAAACTCTTTTGCTGTAGTAAACATTCATCAGCAGCAGCCTTTATCCTAAATGGTCTGTATACACAGAAATTGGCTGCAGATTCAGTGGCTTAGAGGACAGAAGCAGAAAAGACAGAAGACAACCCCCACCCATCTGACTCACGAGGAAACTGAAGCTGGGAGAAGTAGAGTTTGAACCCTCATCAAGCTGCCCCTGGTTCTCTGACACTTTCCAACCTCCCATAGGGTCTCATAACTTGATCCGATGACAAAGAACCATTCTGTCACCCTTGACATCGTGAGGAGAGCTATCACTTCCTTGCTTAGTCATCTTGCCTTTGGATTAAACATCCTTCATTGTTCTAAACAGAAGTTCGGTACTGCCTTTTTCAGAGCCTCACCAGCCTGCCTGCCTCTTTCTGAGATCCTCTGTGGCTCCCATTCCTAAATGCAATACCAGAGGCAGGACTAGAACCTTTCTATCTCTGGACAATGTTTTTATTCATAATAATAGCAAACACACTGAGCATTTAAGCAAGTCTTCAGTACAATGATGATTCTTCTCGTTTCACAGAGGAGAAAACTGCAGTACACAATCAATGGAATTGGTGGGGCTGGGACTGAAAATCAGACCCACTCAACATCCCACCATATGGATTCTCAAGTGGCCCCTTAGACTGAGGTTTCACATTCAACCACCCTTGGATCAAAAATGTTTTGGAAAGCTCCCAAAGGCATAACTCAAATTTTCTGTGTGCTGGCAACTATTCACACTGCATTTACATCGTAGCCACAACAGATTACATAGCATTTACATTGTGTGAGGAATTGTAAAGTTATCTAGAGATGACTTAAAGTACATGGGAAGGTATGTGTAGGTTATATGAAAATACTATGCGATTTTATGTAAGGGGCTTGAGCATCTGTGGACTTTGTATCTGGTGGGGGAGGTGGTGGTCCTAGAATCACTCTGCCACGTGGATACCCAGGGATGTCTGGAACAGCAAACACTTAGAGGCATTTATTGTGTGCCAGGCGCTGTTCTAAATGTCTTCTGTTTGTAACTCATGTAATCCCCACAGGGATCCTATACAATAGAAACATTCACCATCCTTATTTACAGAGGAGAAAACTGGAACACTAGGAAGTTAAGCGACTTGGCCAAAGTCACACACCCAGTGGAAGAGCCAACACTTGAACCCAGTCGGTCTATCCCAAAGTTCCTATTTATTAATTCCTTGCCTCTCTGTCTAAGCTTATTTTGGTGTTTTGGCAGGACATTAAATTAAATTCAGGATTAAAAAAAAAAGAGAGAGAGACAGAGAAGTTTCAGTGATTGTGTGAACTTTCACAGTATTTAAGCAAGTAGGCACAGAGCACCAGCTTGGAAACTCTGTGTCCCTGCTGTGTGATCTCGGACAAGTTTCTTAACCTCTCTGTGTCTCACTTGCTTCAACTGGAGAATGAGGACAACTCTCAACTTGACAAGCAAGTGCCACTGAATCACAGATGATATGTTTGTCAAATGTGCAGACGACATAAAGCTAGTATAGAGTAAGATGATACAATGATGACAGAAGATACAAAGGACAGTATTTGGCATAGAGAGAGCATTTTATAGTTACTACCATGATTATTTTTATAATCTCCCTATCCTGCACATATATAGCTGCTGTTTGTAACCCACCTGTGAAGAAAGTATATTAACCAGTATTAGATTTTTATCTTGCTATTTTCTATCATCATTCTAGCCTGCAGCAGTCCCTCCAGACTGAGACCTATATCTCGTATCATCTATACTTCACAGCTTCATGTCAGCTTTGCCTTTGATAAGCATCCGTTACCTCAACAGGTTACTGACAAAGTGCTGATTAGCTGAGGGCCGAGAAGAGAGCCTTCTGGTGACAAACTAGCCACCTCCTTTTAGATGGATACTGATCAAGTTATTGGTTCCATGTTGGGGGTGTGTGTGTGTGTGCACTCAGTCGCGTCCAAGTCTTTGCAACCCCGTGAACTGTAGCCCACTAGACTCCTCTGTCCATGGAATTCTCCAGGCAAAAATACTGGAATGAATAGCCATTCCCTTCTCCAGGGGATCTTATTGACCCAGTGATATAACCCACATCTCCTGCTTGGCAGGTGGATTCTTTACCACTGTGCCACCTGGGAAGCCCTGGCCCCATTTGCATACAGCTGTTCAATCAACCTACCTAAATACTCCGGTATTTAGACTACATCGTTCTAGTTCAGCCATAAAAGGAACCATCCAAAATTAAAATAAAATGCTTTCTTCATGTCCAGAAACACAATAGCTACAAAACCTACAGCACCTTTATTGAATAAGATGAAAAAAAGGAGCAGGTGATTGGGTCCTAAGGAATAACTTTTTCCTAAGTGCTCATAACATACACATGTTTGAAAATCTCTCCTGAATTTCACCTGTAAGTTGTATCAGGTCAGCTATTTTTAGTCTCTACAAACTCCCTTTTCTCCTTTTCTGAGCGTAGGGTAAATAGTAGCTCATATTCTCTTTTTTAGGACCTCTTCCATTTCCTGCAAACCTTAGGGATCACTATCAGTGACCTTTCACCCTTGTAAATTCTCTATTCTGGGATGTCCTCTGTCTGGGCCAAGAGCTTTGAATCTACTTAGAACAACTTAGATTCGTTTCTATAATCAACTCATCCGCCTTGGGCTTCAATTCCCTTATGGCAGTTTGTAGTACCTGTTTCAGTCTGACAATCACCCTCCTTGATGGAAGAGGGAGAGGAAAGAGAGAAGTTGTCCAGTTTTGTTTTCTCTTTGCCGCTAACTCAATCTATGTGCTGAGACCTCGTTTGTTCTCTTACTGCCCCTCCAGACACACCATTTTCTTACGTATCTCCCCCACTGTTTTTAGCTCACTTAGCTTTAACATTCTAGATATAAAAAAAAAAATCTCTCCTTTATAAGAAATATCATATGGCATCCCTTATACGTGGAATCTGAAATGAAAAGATACAAATGAACTTACAAAACAGAAAGAGACTCACAGACCTGGAGAACAAACTTATGGTTGCCGGAGGGGGCGGGAGAAGGGATAGTTAGGGAGTTTGGGATGGCCATGTACACACTGCTGTATTTAAAATGGATAACCCACAAGGACCTACTGTGTGGCACAGGGGGCTCTGCTCAGTATTACGTGGCAGGCTGGATAGGAGGGGAGTTTGGGGGAGAATGGACACATGTGTATGTATGGCTGAGTCCCTTCGCTGTTCACTTGAAACTATCACGACATTGTTAATCAGCCATACTCAAATACAAAATAAAGTTAAAAAAAAATAAGAATCTCTCCATTATATATCCAAAAAATTTTTTTGGATGACGTATAGTTGATGTAGGATATTATATAAGTGTACAGTAATTCATAATCTTTTAAGATTATGCTCTGCATATAGTTATTATATCCTTATAACCTATTTTACACTTAGTCGTTTGTGTTTCTTGTTCCCTTCCTTCTATCTTTCCCCTCCCTCCCCATCCTCTCCACTGGTGACCACTAATTTCTTCTCCATACATGTGAGTCTACTGCTTTTTTGTTATATTTACTAGTAGGTTGTATTTTTTAGAGTCTACATATAAGTGATATTATACAGTATTTGTCTTTCTCTTTCTGATTTATTTCACTTAGCAAAATACCTGCTGGGTATATCCATGTTGTTGCAGATGGCAAAATTTCATTTTTTGAATTTAAAAAATATTTTATTTTCAGTAAGTTGTTCTTTCATCCTCTTAAAAAATCTGAGCTCATTAGACTGGTACACAGAAAACAGTGGGAAGATAAATTGGCATGATTTTTCTGGTAAATAATGTGGTGATAGTTCAAGGGCCCTATAAATGTTAACTTTTGGGAATTTACTTTAATAATTTCAGACAGAGAAACTGTTCATGCACAAAGATGTTCACTGCAGTATTATTTTTAATAGTTTAAAAAACTGGAAAAATCCATAAGGAAATAATTAAGGAATCTATAAACAACATCTCTGGTAGGAAATGATGCAGCCAATAACATAATATTTATAAAAAGTATCTATTCATATGGAAAAATCACCAAATAACATGTGGACATATATATTATAATCTTTAAACATTATGGAAAAATATAATGCAACATAAAAATACTAACAGCAACTGTCACTCAACCAAATGACAGGTGATGTTTACTGTCTCCTTTCCATTCTTTATTTCCCAATTCTCTCTATTAAGCATGTGCTACTTTTATATTTAAAAGATCTATTTAAAAATGGAGCTCATCAGAGAACTGTCCCCTCAACAGCTTCATCAAATTCTTTCACTGTCTTCTTCCTTCTCACGACCTGAGCAGCCGATATGCCAGAATTTCATTTTCAAGAGCGCCCTGATTCTTGAGAGAGACTTGGTTTTGACTCCTTTCAGATCACGGATCCTTAGGTACTTTTTCCCCTCAACTGAAATCATTTGTCTTCTTCTAGTCAAGAAAACACATATGCTCATGTCTTTCAATTCCCTTCCCCAATTCCAAGATGATGTTTTCATTCTCACCAAAATTTCCCATCATTTCTACTTGGCCAACCAATTCCTCATTTGTCAGACTTGAGTCCAAATTACCAGTGTCCCTCACTGCTGTTTCTACCTTCTGGGAAATCAAATTGTTAATTGTGTAGCTGAAGGCAACTGCTCAGTGACACTCACATCATGCTTGGCACACAATGGTCCCCCAGTAACGCCAGACTGTAAGACCAAGAACCCCAATACTTTCCCCATGGGACAGCTCTGCAGCATGTCACCCTCTCCTACCACCCTTCTCACCAGGTAGGACACTTCTTCTGATCTGTGCAGTTCACTGCCACTACCAGATGCATCTGAGACAGGTTGAGATTTGGGGTGCACTGCTGCAGTGCTTGTACCCAGACAAATCTCCTTGAGCAACAGAATACAAGGAATAAGGGATTAAAAATAATGGTGTGCATGGATGGTTGGGGCAAATTAAGGACAACAAGATACAAAAAGTCCAAAAGCCCAACTTCAGCCACCTATGAAGAGCTGGAGCAAAAACAGGATACTGCACATAACCCCTGCACTCAGCACTACCAAAGGGATGGGCAGACCACCTAAGCCACCCTTCTGGCCCGACCCCTGGAAACACCCTTACCCTCACCGCATATAAGGAACCAGCTCGCCCCTCCTTGGCGAGCAAGCAAAGGACACATATTTGTTCTAGCTCCCCTCTGCTGCAGCAGGAACCCCGATAAAGGCTGGCCTGAATTTCTTATCTGGCTCCTGATCAGTTTCTATTGATTAAGGAGGCCAAGAACCCAGGTGGGTAACACTTCCACACCTATGCCATCCTAGCAACTATTCTGTGAAAGAGCTCAGGTTGGCACAACTGCATCTGCAGAAGACACTGAAGCTCAGAGAGGTTGAGTTACTTCCCCAAGGTCACAATGGGCCCCAGAACCAGAATTGTTCCTGATCTTCTAAATCTGCCTAGTAAACTTCCTCTCTGTCAAAGGAAATAAAGGATACAAAAGCCCCTTGCATTCTAATGCATGCTAAAAATGCATGCAAAAATGCAAGAGGATTAGGAATAATTTACCATAAACTCAACTCCTGGCAGGTCTGGCTTAGCTACAGATCCAGAACTCTGAGCCCTTTCTGACCTCTGCAAAGGGGGTACAGCGGGCAGGGTTTCCCTCAGGATAAATAAACCCTCCAAAATAAAACAAACTATCTTCAGACCCTGTTAAGCTGCTGCTTCCCAGAGCATTTCCCAAGGGTCTTTTCTGATGCCTTTCCCCTCCCTGCAGGCTGAGTTCTGGCCCCCACCCCAGTCCTGGATGGACTCTGATAAGCTCCAGCGTTCTTGTTCCTCTGGGTCTACCCCAAACTCTGGATGGGTGGCTATCTGTTCATCACTGCTCTTGGCACACAGATTCTATCACTAGGGGATGGGACGTTCTCAAACATTTCCTATTTTTGTCCTCAGGGTCATCCTAGATCTCAGCACTCAGTTTCCAAGGGAGGTTGGAAGATTATAATAGTGTCTTTTCAGCCAACCCCACCAAGAGCAAGAATACTACATGTTCATGTTTTGATGTAAAGTCCTCCTCTAGTCCCTGGAAAAATTTTTCCTTATAAACTTCATTTGGTGGATTTTTTTCTGGCTTTCATTCAGTTTTAGCCACAAAGGGGTTTTTTATCAGCAAACCTGTTGACAGCAAAACTAGCCCAGGGCCTGCTATTCATTCTTACAGACATGAGTTTGACGATGCCCCCACATTTCTGTCTTTGGGCAGCAAGCCCAATGTGGTGAGAGGCATGGAGCATTTTAGATAAAAACTTGGGTTTTGGAGTCAGATAATCCTGAGTTCAAAGACTGGTTCTGCCACCTGCTCAGTAGCCTTGGATAAGTTACCTCTCTGGATTTCAATTTCCTCAGCAGTAAAATGAGGCCAAGAACAGTATTTATCTCCTTGGGCAAAATTAAATATAAAGTAAGATAACTCATACAAAGGCTCTGTACTGGACTTCCCCTGGGGGTCCAGTGGTGAAGAATCCACCTAAACGGCAGGGGACATGGGTTCGATCCCTGGCCTGGGAAGATTCCACACACTGTAGCCTGTGAGCTGCAACCACTGAGCCCGCGAGACCTGGAGACCATGTTCTGCAAGAGAAGCCACCGCAATGAGAAGCCCGAGCACTAAGCTGGAGAGTAGCCTCTGCTCACTGCAACTAGAGAAAGCCTGCGTGCAGCAACGAAGACCCAGCACAGCCAAAAATAAAACAAATAGATAATTTTTAAAAAGGACTCTGCACTATACCTAGTCCATTGGAAGTGCTCAATGCATTCTGGAGAGCTGGGTAGGGCAGAGACCCCAAAGCAAATCTGTTGCGTTATGTCATCTGTTCAGGAGACTGAAATGTTTTCTGAAGCTCACTGTGGCCTCAGAAGCTGAAGCAAGGGTTCTTGTGAGCTGTGTGAAGGGTCTGGTGGGAGCTACGAGCCCAGCATGGGGTTTTAAGGAGGGGTGGGCATCATCTGTGTGCAGGCCGGGAAGACGGCTCAGAAGGAAATGTAGAGACAGTCAGAGAGCAGGTGAGAGGCTGGAGGCAAAGAGGCCAGGTTAAGAGTCCACTCAGGTCCGTGATTAGGGTGAGGTAAGTGAGGCGCTCACTTCGGGTGCAGAATTGAAGGCAGTGCCAGAAAGTTCAGGAATCACAAACAATAATTATAGTTTTAATGCATTATTTTAAAATCAAACTACTGTGCTTGACAAAAAGTTCTTTTGGGTTTTTGTGTACAATGTTATAGGAAAACCCGAAGGAATTTTTTGACCTGCCCAATAAATGTAAAAAAAAAAATTGTAACAAACAAAATATCAACATTTTAACTAAAGTTACATTGAAAAGAGAGATAATGGGGATGGTATTGTGATGAAGGAGAAGAGGACAGACTGGGGTGATCCTTAAATTCGGGAGATAATGGACCCCTTTGAGAATTCAGTGAGAGTTACTGACCCTTTTTGGGCTGTCCCAGTGGCTCAGTGGTAAAGAATCTGCCTGTCAATGCAGAAGACGTAGTTTCGATCCTTGGGTTGGGAAGATCCTCTGGAGAAGGAAATGGCAACCCATTCTGGTATTCTTGCCTGGAATACTTGCCTGGAATATTCTTGCCTGGAGAATTCCATGGACAGAGAAGCTGGGTGGGCTACAGTCTATAGGGTCACAAAGAGTCGGACACGACTGAGTGACAACAACTGATCTTTGAAAATGCATAGACCCATGCATACCAATATTCCCCTGCAATTTCAAAGTTTGTGGACTAGCTCCAGTTTATCTATGGACACTTGGACAATCATTTGAGAACTTTTTAGCCTTGTACATGCAAAGAGATCTGATGATATGTACTAGGGTTATCATGCAAAAACCAAGTTAGGTTTGAGGAGAGAAACACACACATCTCTCCTGATATTTTAGGGGAGGAGAAGCGAAGAGAGAGGCTGGCAGATTGCCCTCCTCTCACTCTTCAAAGGGTGGGAGGGTGGGTAGGGGCAGGCAATGAAATGATGAAAGCCAACTTGCAGGTCATTTCCTTGTGAGACGCATATATCTGACCTTAAATACGGGACGGGCCATCTTCAGGTATTTTGGAGCTCATTGCTAACATATTGCAAGTTTTTAATTCACAGTGTTGAAGGTTGATCACTGCAAATTATCTCACTTTATGAACACTGAAGCAACTGGGCTGGAGTGGAAAGAGACCACTGAATTTCTAAAGGAAGGAGGCGATTAAGGGCAGAATTTCTCATATTGCTGGGTGGAGAGACACATTTTTATTTTCAACTCTACTGATATTTATGCACACACACCAAAAGCCCAATTTTAAGAAGAAATAAATATGTAGGAAAATAGACATGAAGAGAGTTGAAACGTTCCTCAAATAGATTTAGCAAGCAAATCAAAACGGGTTGGGAAAGCTGGTGCAAAGTTTCTTACTCCTCTGTGGAAATGGATGGGGTGCAGAGGACCTAAAGATCTCGTTGGATTTGCAAGAGCCACGGAACACAGATGATCCACTCTGGGTGTCTGGATAAAGAAGAATGAATATCCTTTCTGTGCCCCCACTTTTTAAGGAATTTACGGGGGTATAGATGCGTTACAACATTGTGTTAGCTTCTGCTGTACAACGAAGCAAATCAACTCTATGTACGTACATATACATCCCTCCCTCTTGGACCTCCCCCCTCCCCTGCCATCATGCCATCACACCCCTCTAGGTCATCACAGAGCACCAAGCTGAGCTCCCCGTGTTATCCAGCAGGTTCCCACCAACTATCTATTTTACACACGGTCATATATATATACATATATATATGTATATATATATGCCACTGCCAGTTTCACAATTTATCCCATCTCTCCTCCCCACCTCTCCATGTCCACATGTGTGTTCTCTATGTCTGGGTCTCTATTACTGCCCTGCAAACTGGTTCTCTGTACCATTTTTCTAGATTCCACATATATGCATTAATATATGGTATTAGTTTTCTTCTTTCTGACTTCACTCCGTGTGACAGTCTCTAAGTCCACTCACATCTCTACAAATGATCCAACTTTGTTCATTTTCATGGCTGAGTAATATTTCATTGTACCACATCTTCTTAATCTGTTCTGCTTTTCTTCTCTTTTTTTTTTTTTAACTTTACAATATTGTATTGGTTTTGCCTCACATTGACAAGAATCCGCCATGGGTGTACATGTGCTCCCCATCCAGAGCCCCCCCCCACCCTCCCCATCCCATCCCTCTGGGTCATCCCAGTACACCAGCCCCAAGCACCGCTTTTCTTCTCTTAAACCACTCGGGATCATCTTGTGTGCCTGCTGGTCTGCAGAACATTCCTTTGCAAAGTGTAACCAGAGCAGAACTCATTCTCCCTCTGGATGGGCTGATGAGCCTTGTCACTGAGCTGGGGTCTCTCCCGTGTGTGGTTCAGCTGTGCCTGGTCCCTTCTCCCCTGGATTTTAAAGCAAGCTGCCTTGCCCGAGGAGAGGGGAGATTCAGCCATACATACATACATACATATATATATATATATATCCATGTATCCATGGGAGAGAAGGGATCCATGGATATGTGTAGCTGAATCCCTTCACTGTTCACCTGAAACTATTGCAACAATGTTAATCAGCTATACCCCAATAAAAAATAAAAAGTTAAAAAAAATAAAAAAGCAGGCTGCCTTTCTCAGTCACTATGGTCACTGCATCCTCTGAGGATGGAGCAAAGCCTGGGAGTGGAGGGGGAGACTCTAGGAAGCCTTTACCTTTCACAATGCTAACTTCACAGTCCTCGGCAAACACGTACAGGGTCCAAAAGGTAGATGGCACCAGGGGTTCAAGAAACCTAACACACTTGGCAAAACCATGCTTCACTGGAAAATGTCTTGTTTGCCGGAGAATTCCACATTCCCCCAACCCTGTCTTCCTTCTCCTCTTCCCAACTCTCTTCCCTGGGGAGGCATTCCAGTGTTTTCCGAGGCGGCCCAAGCAGATGCTGACTCAGCGAGATGGGCAGGCGGACTGAACACAGGCAAGATGAAGTCACTTTAAGGGTTTTTGCGGAGGCCTCACAAAATAAAAAAAAAACATCAAATCCGGAAAAGCAACCTCTGTTTAAAGATAATTGTGTGTGTGAGTGTGCACGTTCGTGTGTGTTAAGATTTCGCTCCACTCCTCGTCCCATTGGTCTTTCATTACCTCAGGGATTTGTGGGGAGATGTGAATCTATTTTCACAGATGTAATCACTTACAATGTTGTAGCACATACACAGAGAGGAGCGCTGACATATATACTCCAGCATGTGTCAAACGGAGAGCTAGTGGGAAGCTGCTCGGCAGCACAGGGAGCTCAGCTTGGTGCTCAGTGATGACCTAGAGGGCTGGGATGGTGTGGGGTGAGAGGGGATATATGTATACTTATAGCTGACTCATGTTGTTGTATGGCAGAAACTAATACAACCTTGTAAAGCACTTTTATATTTCAATGAAAAAATTTTCCCAGAAAAGTTGTAGTCTTTTTTTCTTACCAGTTGTATACCCTAATGTCAGAGTTGTGAGGGTTACTAATCCTCTGATTTCCAGGCTTAAGACAGAGTCAGAAAAACT
>ML663562.1:1860499-1870852 GCA_007570785.1 Antilocapra americana | reverse complement strand
TTAAAAACAAAACCAAGTCTGGACCCTCTAACAGGGGAGCAGACACATGCCTTCTGCTATACAATCCATGGAATTCTCCAGGCCAGAATACTGGGGAGGGTAGCCTTTCTCTTCTCCAGGGGATCTTCCCAACCCAGGGACTGAACTCAGGTCTCCTGCATTGCGAGCAGATTCTTTACCAGCTGACGCACAAGGTAAGCTGAAGAATACTGGAGCGGGTAGCCTATCCCTTCGCTCGCGGATCTTCCTGACTCAGGAATCGAACCGGGCTCTCCTGCACTGCAGGTGGATTCTTTACCAACTGAGCTATCAGGGAAGCAAAAGTCACACGTCAAATCAATATAATGGTTCACACCTTAGCTTTGTGAGGTAGTTGGATGGGAAGTGTGAGCAGCCCTGGAGTTTTAGGGCTGGTGGGGGTTGCCACAGGCCGCAGGTAGGATTCTAGAGGCACCGAGAGGAAAACAACTTGCACGCTATTTCAGTTATGGCTTCTGATTCTTCGGGAGTTTCCCTGATAGCTCAGTGGGTAAAGAATCCATATGCAATGCAGGAGACCCGGTTCGATTCCTGGGTCGGGAAGATCCACTGGAGAAGGGATAGGCTACCCATGCTAGTATTCTTGGGCTTCTCTTGTGGCTCAGCTGGTAAAAAATCCGCCTGCAATGCGGGAGACCTGGGTTTGATCCCTGGGCTGGGAAGATCCCCTGGAGAAGGGGAAAGCTACCTACTCCAGTATTCTTGCCTGGAGAATTCCATGGACAGAGAAGCCTGGCCGAGTACAGTCTATGGGATCACTACGAGTTGAACATGACTGAACGACTAACACACTAAATCCAAGAACAAGGGTCCTCATGAAGGAACATGGAGGAGAAACAAGGAAGAAGAGACAGCCACGTGAGTGCAGAGGCAGAGATGGGAGTGGTGCAGACCCAAGACTGCTGTTTTCCTTCCTCACAGGTTCCTATTACCCACAAATTGAAATGTCTTTGTCCCCCTTCAACATATGTCATTTTCTCTTGAAATTTATCATTTTTCTTAAAGATTTTTTTTGATGTGGTCCATTTTTAAAGTCTTTATTAAATTTGTTACAATATTGCTTCTGTTTTATCTTTTGATTTTTTGGCTGCAAGGCATGTGGGATCTTAGCACCCTGACCAGGGATTGAACCCATGTCCCTGCATTGGAAGGCAAAGTCTTAACCTCTGGACTGCCAGGGAAATCCCTCTTTTTTTTTTTTTACTTTAAAAATGTTCAAGTTTTTCTCTTAAAAATTACTTTTTGTATATATTCATCTTGTAGTCTTAGTAGTTTACTCATCATTTTTTTTCATTTTAAATTCTTTCCTGATCTCTGTCATCTAATTTCTAAGTTTTCATAATTCTGATTTATGTTGGTTCCTCCCTCCCTCATGTTTTATATCATTTCTTAATGCCTTTCAGCTCATCTGGACCTGGGTCACAGTTCTGAATTGTTCCAAAGCCATGTCTTTTTGGCATGCTTTCTTTAGAAATGTAGCCTGCTCCTGATTTTCTTTTTATATAAAACTTTGTATGGGATTTGACCTCACTGCTTTGCAATCACTTGTTTCCATGTGAAATTCATTTTCCTGAACTTTTAGAACAGTGTCGTTCTAACTTTACAAAGCTCCTGGAGAAGGGAATGGTAACCCACTCCAGTATTCCTGCCTGGAGAATTCCATGGACAAAGGAGCCTGGCAGGCTACAGTCCACGGGGTTTCAGAGTTGGATACAACTGAGTGACTAACACTTTCATTTTCACTTCTCTGCTATTAAGTTCATGTTGTGTTCAAATACATGATTGCTGAAATTTCCTGGATCTGTTCTCTTATGGGACTTTTTCTCCCCTAAGTCTCCGTTGTCCCTATCCTGCTCAGTTTGATTTCACTTCAGGTGGCTTCTCACTACATGGTCATCCTAGAGGAGGACCTGATTGGTTAGTTTCAGAGTTCACAGTGGCTGGAAGGCTCTAAATCCTTTAGACCAGGGAGCCCCAACCCCTGGGCCATGGACCAGCACTGGCCTGTGGCCTGTTAGGAACTGGGCTGCACAGCAAGAGATGAGCAGCGGGTGAGTGAGTGGAGCTTCATCTGTATTTACAGCTGCTTCCCATCACTTGCATCCTCCCACCAAGGTCCATGGAAATTTTGTCTTCCATGAAACTGGTCCCAGGTGCCAAAAGAGTTGGGAACTGCTGCTTTAGACCTCCCTTGCAGGTTGTGAAAGTGAAAGTTGCTCAGTCGTATCCAACTCTTTGTAACCCCATGGACTATACAGTCCATGGAATTCTTCAGGCCAGAATACTGGAGTGGGTACCCGCTCCCTTCTCCAGGGGATCTTCCCAACCCAGGGATCGATCCCAGGTCTCCTGCATTGTGAACGGATTCTTTGCCTGCCAAGCCACCAGGGAAGTACAAGAATACTCGAGTGGATAGCCTATCCCTTTCCAGCAGATCTTCCTGACCCAGGAATCGAACTGGATTGCAGGTGGATTAATTCTTTACCAGCTGAGCTATCAGGAAAGCCCCCTCCCTGCAGGCTACTTGTACTCATCACTCTTGGAATCAATAAAAGGACTCCCACTTCCAGCTGTCCCTCTCATACTGACCCTCTATGTTTTTCAGCACTCACTATTTGGGGTGCTTTTCCTGTTCTAACATCCAAAAGCCCCACTGTTCCTTGGGGATATCTTGTCACCTAGTTTTGTCACTGTTCATGGGTATGAAGTTGCTACTTCATACTAAGTTGCTCTGCTCTTTCCCAGGGGTTCTAAGAGATAGAAAACTATGCTGCTGCCCATGCTGTCTCCCCAGATTCTATCTCAGAACACTTCCTATTGACAAGGCCGGCGTCCCTCTGGTGTCTCATAGAAAAAGAGCACCAACCTTTGTACGTCTCTTGGTGAACTGTTGCTGGGTTTTGTGGCAGTAAGCGGAAGTGTGATAATCTAAGGGGTCTCTCATACAGATGGCTAAAAAGCACAGAAAAAGACGCTCAACATCACTAATTATTACAGAAATGCAAACTGAAACTATCAATACAATGAGGTATCATATCACACCGGTCAGAATGGCCGTCATCAAAAAATCTATAAATAATAAATGCTGGAGAGGGTGTGGAGAAAAGGGAACCCTCCTAACACTGCTGGTGGGAATGTAAATTGGTACTGCCACTATGAAGAACAGTATGAAGGTTCCTTAAAAAACTAGTAATACAGCTACCATATGATACAACAGTTCCATTCCTGGGCATATATCTGGAGAAAGCCATTAATTCAAAAAGATACATGTACCCAATGTTCATCACAGCACTATTTACAACAGCCAGGACATGGAAGCAACCTAAATGCCCATCGACAGAAGAGTAGATAAAGAAGATGTGGTACATACATGCAGCGGAATATTACTCAGCCACAAAAAGAATGAAATAATGCCATTTGCATCAACATGGATGGACCTAGAGATTGTCATACTGAGTCAAGTAAGTCAGACTGAGAAAGACAAATATATGATATTTCCCATATGTGGAATCTAAAATAAAGGCTCCAACCCTTCATTCTTTCTGGAATTATTTCTCCACTGATCTCCAGTAACATATTGGGCACCTACCAACCTGGGGAGTTCATCTTTTAGTTTCCTATCTTTTGGCCTTTTCATACTGTTCATAGGGTTCTCCAGGCAAGAATACTGAAGTGGTTTGCCATTCCCTTCTCCAGTGGGCCACATTCTGTCAGACCTCTCCACCATGACCCAACAAAGGTCCGTCTAGTCAAGGCCATGGCTTTTCCAGTAGTCATGTATGGATGTGAGAGTCAGACAGTGAAAAAGGCTGAGCACCGAAGAATTGATGCTTTTGAACTGTGGTGTTGGAGAAGACTCTTGAGAGTCCCTTGGACTGCAAGGAGATCCAACCAGTCCATCCTAAAGGAGATCAGTCCTGGGTGTTCGTTGGAAGGACTGATGTTGAAGCTAAAACTCCAATACTTCGGCCACCTAATGCGAAGAGTTGACTCATTGGAAAAGATCCTGATGCTGGGAAGGATTGGGGGCAGGAGGAGAAGGGCACGACAGAGGATGAGATGGCTGGATGATGTCACTGACTTAATGGACATGGGTTTGGGTAACTCCGGGAGTTGGTGATGGACAGGGAGGCCTGGTGTGCGGTAGTTCATGGGGTCGCAAAGAGTCAGACATGACTGAGCGACTGAACTGAACTGAAAATAAAGGGGTATAAATGAACCTATTTATAAAACAGAAATAGAGTTACAGACGTAGAAAACAAACTTATGGTTCCTGGGAGTAAAGAGCAGGGAAGGGATAAATTGGGAGACTAGGACTGACATACACACGCTACTATGTATAAAATAGGTAACTAATAAGGACTACTGTATAGAACAGGGAACTCTACTCAATACTCTATAATGACTTATATGGGAATAGAATCTAAAAAAGAGTAGATATATATATGTGTGTGTGTGTGTGTGTGTGTGTGTGTATATATGTATATATAACTGATTCATTTTGCTGTATGGTAGAAACTAACACTATACTGTAATCAACTATATTCCAGCAAGAATTAAAAATGTGAGGGGGTCTCTGATCACACCAGAGGGGGTGACAGACCCAAGCGCAGGAAGCACAGACACAACACCTGGACGGAAGACATGATGTCAAATGTTTCTGAGCTTCACTGGGCACTGGGTCTCAAGGCAGGGGACACCCAGCTTCTCTTATGAAGAAGACTATGGAACTATTCCAGTGAAGATAACATTTCTGAAGGGAAGGACTTTCTAATGGGGATGAAAACAATAGCCTCGATGACCACAATACAGACAGCTGACCTCTTCACTGTCTTTCTACACCTCCTCTCATAAAAAAGTCAAGACTACCAGATGTCAAAAAACTACAGAATTTTGAAAAATTCACCAGGTTGTGAGTGACTCAGCCTGTAGGCCAGACATGTCAGAAGTCCTAGATCATGGTGATGATTTCTCTGAGTGAGTGTTTCCTCTGCTCAGTGACCAATTCCAGCTCCAAGAAAGATGGAGCTAGCTATGTATTAGTCACATGTTTCCCACAGAAGCCGGGGGAGAAGCAACTCAGCTGCTTGTCTGAGAAGGAGCCCCATGAAGCAGCCGGGTGTGGCTGTCAGAGCCCTGGCAAGTGTGGCCCATTTGCTGTCAGCTCTAAACTTCGCTTTCCTGCTTTTTCAAAAGCCTCCTTTCTCATTAGGGTCTGGTGGCTTTGGAAGACCTGACCCAACCCTGACCGGCTGGTCTCATCAGAGGCTGCCACTGTAGAATGATCTTTTTTTTTTTTTTTTTTAAATGGCTTTTTTAATGCAGTCCTTGGAAACTTTGCAAGCAATGTATCGATTTGCGATCCTTGAGCTGAGTTATTGAGCTCTGGCAAAGGGAAATAAATCTTTCCCATTCCCCATGCCTGTTGCCAAGTGCTGCTTCCAGGAAGCGATGACTGTCCTTTCTGGAAATGAAATGAAGCTCAAAACGATCTAACCTCCTTCCCTTCACTTCACCCCTCCACCCCCACCCCCACTCCTCCCTCCACTTGCAAATCACGGACAAAAGCACTTTGCAGCCATTGCTCATTTGCCTGAATGGGCATCTGAATTAGTGGTGCCCATATTAGTAATGGCTGGCCGAGGCAGCTTCCCAAAGAATGAGGACCTATTATTTTTTAGCAGAGCAGAGGGGGCTTGGGGAAGCAGGCTCACAGCCCATCGTTAGGTTAAACACTCTTACGGTTTCATAAAGAAATCTCCCCCGCAGATATGGATGTGTCAACTACAGGGTGTATGTTCACTGAGGCTTGTCATCAATAAAATCAAGGGCCGGGACGGGGGCAGGAGGGTGGGGAGAGTGTGGGAAAGAGGGACCCATGCTGGAGTGCTCTAGCACCGACGGCAGGATGAACAGAAACTTCCTGACACCTGCTATTTCTTTCATTTCAGTCTGGGGCGATCATGTCACCTGGCACCGCTCCAGGGGAATTCCCATCATTACCATCAAAACATGGTTGGTCTAACCATGCTGATGGCTCTTCTGTCCATCTGGCCACCTATTCTCCCATTCACTCACACATCTAACCGGACCAGGCACCCCTCCCTCCCCCAGTGCATTGCATCCCGTGTCAGGGGCAGGGTACACCCTGCCACACGGATGCTGGTAGGAAGAAAGGCATGTAAAGAGACAGTGACAAGTCCATGCATTAGTGCAGGGCGGGGGAATATTTTGTGAAGCGAAGGGAGGGGTGACTGCTTTCCTGGCAGAGGAAAAGGTGGATACAAGAATCTGGACACGTGAAAGAGCAAAGCCAATTTAGGAACCATTGAGTAGTTCAGTGGGACAAAATACGAGATGTACATGGAACGTGTGTTTAAATGAGGAGAGGGAAGGGGTTCCCTAGTGGTCCAGTGGCTAAGACTCCGTGCCCCCAATGCAGGGGCCCCAGGGTTCAATCCCTGGTTAGGGAACTAGATCCCACGTGCTGCAAAGACAATAGAAGACCTGGCACAGTCAAATAAACTAATAAAAAATATATTTAAAAAAATAGGGACTTCCCTGGTGGTCCAGTGGTTAAGACTCTGCATTCCCAAAGCACGGGGTGTGGGTTCAATCCCTGGTTGAGGTACTAAGATCCCACAAGCTGCACAGCATGGCCATAATAATAAGAATAGTAATAATAAGTGAAATTTAAAAAGCAATACATTTTAAAAAATAAATAAACGAGGAGAGGGACTGACAGAGCAACTCCATGTTGATGCCTACCAGGCATGTTAGGCTTAGGGCATCCCAAACTGCCCTCCTGCTGTCCCCTGTCCAGACCTCCCGCCCCCAGTCTCTCCCACCTCAGAGAATGCCAAGTCCACTCTTCCCACTGCCAGCGCCCCACACCTTCCAGTCATTCAATCAGCAGCAAGTGCTGTTTGCTCTGCCTCCAAAATGCATCCAGAATCTGACCACTCCCGTCACCTCTGCTCTGCCATTCAGTTCCCCTCACCATCACCTCTCACCTGGAATTATTGCTGCTGGTCCTGAACTGGTCCCCGAGCTTCCACCCTCGTTCCCCTACAGTCTGTTCAGCCAGAAGGATCCATGTAAAACATGTCACTCCTCTGCTCAAAATCCCCCAAGGGCCTCCCTTTCACTCGGTCAAGGTCAAAGTCCTTAAAATGGCCTTTGGGCCCCACATGATCTAACCTCTGTCCAAACCTGCTTCCTCCTACCTGTCCCTTCCCTCATTCTGCTCTAGCCAATGACCCCTTTGTTTCCCCTCACACACCAGGGACATTTCTACCTCAGGGCCTTGGTACTTGCTGTGCTTTAGCTGGAGTATTCTGATCTCAGACATCCTCACTTTCTCCAAGTCCTTCCCAGATATTCCATATAAAACTACAAATCTCTGTCCTCTGATGCCTCCTTAGTCTCTTTCCTGCTTTATTTTTTTTCCTTAGTATTTATCACAATCAAATCTATTTATTTTTACTATTTATCTTGTTTACTATTCATTTTATTCATTAGGATATAAACAATTTTTATCTTCTGCTTTATTATTTATCTTTTCCGTGTTCAATGGATTGAAGACTACGCACATTTTAAAACCCTTAAATATAATTATATACTCTGCAAACTATCTAAATGAAGCAAATACTACTATCATTAAAGTTACTTCATCCTGACATCCAGCCTCTGAATATGCTTGCAAAAAGCCTGTTACAAGTCCAAGGTAGACTCCTGCTTAAACGTCTTTTGATGTTTACTAAAATTAGTTACACAAATCTAGGATAGCAGAGAGGAGGGTTCCCTGATGGCTCAGTGGTAAAGAATCTGCAGGAAACACAGGTTCCATCCCCCGTCTGGGAAGATCCCAGGTGCTGTGGGGCAGCTATGCTAGTGTGCCACAGCTACTGAGCCTGTACTCTAGAGTCTGCGAGCCACAACTACTGAAGTTCACATGCCCTAGAGCCCGTGCTTTGCAACAAGAGAAGCCACTGCAACAAAAAGCCCATGGACCGCAACAAAGAGGAGCCCCGTTTACTGCAACTGGAGAAAGCCCGATCAGTAACAAAGACCCAGCATAACCAAAAATAAACAAACAAACAAATAAAAATTTAAGATGGCAGTGAAAGAACTGTTCTGATTCTGACTATATCTCTGATGTGTCAAGCAGTTTCTGGCACATTGCAGGCGCTCAATAAGTATTTTTGAATGAATGAGAAGCTATGACCTGTGAAGAAAAGATGGTGTATCATAGTGTGAATTTAAGTCTTGGCTCCCCACCTTATCAATTGTGTGATCTTAGGTAAGACCACACAGTTTCCACAACTGTAAAACTGGGACAGTGACAGAAGACACACTGGGGTGTTGGGAGCACTCAGGATGCTCAGATGTGTGTCATGCTCTCAGAACAGAGTCTGACAACGATGAGGCACTTGATAAATGTTAGCCATTATTAGAAAGGGCCTGTCTGTTGTACTAAGGAGTTTAGACTTTATCCTAAGGCTACTTGGAGTCATTGAAGGATTTTAAACAAGGGAGTAACACAATCAGATCTTGTTTTCCAATGGTCACTCCAGCTGCAAGGGGAGGATGAATTAGAACAGGGCCAGACTGGTACCATATCAGTCTGAGGGCCGCTGTAGACATGGAGATGACAGATATCATTAGCCTGAACCAAAGCAGAAAGAATGGAGAAAGAACGGGCTCAAGACGTCATGGAGGCAGAACTGTCAGAACTTGGAGAGGAACTCAATGTGGAGGAAGCCGGCAACAACGAAATCCAGGCTTCTGATTCCTGCCACAAGACAGCAGGGCCTGGCCACCCCAGTCCACAGAGAACTGACGGGGAGAAAGTATATATCATTTTGTTTCATGGGAGATGACTACGGACTAGCAAGTGGAAGTGGGGCGGTCCAGTACCACACAGCTGTGCACATGTGACCAGTGTGTGTGGTCAGCTGTGTCCGAATCTTTGTGACCCCATGGACTATGGCCCACCAGGTTGCTCTGTTCATGGAATTTCCCAGGCAAGAATACTGGAATGGATCGCCATTTTCTATTCCAGGGATCAAACCCGCGTCTCTTATGTCTCCTGCATTGGCAGATGGATTCTTTAGCACTCAGCCAACTGGGAAGCCAGGTGGTATGCATCTGGTACTTAAGAGAAAAATCTCAGTGAGATGCAAAAGATATTTGGGAGTCATCACACTGGTCATTCTTGAAGCTACTGAAGTAGATGAGTTTTAAGAAAAACATTTAAAGAGCAAACTGTTTAAAAAAATGCATACCTGGGACTTCGCTGGCCATCCAGTGGTTAAGAATCTGCCTTGCAATGCAGGGGATGTGGGTTCAATCCCTGGTCGGGGAACTAGGAGCCCACATGCCGAGCTAGAACTAGAGCTGTGGTGCAACTAGAGAGTCCTTGAGCCATAGTGAAAACTCCCGTGTGATGCAATGAAGATTCCACATGTCATGACTAAGACCTGACATAGCCACATTAAAAAAAAAAAGTGTACCCTTGAAGGAATGTAAGGGACAGCAGGAGACAAACCAGGGGAGGGTGGTACCTTGCAAACCAAGACAGAGGGAATCTCGGGAGGCGATGAAACTCACTATGAGAGGCAAGATAAGAAGGGCCAAGGCCCGTCCAGTGAATTTAGCATCTGGGGATTCTAGCCAGAGCAGAGGTGTTGTGGGGACAGAAACCAGCTCATGGAGAGTTGAGGCATTCATGGGAGGTGAGGAAATGGGAAACATGTGGGGTGGTAGTGAAGAGCAATGTTGAGTCCAGGCAGGTTTCTTTCAAGACGGAAGGGAATGAGATGAAAATGAGAAAGAGGGTTGAGAGCAGAGAAGGGAGACGATAACCAACTGGGGAGGCCGGGGCACAGGAGCTGGGCTCAGGTGGAAAGGGTGCTGTGTGCAGCCATGGGAGACCTGCTGCACTGTGACTAATGGGAGCAGTGAGCTGGGCCTGAGTGCAGACAAGCTGGGGGGAGAGGAGGGAGGGGGAAGGGAGGGGGGAAAGGGGAAGAGAGGGAGAACAAGGAGAGAGGGGAGGAGGGGGAACAGGGGGAATGGGAGGAGGGAGGGGGAGGAGGGAGATGGGAAAGGGGAAGGGGGGGACAAGGAGAGAGGGGCGGAGGGGGAATGGGGGAAAGGGAGGAGGGAGGAGGAAAGGGGAGGAGGGGGGAGGACAAGGAGAGAGGGGAGGAGGGGGAACAGGGGAAAAGGGAGGAGGGAGGGGGAGAAGGGAGAGGGGAAATGGGGGGAGGGGGAGGACAAGGAAAGAAGGGAGGTGGGGAAACTGGGGGA